>JASJOG010000069.1:1412500-1592590 GCA_030142905.1 Heliopora coerulea | reverse complement strand
TGGAAATAATTTTATTTTTATAGCTATATAAAGAACTCAATTAAGTTGTGACTTAATGACTAATGACTTAATGCCATGTAGCCAGAGTTTGTTTTTTGCCTGCTGCTGGCACTTAGTAAGTACCCAGTGTATGAGAGGGTAGGAAAACGTTCCAATAGCAGGGACTCTAAACCCTTAACCCAAATAGAGGGTGATGTTGTACCCAGTATTTTACTCTGGACAATGCCAGACAATTTTTACTCATCTTTGAGGTGAGCCTCAGGCATTGAAAGCTTAAACACTGTTTCCTTAACCCATTTCACCTCGATATTTTACTCTGATGAATACCAGATGATTTTACTCATCTGAAGGCCCTGGGTGATCAAAGATTTAAAATAAGTTTTAGCACATGGAACCAGTAGATGCTGGAGATGATTTTGCATTTCTTTTTTGTTGTTAATTACTGTAGTAGGATTATCTCTTCATACTGGGCTAAATTGCATTATATTGTGGATGAATGAAGTTCAGAAATAGAAGCTAACTTTGCAAATTCAGTCTTCTGTTTGCTTGATATTATTTGGTAGATAATGTAATCTATTTCCAAATTTGTTTATTACCATTTGAGTTACAAGTGTATCCAGGGTGAGTAGGCAGGTAGCAGCAGAATCCAGGACATCGGAGTATTGCTGATAAAGTCCAACAGTTAATTGGTTGATCATAATCAAACCAAGTTGTTTACAATGTGCAGCTCCACAGTTTATGTGCATAACTTTTAGTAATTTATGAGATCAAAGCATTGACAGTTAACAGAAATTCTCTAAACATCTGATTTGTGAAATATAAAAACAAACTCTGCACAGTCAAAGGCAAATATTGAATCAGAGCAAAAGTGCTTGTGATCAAAGTAGATGTATCAATAAGAATTGTTATTTTGACCTTATAATGTTGGGAAGTCTCATATTAAGTACTGAATTTCATTGAATGTAATGAATTGAACATTCTCCCCCAGTTTGACCAGTAAAACCAAAAAAGAAACCAATGTAGAAAGTAGTACCTGGTCATTGCAGTAGTCATGGAAACACTGTGTTCACGTCCACTACATGACCACCCTATAAACATTCAGTGTTACTAAGATGACATACAATTACAAAGTCTACTTCTGGTGGATAAAGTGTTTATAAGTGCTCAACTTTACTCAAGTAACTGCATATACAGTACTATATCATTTCATGATTGAAAGCATAAAATTGCTGTGTTTTGCTGCACATTTGTTTTGGTTTAAAAGTGTGATTCACAGTGCTGGAAATTGGCTGAGGGTGGTACATGTACAAGTGGTACATGTAGCTCAACTGAGAACCTCTTATCATCTCTCATTAAGATTTAAGTCACATATGTCAAACTCAGGCCCGCGGGCCAAATCTGGCCCGTGTGATAATTATATTTGGCCCACGAGATCACATCAATTGTGCATTAGAGCTGGCCCACCGCATGCACCGCTAATACTACAAATCCCAGAATGCTTTTCTAGTATGTTGGCGTGCAGTCAAGACCTTAAAGACTTTAAAAGACTTTAAAAAGGAACTTGAAAGGATGCAGAGAGAGACATAATTTATTTTATTTATTACAAAAAATGAATACCACTGATATGTCTTTTATTTCAAATTTAATTTCTCATGTGTTTGTTCCAGATTCTGTGTTTAAGCAAAACTAAAGTTTGTTTCTATATAAAAAGGTTAAACATTGCATATCAGTTGCAATTAATTTTTCAATAAATATTGAGTTTGGCCCGTGACTCTATCTCAGTTTTTAATTTTGGCCCACTGCGAATTTGAGTTTGACACCCCTGATTTAAGTCATAGTGCTTGCAGCAGCTGACCTGTGCATTGTTCAAATTAAGACTCCTTTATTACTCTAAAAAATGGCTATGTACATGTATCCTCCCAAAGATAGGATTTTAATGGATCACCATAAAGGTAAACAGATTTTCCTAAATAACTTTTCCTTTGATTGACAAGTGAATGTCTTAGACATGTACTCTATTTCTATTCAGCATATGATATTACATACTATGCTTTATATACTATGAATGTTTTTAAAGGTAAAACAATATGAATTCTGATTATTCCAAGCTATTTATTATCCATTATTATTTTATTTAACCTTACCTTGATGCCATTGTTAATCATTATACTCATGAAGAATATAAGAACATAATCACAACATTTCAAAACTTTTAAAATGATAGTTTATAGGCAAACAAAGGGAAAACCTATTGAAAAGGAATAAAAAGAAACCTAAAGTATTTGATTATCTTTATCTGACATTAAAAGTAGATATAGTACTTCTTGTTTTATGAATTGTCAGTAATTTCTCCCATTGTTCAGCAGTGAAAAAGATACTTTATGTAATTTTTTTGGAACACAAGTCAACAGTGAAGCATGTTAGGATTGTGATCACATGGGCTGCTCATTGCAAAAACTGGGTTTCTTTATCTTGCATTCATCAAATTTTATTGTGACACATAAGGCTCTCCACATCCTGAAAGGTTGGTCTAAATTATGTTAATAGCAATATTGAAACAGATAAGCATTGCCTTTTTGTAGTTTTCAGGTCTCTTCAAACCACTTCCAATCATAGCTCATTAAAATTTGGGATTTGAAATGTGTCCTTAAGCATCTTTAGATCAAAAAGTCATTCTTCATCATTTTGTACCATATCATGGTCATTTCTTAAGCTATCAAATTTCCAATTGAAACTTGTTGCAGAGTAAGGACATCATTTTGTAGTAACAGCAGAAATGCATTCTTTAATGCTATTCTAATTGTAAGCAGCTCTATGTTCTATGTTCAGGGGTAACATGCTTGTTTTGTTCAGTTATTTGTTTGAACAACGCCGTCGAGAGCCAAAGCGGACCCCGGGTCAAAATTTGGATGCGGGCCTCTCCAACCCTCCAATATTTTTAGTTCTAACGGCGTTATCGTGAAGTAAATAACTAATATTTATGAATTTATTCACCTAAAATACGTTTGTATGTTACGTTCTACAAAAAGTGAAGTAATAAAAGTACAAAAAGCAAATAATATTGCCTCTGATAATGTAAGAGAGCCTCTCTTCTTCATTCGCGCGTTGCTGCACCCCTCGCCTTTTTTGGGCACGGGATTTGTTGGTAAGAGGACATCACACAATCATTGATCACGTTGTATGAAACTCTGAAGCCGGTTGTGTCTTGTAGGAACAAATGAAATATAATATCCAGACAGGGCGACAGATTGCGCCGAGTTATGTCTCGGTGTTATGTTAATTTAGACTACACACTACACAGTCGGTTTTCACCACATTTGTTTTGTTTCAATTTTGTATATTTGAATAAACAACAACCTAAAAAGTATCATAAATTCAAAGCAAAACCACGGTGATAATGTAAAAAAAGGCTCGCAAAGCCGTTTATGTCTTCATGATTTAATTTTGACTTCTTTGTTGGATGCGGACGCAACCTTGAAATTTGAAATTTTATAAACAAACTAAATGTTCTCTTGCGGCTAGATCGCATATTCCCACACAAAATAGCAATGTTAATTGACAAGTTGGCTTGAGAAACTTAAAACCTCTATTTACGTGGCAGAAAATACTTCATCGTAAAAAAATAAAGGTGAAGCGTGTTAAAAATTTTGGAGACCAACTTTCTGGGCCTGGGCCCCGGGGCAAGTACTCCCCCTACCCCCCTCTCGATGCTAATGTGTTTGAATGTGCATGGCAATTTGTCACAAAACTATTCCTAGCCTTCCATGTACCGTAATCAGTGGAGGAAAAAATCCTGCACCTCATGTTTAGTGACCCTACCTATCATTGACGAAAATTAGGCATAGAAAATGCCAGGAGAAGAGGCTCTGGAAAGTGAATTTTTTAATTCTGTCCAAGGTAACTTGCACTGTCTGGTTTTTATGTCCTAGTTAAGCCACTGGTTGGGCATTCACTTCATCTGATCAGTGATGTTTGTAACCGGTGGATAAACAAATGATTCGTGTGTAAAATCTTTACTTTGTTATTATTATTATAAAATGAGTTTTTGTAAGTTCAGAATAGTGGAATGCTATCATAGACTCTAATCACATAACATGAATGTTCACGTGTTGGCATATTACAAATAGATTGAAAATATAGTATGAGAAGAAGTTTTTGCCTATTGTAGTACAATAAATGTAGCTTTGCCTTGAAATCTGTTACCTGTGCAAGTCTGCTGGTTACAGCATTTGTCCTAATTCAAAACAGTGTAGCTTCCCTTCCTGATCAAATTTTAAGGAAGAGAATAATTATAGTTTCCTAAAGCTGCACTGTGTATTATTTGTATGTGTAATATTTTGTTTGATGATCAGTAAACGTTGTTTTCTTAATATTTCATTTTGTTTTAGGATGTTACTTCTACCAAGGGTAATGATTTTGAAGATTACTGCCTTAAAAGAGAATTATTAATGGGAATATTTGAAAAAGGATATGAAAAACCATCACCAATTCAAGAGGAAAGTATTCCTATAGCACTAGCTGGAAGAGATATTCTTGCAAGAGCTAAAAATGGAACTGGGAAAACAGCAGCTTACTTGATACCAGTACTGGAGAAAGTTGATTTGACAAAGAATTGTATTCAAGGTAAGACATTGAACAGAAATTATGGAATTCTTACTGGATAACAGATGATATCTGAGCAAAAAGCTCAAATGTGTGAGATGCACTAATATAATTTTGTTTTATGTTAAAATATCATCACTGCAATACATTACGCAAAAACATTGTCGTTAGTCTAGTTTGCTGCTTAAAAATATTGGAAGTGTTTTATTTGATTCTCACTTTTCTGTGGTCAGTGATTGTCACTTCGGAATCACACTGTTCCGTTCAGTTTGATCTACGCAATAAAGAGACAGCGTTCACATTCCACATGCCACGCCTAACACAAGCATTTCATGAGAAACTGGGGTATCAGAGGGAGGCCAGATCAGATGCTGTATTGACCTTCCAGTGAAAAAGATGCTAAGAGCCTGTTTCTTACCCAATTTTTATTTCCTACGGTGCCACTTAGTCTACCTTAAACCATGCAGGCAAAAATGTTTTGACAGGATTTTTACAGTAATCAATGTGTGATTCACTTCTCACGCGAAGAAAGCATGTGCTTTCGAGCTTGAAACACCAGCAAACATTGGTGGGGTGATCGTCTCTCATGGCTGATGTTTGGAGGAATCCACCCTGCAGCAACTTCTGACTGCCCTGCCTCCGATTCTTATTCATAACAGGAAATGGAGTGAATAAGTGACGTTCTGCCTAATGTTCGGAACTTCATGTTCTAATATATACCTGTAACGCCGAACATGGTTGTCAAGTTTTACACGTGTACCTATTACATATGTAAGCCCATTCAAATCAGTTTTTAGGCTCTACTCCTATCTGTCGTAAAGGCAGGACCCAGCTTTCAGACATAGTCGCTGATAGAGTTAATTTGATTTATGACAATTCAAATTACTTGAGGGTTTAGTTATCCCATCAGTTCGTGTTAGTAAAGTACTTTTCGGAAAGTCAATACCTTGATCAGTATTGTCTGTTATTAAAAAATAGGTGAATAATATTGATACTGTAACATTTTTTACGGCCATGAAAAACAGTTATGGTTGTTCTAGGTTTCCAATCCTTGCTGGCTTTCGGTTGGTGACTATAAGGTATTGGTGAAGTGTGTTTCAGAAGTTTCGTTAGTAGCGGGTGTTGCAAAAGATACAGTACGATATAGGACTTACTTGAAAAGCCTGTGTTTAATGCACCATCTTACGCTTGACTTCGGGTATATGTAATTTGTTAGTCTGTTCATACACGTTTACCTGCGTTACCCGATGCGTGGTTCGGAAAAGAGTATTAAAAAAAAGGAGAGAATATCAGACCTAGCTTGCCTAGGTTTTCTTGACAAGGAATAGGAAACGCAAGTGTTGTTTTTCTTAGCGTACAACTTAAAGATTCCATTGTGTGCGAAAAGAATTTACAACTAGAAATACTAATGCACAACCACCCGCTGCCCACCTTTCCGTCATATCCGTTGAGAATGCGAACCTTTATAACTTGAAATTGAAAAAAGTTAAATGTTGGTCAAAAATCGTTATGAAACGATGGAAAGTAACAATTACAACTGACCAATTTTAAAATCTTGTATCCCACACCCGATTTAGACCCTCGTACCTCGGTAGCAATGGCGTAGCCAGGGGGGTTCAGGGAGTTCAAACTTCACAAAGCTGCAACTAGCTTGAGTTTCCAGTTAAATAATGAGACATAAGACAGTATCACAATCTGGCTAGCTTGATTTCTTAGCTTCTTACCACTCTTGGTGTCACGATGAATTGTCGCAACGTATTATATGAAATGCTGAAGTGAGAATGTGAATGTTTGGTCAGTTGTCAGTAGGATATTGAGCTAACGTTAATGGCTGACGAATGTCCATTATCGGAGAAAAAGCGCTTGCAGGCCATTGAGTATAGTCAGCGCCAAAAACAGTCAACTGATGCTCGTACGCTGTATATTACTTACAATTTAGTGAGCATTATTACTGAATTTTTTAAGGAGAAAGCGATACCAAAATGACCAATTTTTTTTCTGCTGCCAAACATTCTCCCTGTTGGTGGTGCTTAATGGTGTTAGCGTTGATTGCATTTGCCCGTGAACGTCCCCAGTAAACTCATACGTCTAGTTGCTGTACTAGGCCTAAACTGCACGAGCAAGCCATATATTTTCGTACTTCCTGTCAATTAAAATACCGAATACGAAATACGGAAATTAAGTTGTCGCGAGAATATCTCGTGGACTTAAGTTGGATAAAAAACTTGCCTCCAGTCCCTGTGGACTCGATAGCTCAACAGGTAGAGCGGCGTACCGCTTATCTCCATAAGCATTCAGACTTTCAAGTTGAACCCTGGTAAACCCAAATTAGACCCCGCGTAAAGAATAAAACTTTCGGCGATTATTATCATCATTATGATCATCGTCATCACCATCGCCATCATCATCGTCATCGCCATCATCATCGTCGTCATCATCATCATCGTCATCATCATCCTCATCATCCTCATCCTCATCATCGTCGTCGTCATCGTCATCATCGTCATCATCATCATCGTCATCACCATCATCATCGTCATCACCATCATCATCATCGTTATCATCTTTGAGTCGGTAAAAGCCGATAAGGCAACACACCAACTATAAAACAATGTTAACGGTGGACCAGTTTTAAATTAGCTTCCGTAAACTTTTAGACATTACGACGTCAACTGAGTGGAGTCACAAGTAATAAAATAAAAGCACTACTACCTATCCCTGTAGCAATGGCTGAAATTACTCAAATCCAACTAGTGATACAAACAAAGCACTTTGCTTCTTGAAACGTTTTGTATCCAACATTTGCGTGCACGGTTTTGTGAGGTATCAGTATAATTGTGTATGCGAGTTTGCAAAGCTGTTTGCGACAGCTGTTTGAATAAACGGGTCCATTTCTTTTCAGCACTAGTCTTAGTTCCTACAAGAGAACTTGCTCTTCAGACCTCTCAAATTTGCAAAGAACTTGGAAAGCACCTAAATGAACTACAAGTGATGGTGACAACTGGGGGTACAAGTTTGAAAGATGATATCATGAGATTATATAACCCAGGTAGTATACTTTTCATGCTTGACATACGTGTGCCAAATGAAAGAGAAGACTAATAGACACTCTTGAAGTAATGTATGGTGGGTTAGCTGTTGTTGAAGCGTTTTTGTTTCCAGAAAGTCTCCGTCTCAGTTGTCTGTACATTTAAACATTCGCAAGTTTTAAACAGTTGGAGGCTGCCACGCGCAAAGAGCATTGCACTTTAATCTGTGACCAGCGCTGTTCTTTTCTTGTTGTCCGTACGGATACTTAAATAATACATCAAACACAAGGGGAAGTTTATAACCAAGAGATCAAACATTAAGAAGAGTGCTTGAAAAATGAGGCGTAGCAGAGTTTTATGAACGCTGTTCAAGGCTTGTGATGGAATGTCGAACACTCTCAAACGCACGAATACATCTGTTTGATTTTTGATGTATATACCACTAGACAATGGACTTAGTTGCACTAAATCTTTATTCTTAGTATTCAACTCAACATAAGCGACGGTTACTTTATTTATTTACCGTTCGATATATCAGCGAGCAGCTTTAACCGCCAAAAATCCAAAAATCAACAAGATCGCACAGGTGGCCTGAGGCTACAATACCCCCTCCTAGTGTATGGCAAGGTCATGTTGCATAACGGTTCGGTGTACATACTGTTCTACCGGACCTTGTCTGGTACCTTTGGGACCTGATGGAGGTCTCCGGCACTGTGGTGTTATGTTCAGTTGGCGTACCGGTACCTTCGTCGTTGTGATATGCGGTGTCGATGAAGGCCGGTTTCAACCGATCTAAAGATACTGTATCACGACGTCCATCTTAATCAAATCGAAATATTTGTCTGCTCTGGTCAGGACACGGTAAGGACCTTTATATGGCATGTCTAAAGGCTTCTGTACCTGGTCTTGTCGAATAAAAACATGCGTGCACGAATCTAGTGCCTTGTTAATGTAGACTGGTCGTGATTGCAACTTAGTTGGGATGGCTTTGAGGCTTCGCATGGTTTGCTTGAGTTTGGTCACCAGATCTGATGTGAGCCCGGTCGGCTCACGAGAGTGAGGATCGAAAAATTGTCCGGGCAGGCATAACGTTGTGCCGTAGACCAGCTCTGCAGTGCAAGCTTGTAGATCCTCCTTGTACGTGCTTCTCAAACCGAGGAGTACCATAGGTAACGAGTCAGTCCACCTGTTGGAATCCGGTTTGGCTTTGAGAGATGCTTTCAATTGGCGATGAAATCGTTGGATTATCCCATTTGCAATGGGGTGATACGCTGTAGTACTGATGTGTTTCGTTCCCAGCAATCTGCTAATCTCCTGCCACAGGTGCGACTGAAATTGAGCTCCTCTATCAGTGGTGATTGTAGATGGTACACCAAAACGAGCGATCCATCCTGACAAGAAAGCTTTAGCGATAGTTGGTGTTGAGGCGTTGCTAATCGGAATTGCTTCGGGCCAACGTGTGAAACGATCAATGCAAGTGAGTATGTAGTTGAAGCCATCGGACGGCGGTAGTGGTCCAGCAAGGTCGATGTGTGATGTCGCTCAACGCTCGATAATCCCCACACGGTCTCCAAGTTCCTAGAGTCTTCTTAGGAACCATGTGTAAAGGGGATGACCAACTGCTTAGGGAGGGCTGGATGATTCCAAGTTCCAGGAGGGTGTCGAATTCGGGTTTTGCACTCTTTAGCTTGTCAGGAGCGAGTCGTCGGGGCTGTGAATGCACCGGGTGCCCTTTTGTGACAATTCAGTGGGTGATGTTGTGTTTGACACTTGTTTCCTGTGTGATTGGTTTCGTAATGGCAGGGAATTCTAAGAGTATGTCTGAGTACTCGGACTTGCAATGTTCAACGACAATGGGGCTAATGGATTTAATTCGTGTTAGGGTACCATTGACGCTCGAAAACGTAGTGACGTCCAGTAATTTACTACGTCGTAGGTCAACTAGCAGGCCATACTGGCGTAAAAAATCTGCTCCGAGGATGGGAAATTTTACATCAGCAACAATGAAATTCCACGCTAATTGACGACCTAAACCAAGGTTCAAATTCATTGGATGTTTGCTGAAGGTTTTGATTTTGCTGTGATTTGCAGCCTCCAGGGTTATGCTGGTGGGTTGTAAGGGACCGGGCATGTTTGGTGGGATAACGCTTACTTCGGCCCCGGTGTCCACTAAAAATCGTTGGCGTGAATTACTGTCTGTTACAAAGAAGAGGCGACTGTTAACGTCGGTCAGCAGGTTCGCCGCCATTACTTGCTGACCTGCCCGTTTTCCGTGCAGGGAGGTTGGCATTTGCGGGCTTTAGAGCCGAAACGTCGGTGATACCAACAGAGTGTAGAACTACTAGGAGTGTCATTTTCTGTTTGGGTTTTCTTTGTTGGGTGCTAGTTCTGTTGTCTGGTGAAAGCAGCCAATGTCTGATTGATCTCTAGTAGCTCAGCACGTAAGGTGGCAAGTTCGCTGTCTTCTTGTCGTTGTGGGATTGCGCTGATGTTATGAGCAGGGACATCCATGACTTTATCGGCCATTTGGGCAAGCTCAGTTAGTGTAGTGGTAGCGGTCGTTGTTGCTGTAATGAGTTGTCGAACATGTGTTGGTAACCGCTGTAAAAAGAGCTCGCGATTCACAGGATGATCAGTTGATGTGTCGTCGAGCAACTGCCGGAATTTGCGAAGGAGTTGAAGGTTTACGATCGCCTAACTCTTCAACTGACAACAACTGTTGTAATTTCTTGGCGCGGCTTGCAGTCGTTCTGGTTATGAGCTTATCTTTTAGTTCATCATAAGCATTGTGTACCGGTTTGTGAATAATGAGATCGCGGATATCAACAGCAACTTCCGGGGGAAGAGAAGCAACGATGTGATGAAACTTGGTGTCTTGATTTGTGATTTTACGCGTGACAAACTGTGACTCTACTTGAGCAAACCAAACTTGTGGGTCAGCAGGCCAAAATGTAGGAAGTTTTAAAGCAACGGTAGCAATTTCTGTGACTGTAGGAGTAGGAACGTTTGCCTGTGCAGTTTGTGTTGTACCAGAGTTTTCACCTTCGGTGTTGGACATCTTGCATTAAACCGTTAAAGAAAGTTCGCTTACCGTTTCGTCGGGGTCACCAATTTGATGTATATACCACTAGACAATGGACTTAGTTGCACTAAATCTTTATTCTTAGTATTCAACTCAACATAAGCGACGGTTACTTTATTTATTTACCGTTCGATATATCAGCGAGCAGCTTTAACCGTCAAAAATCCAAAAATCAACAAGATCGCACAGGTGGCCCGAGAATGTTCGCTACAGATTGTTCTATCAAAGCACGTCTCGGTTATGATTCACCTTTATTTTTTCCTCCTCACAAATTAACGCGTTCGAGATAGTAAGTTGAAAAATTGAGTGATATAGATTTGCGAAATAGAGATTAAATGAATGAAATTAATTTTAAATTAGGATTTTATTTGTTTTATCAATTTGAAATTGGAGACCGCAGTGCTGCATAAAGTCACTGCTGTTTTAATATACCTGCTGCTCATAAATATGAGATAACGTGATCACCATTTGGAACCGTAGCTGATTGCGGTGAAAGAATAAAAAGGTGAAAGCTTGAGCATTTCCATGTTAGTTTTGTCGGTGCTGTCCAATCACGGCGCTATAAAAGTGTGTTATTGGAATACAGTTTTGGAATCAACCCAATAACACAAGTAGGATTTCTGAAGAAAGAAGGGAGCAAAATCACGCAAAACTGAAAAAAGCTCCTATAACGGCTCAAAATGGCATTTCTTGGTGTACATGTTGCACAAGACACGACTTTGTGACACAAAAAAAACTCACTGGCTGATGTGGGGAGTTGCGCCCATGGATCAGCCTTTGGAATGTTAAGTGGTTGAACGGTGATAAAATTTAATTAGCAACTTCGTGGTTGAAAGGACTTCGGGACGGACGACGGGAGTATGGATAGTACATCAGCATGTTCGTACCTGGCGACGTGGCTGAAGTTAAAACAGCGATAGTATGATGACTACTTTCATTTAGCCTGGTAATGACCCCTTTGATAATTCTTAACCTAACTCAAGATATAATCCAATTTTACTCCACAAAAAAGGCAATGACCCTTCCCAAAACTCCGATAATGCTCGGCATTTCTGGGGCCTTGTCCTTTGTTGCTTGAATAGCACTGAGCTTCTCTCACCATACTTGTTCATTTTGTAATATTACGAATGTTTGTTTATAGTTCATGTGATTATTGCAACTCCCGGTCGAATATTCGATCTCATGAATAAGGAATTAGCTGATACAAAAGATTGTCAAATGCTTATTATGGATGAAGTAAGTCGTTTCTCTTTCGTATTCTCCGGTAATGTTCATAATATTCTCTTGTGAAGAAATGTGTACAATTCTTAGCGTGTACTTCTCTTGCTAAAAGAAAAGCTGTTTTTTCGTATAGTGCCATCTGAATACAACAACTAAAATGCTTTGCGATAGAAATGTTTAAGTACAAAAGAAGAACAGGAAAACAATTGTACAGGTTGCTATCACAAACAAGGTTTGGAAAAGCAATATGGTGGTTGTAATCAGCTGGTGGATAATGGTAACTGGTCACTGAGAAAATTTTGTTTTCATTTTAGGCAGACAAACTTTTGTCTCAAGACTTTAAAGGTGTATTAGAACAAATTGTTTCCCATCTGCCACCTTCAAGACAAATTCTTTTATATTCAGCCACGTTTCCAGTTACAGTCAAAGAGTTTAAGGTAGTGTTTTACAACAGTTGTTGCACTTGATTTAACACGGTTAATTAATCAAATTTTCTTCCATAGGAAAAATACTTAGAGAAACCATACGAGATCAATTTAATGGATGAACTTACATTAAAAGGAATAACACAAGTAAGTTCCTGTGTTGTTAAATAGTAATTATAATAACCTACTGTCTTACATCTTTATGTTCGAAGTTATTACAGGCAGAAAACGAAGGCTAGTTATAAAAATAATAGCCCAGCACACGAGTTTAAATAAAGCCGTAATGGAACCATAACTTTTAAAATCTTGTAATAACTAACGTTTCGTTTCTTGACCAATAACATCATCAGAGTGACTATTTACAATGAATCATCGGCTTAAATAGCTGTTACACAAAAGGAGTGAAGAAGTGTCGATAGAATAATTAATGAATTAGTGATGTTACTGGTCAAGTAACGAAACGTTAGCTATTAAAAGTATTAAAAGTTATGGCTCCATTACGGCTCTATTTAAATTCGTTTGTTGGGCTATTATTTTTATTATTGGCTTGTTGCAAAGCGTCATGGACACGCTTTATTAGCACCTGTAATCAATACAAATATTTATGTGCTCTGTATTGACATATTTACAGCGTACTAGTAAATATGAAATGCTAAACAAAGTCAAATAGTGCGATTCGCTTGTCTCGTTAGTCAGTTAAGCCATTTAGCTTTTCTTTTTGTTACCCCATTTCGGACCTTGTGATCTTAATCTGCAGGATTGTTTCTTTGAAATTTGATAAAATTCACATATCCATCAGAGCCTTCTTACACCTTTTGCTGTTGATTACCAGAAAATACACTACCATTAACTCCAACCTCAAACTCATCAACGCAAAAATGCATTCATTTTATTCAATCGACATTCACTAGCGTAGATACGCAACCATTTGCATCAAAGGACATTCTATAGCGCCAACAGACGACTATTAACACCATTCTACTATACATTAGGGATAAGAAAATTTCAATTACGCAAGAGGAATATCTTGCCTAGATAACAATGTAGAACAGTAATATGTAAATAACAAGAAAAAATGCTGTTCACATATAATTTACTAAGCACTAAAAAGATACTTGGCGTCATTCAGCCAAAGTACTTTAAAATCTGCTTGTTGTTACGTCGTCACCTTTTCTTGTTCATGTAAAAACCATGTCCAGCCGACAACTTTTAAAAATATAAGATAAAACATATTCCGAAGAATAACGTCACGTTGAAAACACAAGATAGGAGTCAATAACAAGACGAAAGTTTGGTGAAAACTGTGATATTACGACTTTATTTTAAAGTCATCCTCAGACAGAATGATATTACAATGACATGCCAGAGTCTATAGGAGGTGTGATGACGTCATCCACGATTAATCGTCTTACTTCCGCGTGGATGATGTCATCACACCTTCTGTATATAGACTCTGGCATGTCATTGTAATATCATTCTGTCTGAGGCTGATTTTGAAGTAAAGTCGAAATATCACAGTTTCAACCAAAATTCCGTCTTCTCATTTACTCATATTTTGTCTTCAAGATGACATTATTCTTCGGAATATGTTTTTTACTTATGTTTATGTAAATTCAGCCTCTAATTACTTTAAAATCTGTAGAGCCCTACGAGTGTTTATAATGAAACTAAGTACGTCTTAACACCCTTGGGCCAGAATAAGTCAGCAGAAATATTTAGTTGTTTTTTTTGAAGTCAAATCGCTACATTTTCATTTTTACTTGTAGTATTACGCATTTGTTGAAGAGAAACAGAAGGTTCACTGTCTCAACACGCTGTTCTCAAAGGTATGGCTTTCCACCATTTTGATTAAATGTTTAAAAATTTTCTTTAATAAGAAAACTGTACATCATATCATCGCGTTTTTGTGCCATACTGTGACAACATGTTGTAAGTAGATGAACCTGGTAATTTTAAGTTAGCTGTGTTACACTGTGCAGCTTTTTCGTTGAGCCTCCGGGGATTGAAGTAAGAAAAGCCTTGTCTGCTATGTTGTGTACCTGATAAAAGATGATAACCACAGAAAAGAACAGGAACACCCACATGACGGCTATAAAGACCTCTCTATAATGATACTTGCTTTCCTGAATTGTTATGGAAATTTCTTTTCTTTCTCCTATTTGTAGCTACAAATTAATCAGTCGATCATCTTTTGCAACTCTGTTCAAAGAGTGGAACTCCTGGCAAGAAGAATCACTGAGCTTGGGTATTCTTGCTTCTATATACATTCAAGAATGAGTCAACCCCACCGTAATAGGGTTTTTCACGACTTTCGAAATGGAGAGTGTCGAAATCTGGTTTGCTCAGGTATAGTTAAACAGCTTTGATTATACAATGTATTCAACATATTGGCTTGGATTCCAAAGCATTTGAACAGTATCAAGTTAAGTTGGCGGCAGACTGTCACGATATGTTTAAGAATGTGGTTAGATTTTGTTAGTTGCCGTTTTGGAAAAGTTACGGTATGTAGTAGGCCGAAATGGTAGCTCGGAAACGGCCTACTGTGCATTACAAAGAGAATGTGTCTAAAATTGAATTTTAGGTTGCATCTTGGATTAACAACAAGAGTGGCAGCCGGTCCTGGAAGCAAGCGCTTGACTTAAGGTCTTGTTGACTTAGTGGGTCACAAATTTGAACGTTTATTAATACACACACACACAAAAAAATGAATAAATAAAAATTGAGAAATAACGCAGGTATTTCAATTTTCTGACCGAAATAGCCACCCTGCTTTACCAGAAGCTTGTTTTTGGTTCTGAGTGCCGTCGAAATAAACCTATTTTCTTGGCTGCGTATAAGGCTTGCCGTTCAAGGCTTCACTTTACAAGTTCGCTGGAGAAAAGAACCCCGTCAGGGCCACCTAAAATTTCAGTGGAAAAAAGCAAACTTGTCGAGGAAGAATAAGTAGGGATGACAATGTTTCAATGTTCGCCTTGGGACCCCACTCAATATAAAATAAAATATGTCAAGGAAGCGACTAGCTGCAGCCAGGGTTTTTCGGGCATTATGGGTACTTGTTGGCTTATCCTCATGACTCAGATTCAGTATAACATGATTGGGGTTTCACTGTACAAGCATTTTATAATGAATTGATTGTAATACAATACTGCTAGGGTGAGAACTCGTATTTCTTGTCATGCTGAACTAAATTCTGGTTGGCTTAAAGCACATAAGCGGACGCAGACAGCCGTAGACTGTTGCAAACAGTAAATTGAGTTTTTATGTGAACGCGGGCGCAGATGGGCGCAGACTATCTGCCACTGGTCGGCGCTAGATCTGTAAAGTTGAACTAAGTCCAATTATACAGATTTAACCCTAATTTATCGTAGACAATCTGCCACTAATCGGTGCTTGATCTGTAGAGTTGAACTAAGTTCCATTATACAGATTTAACCCTAATTGGTCGTAGGCAGTTTACGACCATCTACAACGTGTTCATGTAAAAATCAGGTGATCGTCTGTGACTTGCTTTCATATTTATGTGAATCAGGCTTAACGGTGCGAATGTTATTTCATATCCTTTGTTTTTACTTAGATTTGTTTACACGCGGAATTGACATCCAGTCAGTGAATGTTGTCATTAACTTTGACTTCCCCAAATTATCCGAGACGTATCTTCACAGGATTGGCCGTTCAGGTCGTTATGGTCACTTAGGTCTGGCTGTGAATCTGATAACATACGATGATCGATTTGACCTCTTCAGAATTGAGCAGCAGCTTGGCACTGATATCAAAGCTATTCCTTCTAACATTGATAAAAGTTTGTACGTTGCTGAATACCATCAAGTCCAAGACGACGACGACTGATAATATCCTTTGTTGTTGGAGTGAAGAAGGATCAGTTCAACTTGATATGATCCTTTCAATTTGTAAATTGCTTAAAGTAATTTTCAGATTAGTTAGAGTGTACATATTTAAAATATGGCAACAGTTGATTGGTACATCATTTGTATTTGAATGCATTAGTAACCAGTGTAGTCTGTTATACTCTGGGATTCTATGAGTGTATTTGATACACCAAAAACCTTTTGTATATAGTAGGCAACACGGGCGTCTTTCTAAAATTAGGTCTGCTGTTTGTGTCCTACGGCACGCTGTGTTCTGTTTTTCCCTTCTCTGTTCACCGCACCCAATTTTTCTGTTGAAAGCGGGCAACTTGCAGCAGTAAGAGTAAGGCTCTATAATTGGAGCGGCTGAATATCGAGGTTTTGTGTGGTTCTGTCCCGTACACACTATTGTACAGCAAGAAAGGCCCTTTTTGCAAAATTTAATAGCTTTCGATATCTTGGGATCATAGGGGTTTGCTCTGGAGACAAGTTCGTGTGAAACTCATATTGTCCCAGTTGTACAGTGTATAAAATATGATCGATTTTCGTCAATCTAAGTGATGTAACATGTATATTGTCCTTAAAATTATTTAAATTATCTACATTTCAGTCTAACAGTGTTCGTAATTACATGAGGAGCTTTAGCGTTGAGTAGGTGTCTGTGTGGACAACTCTACACCTTCAGCAACTTTTATGCTTACTGTAGTCGGCAAAGTTATTGCATTTTGCTACAACAAAACAAGCGAAGTTGGAAGAAATCTGATTTTTAAAATTAAGGCGTAACTTAGGAAAGACAATTCGCGCCAAGAATCTTGCAGTCCAGATTCTACACGATGCTAAAGCTCCATCGAGAATTGGTTAAAATTGATTTGGAACCACGGGCTATCAACCTGTTCATAACGTTCAAAACATGTAAATATGTATAAATAAGCAGAGGATCTATTTTATAAACTTGTGGGCGAGGGAGGGCAATAAAATCTGCCTCAACATTGATGTCCTCAAAACGTGATTGGCTTGTTACCGAAAAGGAGCTTATACTAAAACGGCTCAAATGGCTTCAGATTATTAGCCATGGTAAGCCCTTGTTTTTGAGTTCATTCTCCTAAATTACCTTTGAGTTGCGAATTTCCCATCAGTTGGTCACACCGTAAAAGAAACCAGTTGCAAGCATTGCAACATATAGTTCATACAAAATGTTAATGTTAGTTTACCTATTTCCTGTTACCAGAACCATTTTGGTCCTGGGTTCATTTCCGAAACTCCATGTGGTTCTGTAGATCCTGTAAATCTTTGTGGTCGACAAACATGGAGTTGAATTCTTTTTCTAAATTCAACCCCCTGTAGTCTTCTAGTATTTGAAAGTTGAGTACATATAGTGCAATTTGACATTAACGTTTCTGCGTAATAGTAACTGCCATCTCTTGGCGCTGAAACAAAGGAGTAGAATGAAATGCAGTTTTAACTACTCCATCATTCTGTAAAAGATCTGTAACTCTTAACCATCGTTGTAAAGCGTTCTGCATCATTGGCTGTCGGATTCCTGCTTGAAGGAGCATGAATCGGAAGTAAACGGTAAAAATGTTTGACTAATTTCATCACTCATTTTAATTTTGAAGACCTGCACAAGCCATGATGACCTTCACAAAGTGTTAAGAGTACTCCTTCGACGGAGAAATATGTCGATAAAGCAAAAAACATGAATACTGCTAATAAAGCAAATGGTAAGTGTAGAATTTCCACCACGGTTAAGGCACAGAGCAGTTTTTGTCAAGACTGTGTACGTTTAGCGTTCTGACCAGAAGTGTTTGCTTTATTGTCATGCTTTTGTTTTGTGGACACTTCCTGTAGTTTCGTTTTTATGTCAGCTTTTCTACAACTGCCCGAGACTACAGTAGAACAATGTAAAAGTGCAGTTGTTTGGTTTATCTGATCGTGTCTGCACGGTGGCTAATGTCTTGTGAGCCACAAGTTTCGTATTCAGAATTTGTGACGTTATGATTATGATATTACCTTGTTAGTATGTTGTGGATTTCATTGTCTTTGCATGCTTTAGTTTAGTTTTGTTCATTGTATGCCGACTGGAGACATTCAGTGCAGGCTGCGTTTTTCCTGTCAGAAAAATTTTTTTAAGTTCTATTTCAAAACACTTCTCCAAAATTATGTTTCCTTACAACCATTGTGGGATATTTCTTGCCTTTTTTTTTAACTTCTCATTGAATAAATGGTATGTAAGTAATTTTGCTTGTTTCAAACTTCCTAATTTTGCTGAAAGGGAAAGGTATCGAGAAATTTGTCCTTGTATTGTCATTTTGTGTATTTTTGTTAGTATGATCACTATTCCTGTTTGATTCATGGACTTCAGGTCAGTTCAAACACGTAAGAATTTTTGTTGTATTAGTGGACAATTACCCCAAACTTGACAGACAACTATTTTAAAGCTATGATTGGGTCATTTTATAAACTCGTGTTGGAACTGATCTGCAGTACTTCTAATGCCAGTGAATTTACTCTTAGCATGAAAGGAATATCGTGGAAATAATCAAAAATAGCTATTTTAACCACTTCTGGTTAAAACGAGTGCGTGCATACGAACAAGCACGAACAGCTGCGTTTTTGTTTATTTTCACCGTATCGAGATAGTAACTAACTGGTAAATGTTGCGTACCTAAAAAAAATGTAACTGTTTTGTCAAGAAAATAAAGTGTCTTGTCGTGAATTGTTTGTTTTGGTTAAAACCTTGCCGTTATATGGGGTGCTTCCTCTTTGTTTTTGCGATAACCGCGAGAATGTTACATTGTGCTGTGGCAAAAATTATATTTTAAACCATGTTGAGGTGGCAGTTAACCCCAAAATTTGCAAAAACTTTCCAAATTTCTTTAAAAAACACTTTTTTACGCTACTGAAGTGAAGTATATTACTGTGTTTTTTCAACCACTCAACTTATTTTTACACTATTTCAAAGATTTGCTTCAACATATTAATTTATCTGGCGTGTCTAAAGGTCCTGTATTCACATGCAATTTCATTCCTCGCGAATCTTATCTTGGTGTGTGTGTTAAACTCAAGACCGAATTGAGAATAAACTGAAGCGAGTCATAAGCAGATATCCTACTGCCTAGGTTGTCAAAGAAATATTGCTTGCATCAAAATTACAACTGCAAGGCGAAAAATCCCACGTGCAAACGCAACTTGAAGCCACGCTTGTTTACTTCAGGAACTAGCATCTTCGACATCTTGGAACTAACATCTTTCGACATCTTCGACATGGCCACAAGCAAGATGGCGGAGAAGATGTCCAAGGTAGCGAGTGAGCTTATGCTTATATGTGCGTTTGCCTCTTGTATATTTTGCCATTGACGTTCCCAAAGCAACAGTAAGGGTTATGCTCTTCAATAAAATCCCTGTATCATCTGAAAACTAGCTGGATAACGAGATCTACGATCGATATGAAACAAATCGCCTTGACATCAATGGGAAAGAAAGTCCGAGGAAAGTGATATCTATTAAGCAGAATTCCTTACTCGGCTAACTCCTGTATCAATTGGAACGAAATAGCTTGTGGCGATGTAAAATTGAATCCTGGTCCAGATGTTGACACTCCTGGAAATGCATCTAAAATGGTCAATCAGCTTAAAATTAACTCGCCAAGCAGCGGATTGCAGATTGGTGAGTGGAATATAAATCATGTAACTGATGCAAGGTTTGAACAGATAAAACTATTTTTGACCTCAACACATAACAATATTGATGTGCTTTCCCTCACTGAGACTTTCTTACAACCCAAAGTACACCTTTTGCTGTTCATTACCAGCAAAAATACTATCATTAACGCCAACCTCAAACTCATTAACGCAAAAATACATTCATTTTACTCAATGGACATTCATTAGCGTAGATGGGCAACCATTGGCATCAAAGGACATTCCATAGATCCAACAGACGACCATGAACACTATTCTACTATACAACAGGGATAATAAAATTTCAATCAGGCAAGATATTTTTCTTGCTTGCGTACGAACGTTCTTCTGTTTACATTTTTGACCACGTGAAAATTGCATGTGGTTTCTAGAGTCCAAGTGGGGGAAGGTCCATGTCGAATTCCAATATATTTGTCTTAGTGTAACTATTTGTAAACATAGTTGACTTGCCATCTCAGTTTTATGTGCTTAACATAGCAGCAAATGAGCTGGACACCTTTGTCAATGTTTAAGCTTGATTTTCTCAAAATGAAGGAGTTATCCTGGCCCAAATTTGTGGAAAGTCTAGTTTGAAGGAAATCTGATGGATTGCCATTGTTCATTATAATATCATAAACGTGTTACATTATAATATCATAAAAGGCGGGAATCATAAACGTGTAACAAATATCAGAGCCCAGCATATAATACGAAGGATAGGCATTTTAAGTAGAAAAGTGACAAGTAAGTTTCAAAATTGTTTGATGGATCTAACGTTTCGTCGCAAAGCTGGCAACATCTTCAGAGATAAATAACAAACTGTTAAATAAACTGTTAAATAGATAACAAACATAAAGAGCTGTTCATTGTAGTAGGACGAACAGCAAGAAAATGGCTTCAAAGCATTATTGTTAGCCTACCGTCAAAACTTATGAAACATGCCTTGCACGTCTTGCATGATGGCCATACGGCAAGTGACCTAGGTTACTTCATGCCACGACGTTGAAGAACATGAGTGACTGTGCGCTCTTGGTGACCGGGATTCTCCAAGATTGTTCGTGAGTACTGCCATAATTACACCTTTTGCTGTTCATTACCAGAAAAAAATACATTATCATTAACGCCAGCCTCAAACTCGTTAACGCAAAAATACATTCACTTTAGTGAATCGACATTCATCAACGCTTCTGTCACTTTCAATTAACTTTTATTTTTTTTTGCATAGAAAGTGACATTCATTAGCGTGGATACGCAACCATTTGCATCAGGGGGCATTCTATATCGCCAACACATGACCACTAACACCATTCTTCTATAAATTAGGGAAAACAAAATTTCAATTATGCAAGATATTTCTCCGGTCTGTTCCAAGGTCGATTTAGGGTTATATATGGAATCCCAAAATTCATAAAAGATAATGGAATAAAGCTATCATAATTCGAAGATAAACTGAATTCGGTTAGACAGTTCGAACCTCTTATTTCGCCAATATTTCGATGACTGTTTTGCTATTTAAAATGCTCTGCTGACTACGTTCTGCTCTGCTGAGCCCTGTCAGAACTGTCTTAACTCACAACACTGAATTATGCAACTGAAGACAGTTGTCCAGTCTATTGCAGGAACAAAGTGAAATCTTAACATGTAATTTAGTTCACAGCACTTTGTTAACACACATCAACTTTCATGTGCCAAAACGAAAAACTGTTTTGCGTCTAAATAAAACTTCTCGATCAATTCTTTCACGCAGTCCAGTACTGCCGTGTATTGTAAGCTTTGATTGCAAAATATGTTTTGTCTAAGATGTAAGCATTGATGTGTGTTAGCAAATTGCTGTGAACTAAAGTTGGTTCATAGCTTGAAACTGTACTTCTCAGGAAAAATGTGGTATGGTGAGAAAATTTTATAATATCAGTTAAGTGGAGGTGCAGGCAAAACCACGTTTAAAAGATAAGGGAATAAAACTATCAAAATTTGTAAACAAACCGGTGAACGAGGGCTTCAGATAAACAGAGGATAGAATAGAACTAATCTCTATCCCTCTACAAAACATGTTTCAATGTTGTGAGTTATGATAGTCTTGAAAGGGCTCAGCCGAACACATACACCTTTTGCTGTTCATTACCAGAAAATATACTATCATTAAGGCCAACCTCAAACTCATAAACGCAAAAATGCATTCATTTTAATGAATTGACACTCATCAATGCTTTTGTCACGTTCAATTAAAATTTTTGCATCGAAGGTGACATTCACTAGCCTAGATACGCAACTATGTGCATCAAAGGTCATTCTATAGCACCAAAAGACGACCATTAACACCATTTTGTATACATAAGGGAAAATAAAATTTCAATTACACAAGATATTTCTCCGGTATGTTGGAGGGTCGAGTTAAGGCTTTACCGAATTCGGACATGTATAAAAGATAAGGGATTAAAACTGTCATAATTAGTACATAAACTGAATTCTGTTAAACCGTTCGAGCCTCTTTTATTTCGTCAATATGTCGATGACTGTTTTGCCGTTTTTCGCCAACCACGTTCTATGAGCTCGGCTGAGCCCTTTCAAGACCACCTTAACTCACAACATTGAAATATGGGATAGAGAATAGTCTTATTCTATCTTTCCTGAACGTCTTAGTTGATCGCACACACAGCTTTCAACCTCTGTTTATCGGAAGCGCACGTTCACGGGTTTGTTTATAATTTTGTATAGTTTTATTCCCTTATCTTTTAAATGTGGTTTCGTCTGCACCTTCACTTAACTGATATTATAAAGTTTTCTCACCATACCACATTTTTCCTGACAAGTATAATTCCAAGCTGTTAACCAACTTTAGTTCACAGCAATTTGCTAACACACATCAACTTTTATATCTTAGACAAAACATATTTTTCAATCAAAGCTTACAATACACGGTAGTACTGGACTGCATGAAAGAATTGATCGCGAAGGTTTATTTAGCCGCAAAACAGTTTGTATTTTTTGTTCTTTTCTGGGACGCGAAAGTTGATGTGTGTTAACAAAGTGCTGTGAACTAAATTACCTGTTAAGACTCTTACATTTTGTCCCTGTAAATAGACTGGACAATTGTCTTCAGTCGCATAATTCAACATTGTGAGTTAAGACAGTTTTGAAAGGGCTCAGTAGAGCAGAACGTGGTGAGTAGAGCATATGATGTGGCAAAACAGTCATCGAAATATTGGTGAAATAAGAGGTTCGAACGGTCTAACCGAATTCAGTTTATGTAGGAATTATAATAGTTTTATTCCATTATCTTTTATACATTTCGGGATTTCATATAACTTTAAATCAACCCTGGAACAGATAAGAGAAATATCTTGCGTAATTGAAATTTTGTTCTTAATGTATAGTAGAATGGTGTTCATGGTCGTCTGTTGTCGCTATAGAATGCCCTTCGATGCAAATGGTTGCCTATCTACGCTAACGAATGTCAAATTCTATGCAAAAAAAAATGGTAAATGAAAGTGACAGAAGTGTTAATGAATGTCGATTGAATAAAATGAATGTATTTTTGCGTTAACGAGCTTGAGGTTGGCTTTAATGATAGTATATTTTCTGGTAATGAACAGCAAAAGGTGTAGAACGTGTCGGTAAAACCTTAACTCGACCCTCCAACAGACTGGAGGAACATCTTGCATCATTGAAATTTTATTCTCCCTAATGTTTATTTGAATGGTGTTAATGGTCGTATTTTGGCGCTGCAGAATGCCCTTTGATGCACATGGTTGCGTATCTACGCTAATGAATGTCACTTTCTGTGCAAAAAAAATTTTAATTGAACGTGACAAACGCACTGATGAATGTCGATTCATTAACATGAATGCATTTGGACGTTGATGAGTTTGAGGCTGGCGTTAATGACAGTGTATTTTCTGGTAATGAACAGCAAAAGGTGTACATCATTTGAGCAACCATCATATCGTCAAGGAGATCGAAAGCACACCCGAAACCCAAGATATCTGGTCATGGTACGCAACGAGCCCTTATGAACAATGCAGGACACTACAGAGAAGCAAGTAAGGAGATAAGGTAAAGGTAAAGGTAAAATGCCTTTATTTATACTGGATAACCCTATCAACTGCTTAAGCTGTTCTCCCTGCAGGTCCAGTAATGGCCATCCGCCACGGGTCCAGTGTTACTATAGGAGGAAACCGGAGTACCCGGAGAAAACCTGCGATGCTTGGTAAAGTCAAACTGGACAACACTCACACATGTGACAAAGGCAACTCTAATCAGATAACTGCACGGAACCGGAATCGAACCCTGGTTACAGTAGTGAGAGAGTCGCGTACTACCACTGTACCAGCACCCCCTTAACCCTTTCATGCATACCGTTGTCGTGCAACAACAAATTACAATAGAACTAATGAAAGAACAAAGCAAAAAACAAAAGAAAACAAAGAACAAAAGAATAAAAATGTCATGTATGAAAGGGTTAAGTGAGTAAAAGGATATCTTAGTAAAAGTATGAAGTGAGTTGAAGGATATTCTTTGTGAAACCAGCTGGCAGTCACTCTTGCTAGTATCGTTGACAACAAACAGGTTTTGTCGTTGTGGTGTTCATGATTGTGCTAGACTCGTAATTTAAATATTCTCTCTTGAGGTTAAGGGTTTCTAACATCACTGGAGAGTTTCGGCGCAGATGCTTCTTAACAGATCGCTACCCAGCGACTACGTTGAGGTTCTCTTCCAATAGGCAAATTTTGGCGCAGGAATCGATATTTCTTTGTGTAAATTGAACAAGTTTTCATTAGTTACAGTCAACAGCCTATCAGACAAAAAAGTCTCTTCGCGCAATAAAAGTCGCCCAGTAGAAAACAGCTTTTCATGGGTAAACAGCTAGACAAAGCCTTTTCAAACTTTTGATCAAACCTTGGCAGACAAATTACTTTTTAACAGGAAATTGACAGTCTAACAGATTTCAGGATAATAAAGAGAGGCGTTTTTGTGGTAACGTCGTAAAGTTTATCGAAGGTTGTTGAACTTTCATCCCGCAAACCCGGGACTTAATGTTGTAAAATGATGACAAAATCTTTTCTATACGAACAATATCGCGCAAAGTGCATGCACAATGGTGTCGCGATGCTAACACGCTCCCCTTCTTCCAATTCAATGTTGTCGTGCCTAATTAACCAATCAACAGGACATCAGGCACGACAATGAAACAACGTTGACGAAGGGGGCGTGGGGGATGCAGATTTATGAGCTCCAAAACCAAGATATAGAACAATTATTCACCGAAGTGGAGATGAAATAGTAAATAACTACACTATTCACCGACACTGAGATGAATAATTTCGTTGGCATATACCTCGCAAAATTGTTTTCACATACAATTCTTTTTGAAATTTTTACAATTTTACGGGATGTCGGCTTGTCGCCCACTCATCATTTGTGAACAAAACATTTTGAAACACATCCTGAGTTCATTTATCGCTGAAAACTAAAAGAAATACATATCTCTGAACACTTGATTGTCAAATTTCGTTGCTTTTTCGGTGTTGTCTAGCACGGCGACTTCGCCGTTTATTATTGAAAAAAAAGTTCTTCTGTAACGTATACATAACTGGACGCCATCTTGTTTTGCTCAGAGGTGAATAGTGCAGGTATTCCGAGATAGAGTAACCAATCAGACTGCGCGAAAAAGACTATCCACTTACGAGGTATATGCTAAAGAACAATCATTCACCGAAGTGGAGGCGAATAGTTGTGGATATTTATCGAGCCGAGAAAGTTTTCCCACATATCTCGCATATCTGTTTTCACATAAATATTTTTTAAAGTTTTTAAAACAATTTTACGGAACGTCTTGTCGCACACTCATCATTTTTAAACAAAACATTTTGAATACAACCTGAGTGCATCTATCGCTAAAAAGTAAGACGAATCATTGGACAAATTATTCCCAAATTTCGTCCTTTTTCTATTTGTTTTGCACGGCAGCTTCGTTTATTAAAAAAATGTTCTTTCGTAATAGGAACAAAACCGGACGCCATCTTGTTTTGCTCGGAGGTGAATAGTCCAGGACATTTCGAGACAAAGGAACCGATCAGATTGCGCAAAGAACACCATCCACCTCCAAGTAATATGCTAAAGTAATTTATGTTGCCATTACGGCACTTGTTTCAATAAGTTTTGTCCAAGATTTCAGATCGTTCGTAGTAAGTAATCGTATCAATAGCCTAAAACGTCAATTTAAATTTCAATTGGGAATATGCACAGATGGAGGATTCGTTGAATGTACTTAACGAAAAAGTGCTGTGCACGAAGTTTTTAAAACAAAAAAGTTTTTAAAAGTTCGTTTAAAGTTGTCAAACCTTTGAAACGGTGGCATGCTTGAATAACTCTATATATTCCCTTGTCCTTCAAGAAAAGTAATTTGTGGTGTCGCAGAGAAGCAAGGTGCTGTCTCAGTGGATATTGTAGCCGCTTTCCCAGGTGTTTTGCCACAGAAGATTTGTTCCCTATTTTGAGCTTTAGAATGGCATGTGAAATGTTCTTCTTGGCGTGCCAAAACTGTGCGACCAGTCTCGCCGATATATACCAGTCTGCCGCATTCACAAGGAGAAGACTAAAAATAATTCAGAAGCTAGATCGCTGATTTCGGGGCTTTGACCTCTGGTTGCCAAGACAACCAGACAACTGACCAAAGAATTCTGAAGGTAGTATGTCTGAATAACTCAAAAATATAACCAAAATTTGCTAAGTTAGTTCATAAATCATGATATGAAGTGTGTAAATTTTCGTTGGTATATCTTCAAAATTCCCGAAAGAAAAAAATGAAGAAGTTGCTCGACAATAACATAAATTCGGAAATTTATCGGACGAAAAATACGCAGATTCATCTCTTTTCCAAGGTGACAAAAAAGTCGATTTCGTTCTCTTTTTTTGTCCTTATTTTATCAGTAATTTCCTGTTTAAAAAGTATTAATTTGAAGTAATAATGATCCCCTATACAGCGGGCAAGTTTTGTTTGGAAGAGACAGCCTGCAAGGAAGGCAAAGTATTGGCTATTGAATTGAAATGTTCCAGTATATGAGGCACAACTCCTCGCAAGATTATATAAATAACTTGGCAATTAATTTAAATCAAAGTCTTCTTAAATATTTAATCTTGCCAAACCTACCGCAAGCATTCAAACTCAACACATTTACACAAGCTACATAAAAAGTCTCGTGTTCTGATGATTCTTCAAAGTTCTTCAGAAATGGAAATTTGTAGAGTCTTTCTAACTCTTTACAGCTTTCGGACGAAATCGCTGCTGTCTCGAGCTTATCAAAATCGCACCAGATTTACCTCAAGGCATAAACTGTATTAATACGTTAAATAACCAGGTTGTCTACCATTCCCTGACAAAATGCCGCCATATTTCATGTGGTAGCCGAAAAATAACTCGGCGATTAAGAATTTACATGAATGTCTGATCAATTATTTAATGTTGTAGAACTACTGTAAGTATTGAACCTTGTCACATTTACAGTCTCCATAAAAGAAACTCATTTCATAATCATTCTTTCTTTAAATTTCTTTGAAACGAGAAATAAAGGAATGAAAAGTTAAGAATGACATTTCTACCCTCCGATAATTAATCGGATTCAGATTCTGAACCGTACTGTTCAGAATGGCATCTTTGGAGCCTTTCCGAAGCAAGCTCAAACGGCGGAGCTTTAAAATGCATCGGATTAACTCGAGCATTCGTAGTTCCCTCTTTGTAAAGAAACTTGAACGTGTAATGTCCTTCCATGGTTCCATGTGGAGTCGTAAAACGTGTGCAACTGACATAGTCAAATTTAGCTCCCGGGTACATTGTTGGATACTTTCCAACGACAGCAGGACCATGGACTTCCTCTTTCTGACCAACGCCGTTCGTGATATACCAATGCCTTGTTTCAAGTTTACAACTGGCCTCCTTTGAAAAGATAAAAATGAAATGCTGTTGGAATCAAAAAAAGGAAACGTTTTTCACAGACCCTCGCGAAGTGCCATAGAAAGGTTCCAAACACATCACGAGGGCCGGCCAGATCTGATACAAAACGTCGACCGATCACTTCACGTAAGATCAAAACACCGACAAAATGTTCGAATATTTAATTCTGTGAAAAATGTTAACTAGAGTCGCGCGACTGTAGTCCCACTAAAGTTGATTTTGGATTTCTATATCGTAATAAAAATGACGGTTTCATTTTACGTAATACTTAAGCCAAATTTAGAAGAACGAACGCTAGGAGCGAGCTGAATACAAAATCAATGATTGACCAAGACTATCTCATGACATCTTTTGTCTCTTGTAAATTTCAGGGAGAGGAACCAAACCATTTATTTCACGGGCTTATTCCATCGCACAATCAAATTTGCATATGAAATGTGATAAAAAAGATTGCTTTCATTGATACTGATGTTCCTAACTGTTTGCAACTCTCTTACCATAAGATATGAAAATTCATTACAAACCAACAGAGACCTTCTAAGACCCCGTTCACACGATACCGGTACGAAATGAAACCGTAACGAAATTATTACGGTTAGGCCTTGCGTTCACACGGTACCGGTATGAAAAAGAATGAAACCGTAATGCTAACCGTAAAGATTTGAAACCGTAATCGTGTGAACAGGTTCGTACCGTGATATTTTGATACCGGTGCAGTTTCGTACCGGTATCATGTGAACGGGGTCTAATACACACGTAAGCAAAACAGGATGTCGAAAACAAGCTTTACAATTGGGGCTATTTTGAAAGTCTCGCATAGAAGACGTTTCTTCAGCAAGCTCTAGTAACTCGATTTCAAAACAAATCGTTTACAATGATTCTGAAATAGAATTGAAACACTACACATCCTCTCATGGATAAGCGTTAAGTTGTCGTGAGGATATCTCGTGCACTTAAATTGGATAAAACTAGCCTCCAATCCCTGTGGACTCGATAGCTCAACAGGTAGAGCAGCGGACCGGTATCCCAAAGGTGTGAGTTCAAATCCCGCTCAAGCCAACATTTTTCAGTTGACTTCGGCAGTGTTAGATTATCACGAAAAGTTTCTGTACACTAATATCACGTTACACGCATTTTGTTCAACAGCTGTTGCGTTACAAATCGTCCCGCATACCATCACCTGTAGACTGTAATTCGTACGTTAACTAAACTTGATGAGCTGAAATTGTGCAACAAACTTCCTGAAAATCTACGTATGTCATAGTTACGGGCTTCATTCAGAATAAAATAAGGTAATCGCATCCTTTGATGACAAACAAATATACATATTTGCCATTAATATGTTTTAGTTTAGACTTCAACCATTATTGTCCATGAATTGGACCGAGAGGTATATATTCTTTATATATATATATATATATATATATATATATATATATATATATTGAGTACTCTGGTCCCTTATCAATCCAAGTTCGTTCCGAGCTGCGCTGATGAGCTGTAGTACAGCGAAACGTACGTCTACAGATTGAACATACATATGCGTGTGTGTATATATGTATGTGTGTGTATGTGTGTTTGTGCATTTACCAATATATGTATGTATACTTTAATAGTAAGGTTTTACATTATCAGTCAATACTACCAATTGGTTTTCTGCTTGGAAAGAATTAAAATGCCTAACTCGTGATTGGGTTTTTTTGTATAATTACAATATTTGAGACACTGACAAAAAGTGCTCGATATTAATCTCAGCTAAAGTTTCTCTTGACGTCTAAAGTATGGGATTTAAGAAATTCGAAAAAAAACAAAAAAACAAACTGGTAACTTCTTCAGGAGAGTGACGTCAATCCAAAGACATACAAAATACATCGCATTCGGCAATACTGAAATATGCAGAGTTTAGACATTAAGCGAATTTTTGCGAAACAGAATTGTCAGGTTTGCGGGAAAACAGTGAAAACAGTTCAGGATAGACATGGTTTAACGCACCCTGGTTTGAAAAGTTTTGGACGTAGCTTACAAAGTCATACAGTTCATGACCCAATTTTTTGACACTCCGGTTTAGAATCATTATCAGGAGCGATCGTTCTGAGGTTGAGGTCCCTCTCTATCCTCACATAACCATTGATAACATCTGTTAATAAGTTGCAGTGGGCGTCTGGGAATACACTGCCGTCAACGTGATTCAACGGGGCCAGGGCGATATTGACAAACGCCTCCAGATAACGTCTTTGATGGTGTTGTGGATTAGTCGTAACACTTCTGGAATTTTCCCACGCTATCGTATGATTGATTTGGCAAGCGTGTGCCGACAAGGCAGAATTTTCTTTTCTTTAAGAAAACAGCCTTTTGATGTCCCTTTAAACTCGTTCCAAATTGATGTCTTGTCTGCCCTATGTACTTGATCCTTATCACAGTCATTGCACGGAATGAAATGAAAACGCTTCTTCCCTCTGTTCTTTCGCAATATGACCCTTAGGTTTTGCAAAAATATGTCTCAACGTAAATAAAGGCTTTTGGACAACTTTAACGTCAATACTACATAAGATTCTTTTAATTGGTTCCGTAATTCCTTGAATTTAAGTAACAATCGCAAAATCTGCATGCATTACAGAATTTTTATTCTCAGTGTTTTAGCATGGTAGTGTAACCGATTTTGAACAGCTTTTTAGGAAATCAGTAGAATAGTTATTCACCTTTAAAATATCGAATACGTACCTTTGTTTGCTTTCCCTTGAATCGGAACTGGAGAGTATGTCTGGGGTTTGCTAAAACAAAGATCTTGAAACGGACTTCTTATGGCCTATAGAATGGTGCGAGTCAAAGGGGAGATACTTATCTGCGTGTGCTGGTCTACAATATACCCCAGTTTCCAATTTTCCATCGTCTATTCTTTTGATAACTAAATCCAACAAAGGTAAGCAGTCATTCGTTTCGTGCTCTACCGCATATCAACGGTTCGACAGAATTTAGATGGTTAAAAAGAAATTCTTCTTTATTTTTGGATAACGCACACGACGTCGTCAACATATCGTTTCCAGAACAAGGTGTCACAGGTGCGGTCGCTAATGCCCTTTGTACAGTATTTTCCGTTACCAGATTCGCAATGACAGCAAAGACGGGAGATCCATTACTTCATTTCAGAGTTTAATACTTCATGTAATTGTTACAGGATGTAATGGTTAGGTCACTCCGTTGTGGGAGTTAAGATTTCTTCAACTTTCTGAAATTATTTTTAATTACTAGATAACTCAAATTGTTGAAATTAAACTTGGCATTTTTATCATTACGATCAGTTTGTCGTTTGAAAATTTACTTGTCGTGCTGTCACATTTTATCTGAAGTATTAATCATCGTGTCGACGACCTCATTTCGTGTTTCAAAGATAAAGCATCCGTAAACAGTAACAAACTATAATTTCAGTGTAGGTTGTGGGGAATGTCAACAACGACAAAGAGAACAAGTAAACCTGTTTCTACCCATTGTTCAAAGGGATTCCAATTGCGCCTCTTGGACTCCGATTTGCGTCTTATTATGCGTTTTATTGTTGCTTACTTTGATGTCACCATACTATTTACGCGTGGTACAACAATGCGCACATGAAGAATTGGCATTTTCTTTGTGAGTGCCGTTGTCAGTGCTATCCAGAATTGTCGTATGTTTTAAGGTGCGCAATGCCATATCTTCATTCTCCAGTCCGCTTAAAATAACTTTACATATTATTTACTGTATTTAAACACGGTACTAGTTCACCAACGGTAATAACAAAAGAAGAAAGAAAAATATTGTTCTTCCAATGGGCCGTGTGCCCTAAATAATAAATTATTTGTATGCAATGAATTGTATACTAAATACCGAACAGTTCATCAATCGTCCTTTTCAAGTAATTTACACTTGCGGAGGTCTAAATTTCGATTGACAGATTATTAAAAGACCAACGTGTCCTTATAGACAAATGACTGTTTAACGAAATTAGTTTTTGGCTTCGGCATCGTGAAGTTGAGTTGTCACTGTCGAGTTTTGTAAAAATGTACTCTGTTGATATCTATGAAAATCACAAGTAAATAAACGTATATTTATTCTGGTTATCTGGACCACTTCGACATGAAGTGTAAATGTCCTCGATGCCCACTAAAAAAAACACAAAACATTAACATATAGCCTTTTCAGCAAGAACTAAATCAATCCATCCATTTTGGTGTCAAATTTGACAAAGACCTAAAACGGTCACATAGAAATCATCGATCAAGTCGGGTAAATCCCTCTCCCGATGGAGTAAGAGTAATATTGGATCGTCAGGTTCATAATACGACTGTTAGGTCTCGGTGATTCTGTTATTACCACGTTTTTTTGTTATTATGGTTCCCAAAGGAGCTAATTTTTTTATTGGAAAGTATGTGTGATAACAGCTGCTTTTGCAATATTAGGCAGTTTGAAAAGAATTGTCAATCAATTTCACCTATAAGATTGCCAAGAGCTATTATCCTCTAAAGTGTATCACTTACTTTAGCAATAAAAATAAAAAAGCAAAACAAATCTTCTCTTCAGTATCGCCAAAACCATTGGCATATAGTTGATGAATTACGACTCATCGCTGGGCAATATCTAACTTGAAACGACGAATTGTCTAATTGACCGTAAAAAGGTCGACAGCGCCATTAAGATCGAATGAACAAAGATCTAATTCAAAACTCAGCACTCTCGTATAAAGCCCGATTTCCACTAAGCTGAATTTTCTGCGCAGACAAAATTTTTCTTTGTTTTTTTTTAATTAGTTCCACTTAAATACTCATAAGACCAAAATAAAAATTTCGTTCGCCTAAAAAAATCCGAAGGCACATTTCATCAGGCGTGAAAAGGTCCGTATTGTAATTTTCTAATTGAAAAAACTTGACGAGTTTCTACTTTTCAATTACATTAAAGTAAACAGTCGTCATTGCAGCTTGACTTTTTACACCCAGCAGAAATCGACTTTATAAATGTCTCGCAATAGTTTTTTAGGTCGGGCGGAATTATACTGGATCGTTCGATTGTGGCAGGTTCCCACAGGTATTGGGGTAGAGGTGGAGAAGAGGGTTATGCATTGAACTTTATCCGTAAAAGACCTACAGCTGAATGAACGCAAAACATCGTTTTGCAGTGAAATGTCCGACGTAGAAGCATAACATCGATAATTATGGTGGAATTCTTCATACCTTAGGAAAAGAAGTATCCATTGATATTATTATTCTGTAGGTGAAGAAAAACTGTGGAGGATTGATGTTGCTGAGTTCAGGCAAGAAACATGTCGCAGTTCGCACACATATCCCATTCATACTGGTGCATTGAGAAGCGAATTTGTAGGGGTAGACTTCTCCTTTTATAACTGGGAATTCCTCCGCAACCATATTCTCCGAATAAGAAGTGATCCACTGCGTAAATGTATCAGCCATTATAAAGCAATGTAGTCTTCCATCACCACTTAAATTCACAGTCTGATTATCCACAGTTGGCCAGAATACTCTTCCACGTTTGTGGCCTGCTTCTTCAGACAGAGCTAAATAATGACCTTTAGTGGTGGTCACACAGAGGGTAATTGGTATGCAGCCTTGCAAACCGCTTAGCCCATGACTGACACCGCTAGAAGAGATTTGGCAGCTAAGAAGTGATTCCCTTTTGTGATGATTGGCTATACTCGCTGAACCCATTACACCTGGCAGTGACAAATTCCTTTGGCCGTTATGAATTCGTAAGAAACATCTATAGTCATCTGGTAAACGCCGACCTACAAACCAAATTTACAGAAACAAAACTTAATAAGGTTAGAATATAAAGTTGATTACTCCAAAGTTTCACCCTTTCCTAAAATCACAATAAAATGGAACTAAAGATCAAAAATCCTTTAAAAACGTTTCGAGTGAAAGCTCTTCGTGAATTAGTGAAACGTGAAGTACAATAAAAATTTAGTGACCTTTCTATATTTCAAATTGTCATTAACCATAAAAATATCTAATCAAATGCGAAAGTCAACAGTAAAGTAACTAACGAGAAGTACATGAGGGCAGGTTATTTCCTATTTCAAACGCCGACCAGCAAACACACTTTCAGTACCAGGATGCGACAAAGGACCGTAATGAATGGTAATGGAACGGGACTAAAGCAAATAAACATTCAAGGGAATAAACAATAATTTGATGATTTGGTCCACCCTTGGCACTCAAAAATAGCTAGTCGAAAGACAAAAACTCATGGGAAGAAAACGCAGGACCTAACTCTTCCATGCATGATCATTTTCCCATTTGTTCTTTATTCTCTCTTTGTTTCTTCATTTGTTTTTTCACTAAATTTGCTGTTGCAATGTCCCACAACAGCCGTGTGCACGGAAGGGCTAACATTCTTATCCGCCATGCACGCCAGACATAAACAAGGCGTCCAATAATAAATAAACACAAGAAAGTATTAGATCATACTCTATGGCTGGAAGGGAACATTAATCATTAATTATTAAATTAAAACATTAATCTGTAAATGATTTGGTAAAAGAAAACGTTTACTGATTCTATCCCAATGAATGGTTCGCAGTTTGAATATAAGACGCAAGTCCTGTCTCTTACGGCAAAATCCCAGATACCATCTCCAGTTTTATTAAAACATCCGGAGACAGGTTTGTGTGTATTTATGTTCCTCATCGAACGAACATATTGGGTAAATCTGGCACAGAAGCGTCCGCCAAGTTCACCAATGTTCAGTTAACAGCTTTAACTACAGGAAATGCAATAAATTAAGCTAGACGACGTGCATGTGAAGTTATGCCAAAAAACGAAACAAGATTTGTGTCGTAGTAAAATTACAGTTATGAAATTGAGGAGACCACGCTTTCGTGAGTGCGTAGCAGCGGGTACGAGAGCAAATAGTATCCACTGATGGCGAGGAATTTTGTTACAATGTTTTGTGCATTAAACAATTTCGAACGTTTCTACTGCGTCGAAATGAAATTAAAAATTTAAAATGAAGCATACCTGGACGTTGGAATTTGATTAGAATTTAGCCGTTGAGAGAACTGAGATTACACAAGATACTACGCATGCGTTCAGCAGGTCATATTTGAAACATAGTGTCCTACGATTTCTTTATCCAGATTGTCTTCAGCAATCCCGGCAAGTTGGGCAATTGGGGGTAAGGTCCTTGATTAAGGAGGATTCTCGTAGCTGTTGGAGCTTTGCATCCATACTTTGTGTGAGTTTTTGGCTATACCCCTGATTCCTGAGTTGACCCCAGTCGCTTCTACGAGTCTGAAGTTCCCTGGTCTTTTAACTCTGTTTTTCCTCTTTACGATGGCCCACTTATTCAGTCCCGAAGCCAAAATATTATTCAAAACTGACTCCACTAGCTGAGCAAGTTTGTGATTAAGCTCGTCCATTCCACTTTCTGCGCCATTTTCAGCTTCATCATAGTTAGCAGTCACGAGTTTAATAACAGAAACGGCACTAGCCGCGTTAACCTTGCTCCTTGATGATTTGCAAAGACATTTATCCTTGGATGGCGAAGTGTCGTCATCCCCAAGGTCGCCGTTCATTCATGGACATCATTGGCAGCGCCGAATCAGGATCTGCAAGAAGTAACTCGATCATGATGTCGTCCAACTCATCATTCGACTCCATATTGCTGAGTCCTTCATGGCCGTAGGAAGCATGGTAGCTCAAGGGGCTAGTACCCCCCCTATTTTTCAGGATAAGGCGGCTGAGCCCTCCAAAAAATTCCCTATCAAAGCACGCGAGTTAAGAGGTTTGTGGCTTACTAGTAAGTATTGATTCTTAATTCTTGTGAAAATTGTGATAAACGTTAGTTACATGTTAAACGTTAGTTAAAGAGATTACAAAGAGTTGTTGCACTAACGTATTTCGATATCTACAATTCCTCGGGTTCTTTAATCTTTAGAGATTGTTACCCTCCAAATTAAACTCCCGGCAATATTTTCCATAGCAAAAGACAAAAGTAAACGCCTCCCGTCAAGTATTTTCTTTGCAATAATACTAACTAAAAGATGAAAAAACTAGAAAATAGAGATAGCCTAAATTTTAACCAGAATTACCCTCAGATAAATCTTGTGCGTTTACATTTAAATTGCAGAGACGTGCTGTGTCTCGTCCATAATCTTTATAGATACACCAGAGCAACTACAGCAGCTTTAGGAATTTGGTCAGATATTGTCGAAAAAAGTACAAGATTGAATAAAATTATGTTTCATTTCTTCATAATATTTTGTGTTAAAATTGCCCTCAAAATGCAGGAAATCGCTTAAGCGTATATGAAAATCCAAAATTTTCCCGGGGAACATGCCCCCGGCCCCCGAGAACCTAGAGGGTTCTCAGGCCTTCGGCGTTCGGCCCCCTTGCCCTGAACATCTTCCTACGACGGTGGAGTCCTTTAAACATCAGCTATTGACGAACCAGGTTTAAATAGTAGTTACTGACAAAAATTAAGCCCCAGCAAAGAATGTAGAAAACAGCCATAATACCATTTGAGATTTAAAACATATTCCACACTAACGTTCAATTGCGTCTCGCAACATCACCAGCATTAATATTAATGATGGTGATGTTGAGAAATTGAGTGTATATGCAAATCAGATAGACTATAGAATTACAAATGACATAAAAGAAAAAAACTAATCACGAGCGATTTAAAATTAAAAAAAAAACTGTGTAATTTGTAATTCTATAGTCTATCTGATTTGTGTGTAATATATACTCAATTCCCATTAATATCTGTTATACTCTGATGATGTTGCGACAAGCAACGAAACGTCGGCATTAAGTACATGAACGTTCTGAATCTCATACGGTATTATGGCTGTTTTCTGCATTCTTTGCTGGGGCTTAATTTGTTGAGTCCTCGTATTTTTTACGACAGATGTGAGTTTGTCTCGAGAACTTGACAGAAATTTAAAATATTGTTCTTGTACACTAAAGTAAGATTATTAGGTGACGGCTGGATGGCGGTTATATTCTACGTATTTTTACTTCTGTTGACCAGCTCGCCCTCAGTAGCGAAGCGAAGACGTGGAATGACAAGCTAAGTGTAGAAGTAGTATCTGGTGGGATCTCTGCGGTAGATGGCTGATAGAATCAAGGAATTGTCGGTGACTGATGTCAGTATGTACCCTGACCAAAACTTTTAAATGGCTATTATTTGTAAACTGCCCACAAATCATCTTTAGCAAAAAAGCGAATGATTAGAAGATGAAGACCAGAAAAAGAGGTTTCAAGAACACCCAAAGGATATGAGATAATTGTTGCTTTCACTTGGGATGTACAGGCGTAATAAACCTTGAGAAATTTAACACTAATACTCCAAATCAGGTTTGCTACGGTGGCGTGCCGAGAGGGGGGCAGGGAGGGGTAGTCGCCTCCGGGCGCCAGGTTAAAGGGGGCGCCAAAATTCCAAATATATGCCGGGAAATTTTTTTAAGAAAGTATTATTATTTTTGAACACAAACAAGAGCCGCCAGGACATGGGCTATAATAATCAGTTAAATATTAAATATCAATATATATATATATATATATATATTGTTTTGTTGTTTTGAGAGCCAATAAAATTGTTTAGGGGGAGGGGTGATGATTTTTATATTTTTGTTAAATAATAATGAAATGGGCAAGGGGGCGCCGGAACGTTATCTTGCCCCCTCCTCCTACGAGACATCGGCAAGCCACTGGTTTGTTATTACTCCTTTACCTTGAATGTAAACAGGATTGTTTCTAAAAATGATATGCTTCTGCTTTTCAAGCAATTTTATATTATTTAAATAGTTCATATGCTGTTTACTTGACTTAGAGTAGATACAGCCATATTTGACCTTTAAATGTAAACAATTTAGTCATTTTGGGTCAAAGTTTTGCACCATTCTTCAAACAGTTTTGCTCAATTCTGCATTGGAATCTGTCATTGAATGGTGTATGCTGTTGTTTAAGGGTTGCTAATTAGAATTAAAGCTGCATCAAAGTATGTTCAAATGCATACCAAACAAAGCACAAATGCCTTTTGAAACTGTCATACTCCAATATATTTGTTCAACATAGCTCAATATACTGCAGCTACTCAAATGGACCACATTCTGACATCTTTTACTCTGGATTGAAGTTTGTTCATTGCAATTGTTTGGAAAACAGTGCACCAGCACATCTCAGGGGAAGTTTCACATGTATAAATGTGTGTGTGTGTGGGGGGGGGGGAATAATCTATTGAAAGAAATTTCTTCAGCACACAATTTAGGTCACTGTGAGTAACTGTGTGGGTAATCATCCAGAAAATACAGTACCATTTTTCTGACCAGTCTCATCTCTCCCTTCTGAAACTAATTCAAATTTAGACAGTCAATTACAAAGTACTACTGCATCAATCACATCTAAACATTTGGTTCTGTGACTTCCTTATGAAAGGGCACAGGAGATTGAAAGAGCTTACCTCTATCATTAGAAAGTGCAACTCAAATTTTGACAGCCAATCTCTGAGCAATAGTAGAACAATAATTTTTGAGAATTTTGTTCAGTCACTCCTTTCTGAAAGTATCTCTTTTGGAAGTCTAAATAATAATGCATATTTTTTCAAGACATCTTGAAAGTGCAATATTAAAATTTTGACAACTGGTCTAAAAGCAATATTCAAGCATCAAATCATCCCACAGGACTGGTTAATTAATTGCTTATTCCATGAAAGTGGCTACAATATTAATTTGTTTAAAAGATGGCAAAGACAATAGTTTTTGAACACTGGAAAAGATTTAGTGAAAGACCTATCAGTTCCTCTACAAACTTGTGATGTTAAAGAGTTAGGGAGAAAACTGGAAAAAACATAAAGGATGCTGTTTTTACAAGCATGTGCATATCAAAAGATATTTAGAGAGAAAGACTTCCCAAAGGAGTGGGACATGTTCTCTCAAACTGATCCATTAGTATGGCATTTCAAAGCTGTGGCAATGGATGAACCAGGAGGAAATCTCAACTTTATTATACATGTAAAAATGAATGTCCAGCAAAAGATTCATAACAAACACATTTTGTTTCATATACATGTATTGCCTAGCATTTCATTGCATCTTGCAACATCAAGAAAGTCAATTTACCCATGTTGCTATAATTCCAAAGAAATATGATTGATTCTAGACCCTATGCTCCCTGGTTACACAGCATTTTGAAACATGGCTCCCCACAAATAATGACAAGTGTATGAAAGTCAAATTGACCAGTTGAGTGATGCTGACATTGTGGAAATCATCCACAATTTTCCAACCATTTACAATTGATTGTCAAGAGACTTCAAAGACAAGATGAAGAAGGAAAACTGGTGGAAAGCTGTTGCTGAGAGGGTAAATGGTACTGCTGAAGAGATGAAAATGTCTTCATATGATACTGATTAGATGGACACAATTTTAAGTAAATACATGTAGAATAGGAAGAGAAAATGAAGATTAGGTACAACAGACCTGCCAGTGGATTCCAAATATGTGCACATGATCAGATGTAGCTGTAGAATTTCATCAATTGCAGACAAAGCTCTGGAAACTTTATAAGGTAAAACTTTGCAACAAGAAATATGAATGCCTCTCCAGAAGTCCTCATGTCTTTCTTAAAAGCATAATTATAAGGACAAACTTTGTGTGCAGGATTAATGTTTCATTGTAAGCAGCAGTCATCTTAAAAACCCTTAGTTTTCTTGCCAAAATTTTCAATTTTTCCAGCTATTAATTTTGAGAAATGCAATATGTGAAAACCAAAAATAGGATGAATTCTGGTGTGAGGTTTTCATTAGTCAGAACCCATCCTAATTGACTGTAAACCATGAATTCCAATGAATTCTGATGAATTCTTAATATGAATTATGGTATATGAAACCAGCTTTAACCCTTTCCTGTCAGAGATGTCGCACCTTGACAAGTAAAATCATCTGGAATTAGTCAGAGTAAAATTAAAAAATCAAGTACAGACCAGAGAGAGTTAAGGGTATATAAAAAATAAAATCTTACACCTACAGTATATTGTGTTTACAACTATTCTATTTGATTATTGCAAAGCATTTGACCTAATTGACCATACCATTCTTATAGAGAAATGATGTATGTTGGATATACCAAGAAGCATAATTAATTGGATTATTGACTTTTTGACAAATCATTTCCAGAGTATTAAACTAGCTCATGGTAGTTTATCTGAATGGGGTTCAGTTCCCTCAGGTGTCCCCCAAGGACAAAGTTAGGACCATGACTATTTATTATCATGACTAATGATCTGGTAGTGAAAGATGATTATTTATAGAAATACATCAACGATACAACTGCATCAGAAATAGTTATGAAGGACCAGGTCAGTAATGCCCAACATTATACCAACACTGAACTGCAGTGGTCTATGGATAATAGAGTCCAACTGAATATTGAAAAATGTAAAGAAATGTGAATTTCATTTGCAAAAAAACAACAGCAATTTGTGCCTATCTCTGTTCATGGGAAAGACCTGGAGACAGTAGATAATGCAAAATTGCTGGGACTCAATATTACCAGTGACCTGACATGGAATGTCCATTTAAATGAGGTCATCAAGAAAGTGTCAAAGAGACTGTATTTTTTGGTGCAACTGAAAAGAGCTTGTGTAGCCCAAAATGATTTAAGGCTTTTTTATATTTGTTGTATTAAATCAATTCTTGATTATGCAGCAGCCATGGTGTCCCATTATGTCATCCCTAAATACTTAACGCAAGAACTAGAACATGTACAGAAAAGAGCAATGTCTATTTGCCTAAACCTTAGCTATCAACATACATTGAATAGTGTGAATCTTAAAGAGCTGACCATTCATCATGAAGATGTATGTAATATGTCATTTACCAAGATTGTAAGTGATAAACATCATCACCTTTACAAATTGTTATTGGATTGTAATGATCCAATGTATACATTAAGGCATGTACATGTATAACCCTTTAATATACCCCAGTATAGAACAAACTAGTTTAAAAACACCTTTATCATGTCTTGGTCCATAGCTGCAAATAAATTTTAATGGTCCTCTTAAGTTAAGCATTTGTAATTAATATTTATTTAGTAGATTTTAGTTTTAATTAATAGTTGTATATTTTTCATTATTGTAAGTATAATTTTCTATATGTAATTGGTATTATAAATATTGTAATAATAACTTTGTTGAAACATTTTTAAAACATATAATTATCTTAGATATGCAATTCATCCTAATATAGCAGTTGGCTGCAAGGTCTTTATTAATGAAACTATCAACTATCAACTACTACCACTGATTAATCATGAAATCTTCTCTTCATATTTATGGTGTTTTGGCTGCTATTTAACTTATTATATATCTGGCATTTGGTGTGAAGTATTTGTTAGTCATTTTTTATGGAATCAAGGGTCAAATGCAGCTAAAATGAAAATCTAAGATTTATGACGTCATGACTTAGGCAATTTACAGCGTGTATGACCATATAATGGACACTACTGTACATAATGCATTCACTGACCGTTTAAATTTCGCATTTCCGCTTCGTTTAAATCTTTTTCAGTAGCTCCAGGACTTAAACCTTGCAGAATACTCGGGCAATATTTTGCGGCAAACGTTTCAAGGCGATCCCAAGCCATTCTTATTGCAGCATAACATTGTTCGTAACGAGACCAATCGTTGTACATGTGAACGTAGCTTCCTTTCCAATCATCATCTCTGCACTTGAATAATCTCCAAACCTTCCCACATAATGCTTTCCACAGTAACTGGCTGTTAGCAGCAGCATTAAATGATTTAGAAACTTCACAACAAGTCACCAAATCTTGCCTGGTATCAAGGTATGACAGTATTTCGACAAGGAGTTCGACTGGGAGGTTTTCCAACCTAGCAACACTTATCCCTGAACTAGAATGATCACTATCTAATAAATCACAATAACCAGCCATTCATGAAGGTTAAAGTACAAGGATTGCTTTTTCATACATTAATCAGCATCCTGAACATCTGAGAAACAGTTAATGACCAGAATACCAATATTCGAAGCCATAGACATGAAACGCAGTGAGGTCTGGGTCTGGTCACGACTTTGAACTCAATATGAGCCACTGATATGAGAGATTTAATCTATGGTTTTATATGTATTGTAAATAAGTAAAGACGATCCGGTAAAGACTAGTGAATAAGTAATGTAAGTATATTTTTTTTATTCTGGTTGTTTTTACAAATGACTTGTTAGGGTCCGATGTACAAAAAGTGAAAGCTCGGGATAAATCCTGGGCATGACCAGGCATACCGAAGTGATCAATCGTCAGTGACTATTTGATCTTTTATATTTTATCGATGAAATGTTCGAGCATTTTGCAGTACAAGTAACACTTTACTCGAAAGATATATAAGTACGTATGGTTATAAATTTATAGTATCGAAGTTATGTCGTAAATGATATTGAAGTTCCATATTTAGTGTTGTAATTTATTAATTTATTATCATAAATAACTATTCATCTACACTAACAGGGTTATGTTCTCAAATAATACGAACATTTCTTGTGTTCTGGGACTACGACTTTGTTTCGATTCATTTTATTAAAGTCACGAAATAACAATTCAGGTCTTTCTACAATGATTGACCTGCTATTTAAGCCTCCCGATGACCTAAATTTACTCGTCCAGAACAATAAACATTTATCAATACGTAAATAGTTATTCATGGGGTTCATGCTTAGTAAGGTATTTGAAGACATCATACTTGTTTCTGTATGTAAACTGAAGCTCAAAACTGGAATGGCTTGTTTAAGAATTTCCTAATCTCTGCAGTGAAGTGAATGAGGAGCTGTTTCATTCAACCATCCTAACCAACAATTTTGAAATGGTGAAGTTAGCTTGACAACTTTTGGAATTTTGCAACCATATCCCCAGGGCAGTGGTAGGAGAGTGGTCACAAGGCATAAAACACCTTGACAAGGGCTAGACATCATTTGTAGAAATTTTTCCAATTTTTTGGGAATGTTTTACAATTAGTTTGACCATGATATGGAATAACAACACAAGAATAAATATCTATTTTACTCTCAGATAAATATTTGAATAATACAAAGAATCTAACATATAACTTTAAAAAAATAAAATGGTATAAACTGCTATAAATTATTTCATTTTTACTGGTGAATTGCTATCAAATGAAATTGGACATCTTAGGTCCAGTTTCAGTACAAAGGTGCTAAAAACCTTATTAAATAAGCTATTCCTGACTAAGACAGAGTTTATTTATTCTGGCTTACACCAGATGATTTTATTCCATAGAAAGAACTGGCCTTGGTCACGGCAGGAGTGGGTTGACAAGGGAGAATGTTCCCACCTACATTATGCTTTTCATTTCAAACTGTAAATTCCACAACCATCCTCTTTACATTAAGATCAATTAATACAATGCCAGAGTTGTTACTTTCTAAACTGGCATAGAACCAAATAATACTTTAGATAATTTAAAGAAATGTTAAAAATTCCAAAGGATTTAATAATGGTGGGTCATTCCATGTCAAATCACCCAAAATTCAGAAAGTTTCCATGGTGACCATCACAGATTCCTGTGAAAATGCACATACATGGTCAACTGTTTATGTAATGATGATTTAGAAAGTTTTAGGGAGAAATTTCGAACACTTTCAAAATTACAATGCATTAGATTTTTGGGGGGTGGCTTATTTTCAGTGGAAGATTAATGCATGATTCATTTTCAAGACTTTTTAAATCTTCATAATATGGTCACCTTTGTAAATAATTAGCTGATTCTTCCAACTATGGCCAATTCATACCTGAGGATTTTAAATATATGATTATTTTAATCATATCTCTTATAGTTTCATAACTAACAATAACATAAACTTTGATTTTGTTTCATTATCAGATTATTTTTTTGAATTTAGATGTACAATTACACAAAAGAGATTTCTCACATATTGTAAGTCTTACATCTTTTGAAGTATATTGGTATAGAAGTTTATGTGGCAGAAAGCTTGTTACTATCCTGTTTATTGTTCATGAGATAATAGGGTTCAAACATCACAATAAAATGGAATATGCTGAGCATTGACCCTCAAACTAGAGGGGATTTCACCATGTGGGCAATTATGCTATATTTTGTGCTTTAGGTATCATTAACAATGAGCTGTAAGCTATACATGGGCAAAGTTCTGAATTTGTTCCTCACTTCCTTCATCTTTAAATATCTTCTTGTTTTGACTCTAATTCTAACAAATTTTGACCATGCCTTGGAATTGGAATATTTTAAATATTTAAAATGTGACATGTTGTTAAGCAAAAATTGTGTAAATAATTCTCTTCTAACTAAATTTACAATTGCAATTCTGCAGAATATAATGTTCTCAGTACAATAATTTTACAAAAATGTTGGCAATCTCTTTTGAATTTGTTTAACATCTTCTGAACTAAGGATATATGAGGAGGCACTTTGTCCGTGAGGTTCAGGTGCACTGATTAAACAGATAACATGCTGGAAAGGTACCCAGCACCTGTCCTTTCTAGTATGTGCAGGCCACGAAAAAAGTCCAATTTGCAGAACATCTCATAAGGTCAAAAAGAACATCATTATGCTCATCTGACTGTTCAACAATACTGCCAACAGACCATTCATTGTCATAAATACATGCATCATACTTCCCTGGTTGAAGTTGCTCATATTTCAAGTCACTCAAATCATGACATGTACATGGTGAGCCGGATTGCTGCTCACCCAAGGTAATCATCAGCCTGGAAGAAATTAAGAACTTTATGTATAGCTTCCCAAGATATGGTTCTTCCTTGCTTAGGGTCAAGGTCAGCCAAGATACCCTTTTCTTTCTTGAGCTGTCTTGCTCTTTTTACCATGTGCTTTGTTACTCCAAACTCTTGCATTGTCCTTTGGCATGTCCAGCTCTGTGGTGCAAGAGTGCAACAACTTAATCTTGTCCTGCCTAGTGGCCTGCATCACTTTTTCTTTTAAGAGGGAAATCAGATGGTTGATATCCTGGCAGCTCCTGGCACTACAATCATCTGTTGTTGACTCAAAGACCTCTGTTTGCAGGTCCAATGCATGGGCACATTTAGCTTTCACTGCAGCATGCAGTTGGCTCACTTTCCTTTTCTCATATGATATTCTGTCTCATTTACCAACAGAACTCTTGACAGGCGAACATCCAAGGGAATGAGCAGCTTTTTCTAAGGAGTCAAATGAAGTCTCAACAGGCAGATATTCCTGATCTGAATCCACCATATTTGTCTCAATTTGATCAACTTTACCATATGTAGACTAGTAACATTGAGGAGAAAGCTTCTGACCTGGTTTCAAGTTAAGTGCATTGGCTGTTTCCTAATCAACAACCCTCAATGACTCTATTTGACATAAATAAACAATTATCAAACATAAACTATTATCACTCTCTTATTACATACATCAATAAAATCATGAAAAAATTATAAGACTGACCATTGTAGCTAAGCCATCTACTTTATAATGAATAGAACTTGCTGTAGATATGTTTCTTGTGCACAGAAAATGGATCTGAACAATATTTTTGTAAGCTTTGGTAGCAAGTCAGATATACTTTTTCTTGATGCAGACAAATTTGGTTCTCATCTTTTAACTGAATTCTACATCTCCACTGAATTAAGTGCCTGCCAGGTTCTTTAAATTCAACGATAGATAAAAGTTCTTTCTTTCTACAGTATGTCAACTTATGACACTCTTCATTCAAAGACTCTCCTATTTTGCAGTTAGATAAATGAGTTGAAGCCATATTTGATCTCAGCAGAAATCAATACAGTGGAGCCTCGCTATAACGCGCATCGGTATAGCGCGCGACTCGGTATAACGCGGTAAATCTTTGGACCCCAAATTTCTCAATCACTAAACTGATTTACAAACCTTGTTCGCTTGGTAGAACCATTGAGCACAAGCGGATCATTAGTAGCCAATTAGCAAGTAGTTCTAGGCACAGGAATTAGCCAATCACGATCCATGCAGTATTGTCTTCGCAGAGGTCTACTCTTGGCCCGTTATTTATTGTTTACTCTCTTTCTCTGTTTGCGCACGTGGTTTGCGCCGTAATTGTAAATCATGGCAAGTTTGAATGGGAAGAAGAGAAAGTCCTACAGCATTTCTGAGAAGCTGGGTATTATTGACGAGATTAAGAAAGGGGCTACATAGGCAGCTATTTCTAAGAGGCATACGATAGCTGAATCGATGCTTCGAGGCTGGCTGAAGGATGAGCAGAGATTACGAAAGGTGTCGATCGAGATGGACGAAGGTGGCCAACAAAGAGTTCGGTTGGCCAATAACACAGCCCTGGATAAGGCAGTTTTCATGTGGTTTAACCAGTAGCGATCTGAAGGTCTTCCGATTTCCGGCCCAATTCTTCAAGCACAGGTCAACGAGCATCTTAACCACGGTGAAAGATACGTTTCGATATAACGCGCTTTAGCTATAACGCGGTCATTTACGATGGACCCCATATACCGTGTTATAGCGAGGCTCCACTGTAGTGCATTTAACTTTATAGTATCATGGATGATGCAATGTCTCTAGAAGATGATGCAATTCCTCTGCAGGATTGCATAACAACTATAGAAGATGTAACTATCCTAAACCTGTACATTGTGTACAACAATCTCTACTAAAATGAAAAAATAAAGGCACAATTTAAATCTTATGTACAAGTTATATTTTACCAGTACAATCATATATCAACAATAAATTGATAAATTATTAAATTGATGAGCAAGCTTAAATACACTATTAAATGAAATGAATGAAATTCTTAAAAGTTGCCAAGTTCTTTAGACATTGTCCTGCTAGGCGTGGTCAAAGTTTGTTAGAATTAGAGTCAAAACAAGAAGATATTTAAAGATGAAGGAAGTGAGGAACAAATTCAGAACTTTGCCCATGTATAGCTTACAGCTCATTGTTAATGATACCTAAAGCACAAAATATAGCATAATTGCCCACATGGTGAAATCCCCTCTAGTTTGAGGGTCAATGCTCAGCATATTCCATTTTATTGTGATGTTTGAACCCTAAATCTAAATTCAAAAAAATAATCTGATAATGAAACAAAATCAAAGTTTATGTTATTGTTAGTTATGAAACTATAAGAGATATGATTAAAATAATCATATATTTAAAATCCTCAGGTATGAATTGGCCATAGTTGGAAGAATCAGCTAATTATTTACAAAGGTGACCATATTATGAAGATTTAAAAAGTCTTGAAAATGAATCATGCGTGAATCTTCCACTGAAAATGGGCCACGCCCTAAAATCTAAGGGGCTGTAACTTTGGTGGTAGTTAAATTTTTGGCCTAAAATTTTGCATGACCCTATCTTTTCCTTGGCTGCATACATGGACAAAATATCATAAGAATGTGAGAGGGTCAACATGGAAACTCTGGGTGAGTTGGCATGGAATGACCCTGGTGGTACACCATTATTGAAGAAAATTAGAAAGATTGAAGGGTAATCTCCTAATTTCTATCCACCAATTACTATGAAACCAAATAAAAAAGTCTTCAAATACTAAAAGTTAACAGAATAAAAGGATGACAGATATATAATGACTCCCTTAACCAGTTTCACAAACAAGATTGATATGAAAATTCCCAAACAAATTAGGGTGAAATAATCATTCCCATTTTTAGTCTTTTGATTTTTGTCATACGTAACAACTCAAGCCTTATTCACTGGCCATTGCTGATTTATGCAACAGTTGTTGATTTGCAGAACAAACTACATTGAATTAATGTATTGATTGTTATTAAATGTATTGAAAGATCCTCACCTATGAACTTAACATGCACAATTTCTTTTTATTATAAACATTAAATTCACTCTACAATAGGCCTCTCACCCAGCTGTTTTCAGTCCCTACAAACCAAATAACTTTCTGATGCCTACAAGGCATTTTACTGACATTCCAAAACTCATGGTTGCTGAAAGACAGCTACACTTTGTAAAGAAGAGAGTTACAAGTTTCATTACTGCTGACTTCACTTTGCAATTTGTTTCTTTCTTCACAATTTTTATCTGTAAGACAGAGTTTAATCTTACTGTCAGGAGCACATTTGCAGTGAGATTTTGGAATTATAACATTTTTCAAAACTATTTCCTGTTTTATACATTCCTCCATTCTTGCAAAATTAAATTGGTTACTGAGCAAAGTAGTTGGGAAATTGTAAGGTTTTGTCCCGCCTTCTCAAAACATTTATTTTTGCCACTGGTAATCAAGTTTGCTCGACGGATTTTTGTCCTCTAGAAGTGAACATTTGGATCTTTTTAATACCAAAAAACCCCGCCACTCTATGAGTGGCATGGTGGCTATGGAGGCATGGCCCCCCTGCGACTGTTTCAAGGGGGCGCCGAAATGATGACGGGGCGCCAAAATTATGACAGCACCATAAAATTATGAAGAGGGGAATGCAGGATAATCACACCACCATTACAAAGAACGATAAAGAAGATATAATACGGCTTAAGGACGGGGTTCGAAGCTTACTTTCCTAAGTAACGATGTACAAAATAACATCAACATCATAGGTAAAGAATTCCTCAGAAATCGTGAAAGAAATCCGTGATGGGCGAACATGCGCATGAATAGCGGACACCGCTCCGGACGTCAGTCGTAAATCGCAGTGGTAAACGCTCAAAACACTTGATATCCTGTAGAAGAGCTTCAGGTATACGACTGCAATGGATCTGTACAATGAACTTTCAGCAAACACGACGAAAGCCGTGTCCTTTGGTAAACTGGTTGCACAAACGTACTACGGTGCATCCAAAATGTGTGGCTGCTACAACGGCTTGCAAAAAACTCTCAAAAAGAAAGTTGGAGACCACGTTGCTTTTGTCCATTGTTACACACATACACTCAATCATGTCTTGTCTGACTACGCAAGAGTTGCTGTTCATGTAAAAGAGACCTTAAGCAATCGACGTTCTCGAGTCACGGGCGTCAACTGGAAGATTAGAAGAACTGGTGATTTTTACATTTGGGCCATGCATTATTTGAATCGAATTTTTATGCGAGCAAAGATGATGAATAACTTAAAAATTCCAGGAGAGATCATAGCGCGTCTAATCAGCGAAGCAGCGGTGAACTTAACTGACAGATGTTGACGTTGTAGGAGCAGATGCCGTCTTTAGAATGTGGAAACGCGATTAGTGACGTCTGCACGTATACAGAATGAAAACGGCGTTTTAGAAGTTCGTCGACGACCATAGGCTTTGAAATCATCCATTATCTTTTGTTTCGAATGAAAAATTCCATTGAAATAAAAAGCCGATCGTGACTCAGCAACGCCTGCTGCTTATGCTCTCTAATGACTCTGTTCAGCAACCTCGAGACCTTATACGTTCTGGTTAGCAAGTCACAAAGAATCGATGCGTTGTTCGAAGCTGAGCAACAGATAGAAAATCAGAAGGTGCTTTCTCTTAAACACGGAACGACGCTATAAAAGGGTAAGCTCCTCCCACATTTCTGGCTTCGTATGGCGGTTGCATGTTTCAAAATGGCGGACACTTTGAAGCGTGACTGAACTGGACAGCGTAGAGCTCCACAAGCGTGTCCTAGAGCCTAAAGCTTACGGAAATTAAAAAATTGTGTTTTTAAATAAAGCTAAACAATATATTAAAGCAGTAAATGGCTGAACATGCCACATTTACTGATTTTTCTGGTTGTTATACGTCGTATTATAATCATTCGAGACGTCCTGTGCATCATTCACTTACAGTCATCCTACCCGCGCAGTGTTCGGGCACGGTTCACATTTCATTACGTCCGCGATGTGTCATAGCCAACTGTATTCTTTTTGGCACATACTTGAAGCTTGTAATGTAAATATAAAAACAAAAACTGGCGCCACTTTCAAATTCATTTTTGCCAAATATGCTCGGTTGCTCTCATCCAACAGCTCGGACTTCTACCTCTGCGCAAAGCACAACTCCGCTTTCTGCGGGGCTTAGGAAGTATGATCGCAATAAAGCCTACTACCAGAAGAATAAAAGTCCAATTAAAGAGAGCAAGGCCTACTACGGCTTCAAAATGGAAGTGAAACGCGATGAGGAAGGGCGCTTGGTAGAAGTACGTAAAAAGATCAACACCGTGAGGAATCAGTTACTGTCCAACGGAAAACCGGCAGGAAATATTGAAGTGATGAAATTGCTCTTGGATTGTTGGCTCAGTCAAAACAGTTCAAATGGCCAACAGGCGCAAAATACTATCCAGGCAGCAACGTCGTTGCAAACAAATTCATCTCCTATATTCTCCTCAATTGAACGTGATATTCGTCGACCGGAAATTAGTCTGAACTGAATTGACCAATAACATGCGACCTTTCGTTAATCATAATTGACAGGCTGAGAAACTCAGCCTCTTCTTATGCGATCGCTCCGTGTTTAAAAGACTGAATACTGTTCGTTGGAATTTGATTGAATTTTGTCTGAAGATTCTTCTCTTGCGTTATGAATGCATTTTAAATGTCCTGGAAACCGTTTCATCGCACATTTCATTTGAAGGAAATCAACGACATACTGCAGCTGGGTTACTGATGCAGCTTCAAACAAAGCAATTTTGGCTACCTCCTACCTTTTCCGAGAAATATTTGCAATAACTGGCCCGTTAGGGCGATATTTGCAAGGCATGGACGTAGACATTGAGAAAGCGCTCGGTAAGATCGACACCACGATTGCTCAGCTCAATAAATTGCGAGGAGAACCAGAGCGAATTGTCAGATGCACGGAAATAGATCACTACTCAGCGAGTGTGGTTTGACAACAAACAAGATCGAGACGTCGAAGGCTAATGGATGATGAAATTGCCCAAGACAAACCTACAGAAACGCCTGAAGATCACTGAATATGTGAAATGTTTTATGTTGCTGTTGACACGGTCTTGCGTTCAGTGAAGCATCGGTTTGAGAAGAACCAGCCTAAGAAATATGCCTACATGACAGTATCCAATTCCGATGAAGACAACCAAGAAAAGGATGATAGTGATAACGACAAATTTTCCAGCACACAGTTTTCACGAGATGGTTCGGATGACGGAGTGACAGCGGTAATGACAACGAAAATGAAACTCAGACGAAGCGGAAAGTCCCATTCTTCACTGAATCTATCGCAGTTCTTTGTCACCCTGATTATAGTTTGGTTGATGCGTACCCAACACTTAGTCAAGTTAACTCCATTGCTGTGGCCATCCCAATTAGAGCTGCGACCGTAGGGCGTTCTTTCTCTGCGCTCAAGAAGTTGAAGATTCGCATTCGTTCCTCTATGGTTCAGGAGAGACTTGAATAGTTACTTGCCGTGGTAATCGAGCTTAAGATTTTGTTGTCACTCGACAAAGAGCATCAAAAGTCCGAACTGTCAAAAGCTCTCCTTTAGTGCATTAACGTTATTACATGACACGTACAGTATATGTCTTGTTATTGTTATGGGTGTAGACAACCTTACTAATAAGAAAGCTCTTGTCTCATATCAAATTAATATAACTACATTTGAAATTGACTCATTGTATATATTTGTTAAATTTGTGGTTTGTTATTATTATTAGCTCGGTAGAGTCACGCTTTAGGCGAGGTACGGGAGCTTTATTGGAATCACCAATACAAAATACAAAAACTAAGGTTTACGAACGTTCAGCTGTAGCAGGAAGTTCTTCTGACTCTAGGTTCTCTTCTTGGTGACTAGCTTCGTTTTCTCTGTTCGCCTGCTCTCTTGGGCTTCTCTTCGTTGGTTCTCTCTTTTCTGCTCTCTCTTCTGCTCTCTCTTCTGCTGCTTTCTCTGCTGTTGGGAAAGGAGTATCTCTTTTTATGCTTTTTGGTGGGCAATTTTGGTTGACAGTGACTGACAGTAGGAGTTGACCAATCAGACACACTCTGACCAAGTCTTTCACTCTGCCGGGTGAAGGCGTTGTTTGGAATGTGACATAATTAACAAGGATGTTTGAAAAAGATTTTTGTCCAGTAATAAAACTGTTTTGCCATATATAAAGACGGTTGATCATGTGATGGCGAGTGCAATTAAGAATTTACAATATATATTAAGAATCGAGCCAAAATTGAATGTATGACAAAATCATTAATTGCATTGCATTGTAATCTCTACTCAAATAGTCAGGGTGCAGTAATTTTGTCATGCATATAAAAGGTTTTAACGGAGCCACTCCGGAGCATCTAAGGTACATGACATTCGAGTAACATACAAATTATTACGTAAGCTCAAACAAGAACTTCGATTTCCAAAAACACGCCTCCAATCGAGAAACAAGCAACCACTACAAAATTACAATGGGTAAACCGCGAGGTGTTTCGAAACACCTAAAAAAGAACATATAAGGAACATGAAACTACACATGATAAGTACAAATTATTGAAAAAGAAGAACTTTAGGATCTTGGCATGCTGCGAAAATAAGACAAACCAACAGCAATCAAAAATGCTAACGAAACAGTACACTATTTCACTCCAAAAGTGACACCGCAAGTTAGACACACCTTTTTCATCATCACTAACACCACAGAGTTAATTATTTATGACTACATTGTATCACTTCTAAATTTTTGCCATCATTATTGTATGCAAATAAGTGTGCATTTTCTTTATTATTAAATTTGTCCGTTAGAGATTGAAGTTTGGCAATCGGAAGCTCGTTAAAAAACTTTTTGTTTAAATCGCATTTTCAACTTACCTATTATAAATTGCCCTGGTTGGACTTCGTGGTTTGTGGTTCCTAGTTGGAGTGGTCGACTGTGGCAATCATACTGTTCCCAGTCGACTCGATAGCTCAACTGGTAGAGACCACGGTACAGTTAACCGAAGACCGGAGTTCATATCCAGTTTAAGTCTACTCAGTTTTTCGAGCTGACGTTTTCACTGAAAAATAAAATTTCTCTTCATGTTACCACTAGGATGATTCTGAAATGGAATTGAAGCATCGCGAATCCTCGTGCATAAGCATTAAAATGTTGTAAAGAACATCTTGAGTATTCAAATAGGATTATGCGATCATACTATTCCCAGTTGACCCGATAGCTCAACTGGTAGGGCAGCGGTCCAGTTACATGAAGATATGGATTTAAATTCCCTCTTAATTTAACTCAATTTTTCGAGTTGAAATTTCCACTGTAGATTAATCATGAATTTTTGCCATTCATGTTACCGTGAAGGTAATCTTGACAAACCTTTTTTAATACTGAATCTGTAACTAATTACTAAGATGTTGACTCAGCTGTTTTAACAAGTAAATTGTTAATTAAAAGTTACTTTCTATATCATTCCGAGCTTCCATCAGCAGTTGAATAATGTTAATATACATTTGAAATTCAAAAAACAACAACTTGGCTCTTATTTTACAGAATTTGTTTTTTTTGTAGCATTTCTGCAATCCATTGGCATCCTGAAAAAATGTCATTAAAAAATATCTATAAAGCTCAGATAAATAGATTCAACCTCAGCAGTGATGACAGCAGTGATGGTGAAGAAGGAGAAGGTGATTCTTGTTCAAATGAGAGAGTCTTTCCCTCTCAAACGAATGCTGATGAACCTATTGTTCCTCCAAGGCGCAAACACAAGATTTATCATGTAAGAGGGAGAAAGAAAACTAAGTCAAGTAACTTTACCTGGATCGTATGTTTTATTTTGTCAATAATATGCCTTATTGGTGTACTGTTAATAATGCTAAATTTTCTAAAAGGAGGATCTGAGAGTAATGTTGCCGAGGATATTTATTCTAATCCAATAAATCATAGCAGCAGAGAATCCACTATTCGAGGTTGTACCAACTTAACTTCAACGAAGGTCTGGCATTCAACAATCCCAAAACTAATGACCGAAACAGCTGTAAGGCTAAATGATGTAAACAAAGACGGCACCGATGATATACTCATTGGTTTTATGACTGCTTTGGACGGTTACTTTGTGGATGGAGCTCCAAAGTCTGCTTGTGATCTTTACTTTAATGGAACATTTCCTTGTTTTGGAGGAATATTGGCTCTGAATGGATTGACTGGGGAAGAACTGTGGAGGCATTATACAATTCATGAAGTTTTTGCAATCAACTGTAATGCTGATATAGATGTTGATGGAGTACAAGACTGCCTGATCGGAGGGCGTGCGGGTGTATTTGAGGCTATTAGCGGACGCAAGGGTAAGATGTTGTGGAGGTTTCGAAAAGAAGATCCTGGGTTTAAAGCGATAATGGGAATCTACACTGCTCAGTTTGTTCGTGATTTGGATGGTGATGGTGTTGCTGATGTACTTGCTTCTCACGGGGGAGATCCATTAAGGTAATATTTTTATACTTCCTCTGTTTAATAATCGTTTTTTTGATTTAACGAATTTAACTGTTGTGGCATGCGATACAAAATAATTCGTTAAAGAAAATCAAAAATAATTAATGTTTAACTGATCAGAATACAGAAGTCTTTAATGTGACACGAAATCCTACAGACTCACTTGAACTATTAATTCGAGTTTTTCAACTGAAGTGGATTGAAACCTTCAAGATATTTGATAAACATTAACGTTCACATGCATTTGGAAATAACTAATGATTATTTTCTTGCTAGCAGTGCAATGAGTTACTAATTAATATTATTTATTACTAACAAGTAGAATCTTATTCGATTTTCAGAGTATTACTAAGTAATGTCATTTTTATAACTAATAACCGAGCGTTGCTTACTAGAATATGAAGTAGATGTTGGGCCGATACTGTGCATCGAGTTTTACTTGTGGCTTACGGAGTTTATATCAGGATTACATTTTGTTTGGTCATGCCTGGCAGAGTGTATTTGCAGAACCTGCATTTTTTTGAGACGTGAGAAAAGGATTGGAATGTTTTTTGGAAGTAAAAAAAGAAGACATTTCCTTTAAGAACCACCTAGTGTTACGAAAGAAAACAGCAAAACACTTGATAAGATAAATATAGCACTTCAATGTTAAAACACGACTCGTTTCGCCCGAAAGTAGAAAAAATGGGCAGGTTTCTGAACGAGTCGTTGGGGATTACATGCTATTCAGCAGAAAAATGAGGGTTCCTGCATTTACATACACCCCAAATAATAGTCATTTAGTGTAAGTCATATTCCTTGAGTCAATCATACTCATACAATCATCGTCATAGTCATATGGCTTTAGTCATAGTCATATGTTCACAGTCGCAGCGATAAGGTCTTATTCTTGTGGTCATATTCAAGTAGTAGTAGTCATAGTATTACAGCCTTAATCATATAGTCACATTCCTGAAGTCACGGTACTGTAGTCAGTCATATGGTCGTAGTCCTAACGTCATAGTCCTATAGTCATAGTGCTATAGCCTTAATCATATTGTCACCGTCCTGTGGTCATGGTCATATTCATATAGTCGTAATCCTAGAGTCATTGTCCTAAAACCGTAGTCATATAGTCACTGTCCTGTAATCATATCCCTTTAGTCAAAGGCATATAGTCATAGTCCTATAGTTCCATAGTCTTTGCCAGTCACATAGTCATGATCATCGTCATATAGTGCTTTTTGCATGGTCATAAAGTCATCGTCATTGTCATCGTCACATAATCATATAGTCATAGTAGTAGTCCACTACTTTGTTAGAAAGTTCACCAGTTGTCACGTACAGAGACCCGCAGAAAAAATGAGAAATCTTCACCTTACTGGAGGATTATGTACTTTCTTTGATTGATGGGATTGCGTTTATCAGCAACAAATTGAATATAATTCGATTTGGGATATCACACTCTAAAGAATGTCTGTAATCACACCTCCGAGCTTTAGTAAACTTTAATTGATGAAACTCACCTTTTTATACATTTAGCCCTTCCGTCCACATGTAAACGACTAAAACAGCCACTGTAAACACAAATTTTGGGAAACGCTTTCTAAAGTGGATATTTTGAAAACTCTTTTTACGTGTTTATATGTGGACAGGCGTAAACATATTTTTGTAAATGCTTACGACACAACTTTGGACTCAGTTTAATGAGAGCTAATATTCACTATGGCGTACCTTCGTTCGACTTCGTTGGCTTCCTTCCTTACTTCACTTACTAATAAATCTTGTGAAAATATTTCAATGTTCTAAACGTTTTTAGTCCCAAGAACCGCTTTACCCTGCTGTGCGATAATTTCAGACCTATTAAGTGGTATCCATTCATAAACATCGTTCCAAAATGTCAATTCGGTAAGACTTCCATAAACGTTTGATGTTCCGAAAACGTCTCTCGGGAGACGATGTTCAAGACTATGCCTAGAATTAAATTCGAGCTACGAGGACAGGATTGTGCGGAAAAAATAGTTGTAGGTCCCGTTTAATGACGTAAAATCTGAGAGCAACGTCATGACCCCTTTCCCATTCCGTTCGCATCTTGTACATACCATTTTGTGCCTGACACTCAGTGTGCAATTAGAGCTCAGTCAATAAACCGGTTCCTTGAGTATTACTGAGAACTAAATTAATATTTGGCACAACGTTGCATCACCAAATGGAGTTTGATTGACTGCCTGCGTCCCCTGCATACTGATGAGACCTACGACTAACACCTTAAAAATAAGAGTTAATAATAGCTTATGTTTTTAGAAGTGACAGCTTAGAAGAGAAACTTCATCAATCATTATTAATATATAGTGGCTTCCGTTTAGGTCGCACATATATGTCGAACTTGCACCTTCGCTCACCATCTGAGTCTTGGTAGCTCAATGGTTAGAGCGCCTTACCGGTCATCAGAAGGTTGCGGGTTCGATCCCCATCTGCGGCTCAGAATTCGTTTTTCTAGTTGAAATTAGTGTCATGAAATTAGTATCATACAGGTCGATTAACTCTTGTGGTATGATCAGTACTTGTTTTTGTTGCTCAATTTTCATGGTTTTAAAGGGTTGTCTAAATCTGATAGTATTACTCCAGTGTTGATATTCGATCCGCGGAGACGTTTGATCTTGTGATATGTCATTTGAGGAGCTCTCGAATCGCTTGTGTGAAACACCGCTGCTACACACGACTAACGACGGATTTCAGATCTAGGTAGAGGGTATAAGTTAGTGAAATAAACTCTTTCACAAAAGACTTTTTAAAAATTTTGTCATCAGCGAGTGATAGTGACTGATAGAAAAAGAAATACCTACTTGCACTGGTAAGCAAAGACCTGGTAACTCAAGGTTGTGTCAATTCCCGTAGGTGAAACAATTCTCATTTTGCTCGAAATGGATTTTTCAGTCATAAAATAATGAAGACGTAACGCACGTCATGACTATATATGACATGTTTTTATAACCCAATAACACTACGAGAAGAAATTCTTGGCCTTCAGGTTGCACTTTTAAATACATAAGTAAAGAATAAAGGAAATACAAATTCCCCCTAAGCTAATGTCTTTTAAGAGGATGAAATTATGCAGGAAGTCTGTACTTAATCATTTTATTTCTGTTGCGAGTTGTTAAAACTTGAAACCACTGATGGGTAACCATTATCGTGGGGACCACCCTTGTACGATCTGGTCGCTCAATGAAGGAACACTAGCTCCAGGTGGCAGTGAAGAGACATCAAATGGAAGAAGACTCTTCAGACGAACTCACAAGGCCTAGAACAGGATGTGTTTGAGGTTTTAGAATGCGAGTACAAAGACCTCATTGAAATTATTCATTGTCAGATGTGATCTATTGTGTAACTGGTCCTTCATTTGAAAGAAGATACTCAGTGAAAAAAATTCAGTTTTTGTATCTTTCGTTATTGTAATATATTTCCTATATAAGTCACACGCTTCACAGCTTCTCAAACCTTCATCAAAGCTTCCTAGCACCAAAACTCTGGATTAACCGCGTTCACATGATGACTAATTTGACGCCAGCCAATCAGTATGAAGTTCTTATGACGACAGAGGTAGACTGTTTAGCGTTTCAAACAGCCAAAGTAACCATCCTCTGTGAATGAAGCGAATGGCTTGGAAAACATTGAAAGTGCTTACCGTGTTCGGGCAATCAGAGTCATTGTCCAGGTGTTTTTGAATTAAGACGACAGGCAAAAGTTATTGTACTAAACTGTAAACAAGTAATCGCCACTTCTTATCAGTTTCTATGTGTTTTATCAAAAAATTTACTCTGCAAACTACTCCTCAAAAATTCGAAAGTTCTAGAACTTTGACTTTCGTTAGTTTTTCAGTATTTTTAGGATTAATATGTTATACATCACTGTAAAGTCAAACGATGATTAATTATTGTAGTGAACCTGGTAGTGAAGTGAGATTGACCGGACGACTTATCCTTTTCTCGGGAAAAACTGGTCAGGTACTTCAGTGGAAAGATGTCCCAGACAAAAGAGAAACTTATTTTTCTCCAGTAGTTTACTCCCTATCTAATGGCACAGATATTGTTCTGTTCGGGACTGGAGGTGAAACACACCCTGGTGCATTGTGGGCAATTGGTTTAATGGACCTCTACCATGGCGCCACTGAAAAAGCGATCGTAGTTTATTCTGATAATTTTAAAGGTAAGAATTTGCTATTTTTCCTTAATTTTACATTTGTCATGGACTCTGTGATTTACATTTATTCGATTAATTCAATCGACATAAGGATGATTTACAATTGAGTTGGGTTGATTTGATTCATAACGTTGCAAATTACGAAAACTTCATCGCAAACTTCCCAAGAAATCTGCAAGCGTGACTGGGAAAATTTGCAAAGTTTCTTTTGAAGTTATTTCCGAACTTCATGTTATAGTTTCCTAACTACCTTAACTGAGCAATGCATTCATTTGCGAGGTTTATTTTTACTCACACATCGCGAGGCAGTGTACAGAACATGAAGTAAGGAAATTACAATGGGAAGTTAGGAATTGGAGGATTCCAAAGTAACATAGCAAATAGTCAAATTTCCTAAGAAAACCTATGAACTAAAAACCAATTTGTTTGGTTTCTCAGGGGTGATGGTTCCACCAGTTCTTGCAGATATAAACAAGGATGGAACAGTTGACATTATAATGGCAATGTTTAATACATCTGTCATAGCTTTTGACGGCGAGACGTACGAGAGAATGTGGACGTACTCATTTCCAGGCAGTGAATCCTATGTGTAAGTTGGGTGTTTTTTTGTTTTATTTTTTAATGTACGATGTGAGAAAAAATGGATAAAACATCTTTTCAGGTACTACAATTTATATTATTGGCACAAATAGAATGGAAAAGTAGGTTTTTCGACAGAAACCTGCGCTTTTACTTTTCCCCCAAATGTTTGGAGGAAAATGTAACCCAAGTTGAAAAGGTGCATGTACTTGATTTGGATTACACCCTGAAAACCGTCACACCGAAAAACACCAAATACATAATACATAACACATGGTACATGGTACATGTTTGGTATCTGTGTTTGGTACCAAGTGCATGTTGCATGGTACTTCATGGTGTTTGGTACGTGGTACCTTGGAATGTGGAGCATGATGCAGATTTCATGGCACAACTTAAGTACAAGTTATATAGCGTGACCTCGGTGTTTAAGCTATAACCTACTTACATCATCGCTGGTGAAGTTTTGAAAGAAGTATTTAACTTACCCGAAAAACATAGAAATGGCGAAATTTCGGTAGAAAGTACATGAATGTCTTAATGAGGTAAACAAGTTAATTATTAACCTCCGGAGAACCAAAGAAACTGAGCCAGCGATGATATATTATACCTCATACCAGATATCATATGTGACATTCATGTGGTAAAACTAAGCAAACCCCCCGGCTTTGATATAAAGTAAAGCATTCGATATACATACATTATCAAACAGTTCGGGATACTTTCATTTCTTCACCAGTCCTTTAGATCTACGACTATTTTCACAAAGATAACAATGAATTAATTATTAAGAAATTGATAATGATCAGGAAATATTTCTTTGACCTTATAAGTCGTCAAGGAAAAATCTTGAGTTGAATGTCACTCAGAAAGGAAGGAACAATGATCTGATTGTTTTAGTATTAATAATATACGTGAAAAACATTCTTGATTCTTATTGGCTAAGAGCAATGCTATTTCGAGATAGCAAAATGCAGAAATTTGCCAGGTAGGAATCGTAACCTTTTCAAAAATATTTATGCCCAGTACAGAATACGGAGAAGAGCCATTCACACAATACAGCTATAAAAATATTTAATAGAATCTGATGTTTCGTTGCTAAACTTGCAACATCTTCAGTGAATATTTACGGACATGAATCTACTTAGCTAGAGTAACCAATGAAAATAAAGAGCTACAGTAGTGTGACCAATGTCTCTCACATCATCACGACACTGGCCATCCTATTTCCTTCGAGAATTTGAAAATTCTTTCATCCTGTTCCTTTGAGTCCGAACTCCTGTTACGTGAAACTTTACTTATTAACAAGCTTTCCTTTGCTTAATGGAAATACCGGCTCAACACCTATGTCCGTCTTAAATATCTTCTCACAACCATTTTCTGTTTTATGTAGGGTCTTACTTTAGTTCCTTACTTTGGTTGGTCATACTGTTGTAGCTATTTATTTTCATTGGTTGCTCTAGTTAATTGGATTCATGTCTGTAAATATATTTATAAATTAACGTGGCTCGTACGCGAGCTCTGATTGGTTAATGCCCGTAACAGCTTTTGTGTGTTTGAATACTGTGATTCAAACACTTGGTATGTTGCTGGACAAATAGCTTGAAAAAACACGCTTGTTTTCCTTTTTGTCACTGCGTTGAAGTAGCTTCTCTTTGTTGACCAGGGTTCGATCTTCTTAAGCTTGACTCTAATTGGTAGTTGATGATTTTGAGAAGAATTGCTTACTTCATCATTGTGTTTATTAAGTTAACTGCTTTTTATCTGTGGTTATCATATATAAGAGATGTTGTTCGACTTTGGAAGAGCTAAGAACACTCGCCTAGCGGCTCGTGTTTTTTTTCTCTTTTCTCAAGTCTTGGAACATCCCGCATGTTTGGATCACAGTATCCAAATACGGGAATCCATTTGGTATTTCTTAGTTATCTATCACAGTGACTTTGTAAATATTCTCTGAAGATGTTGCAAATTTAGCAGCGAAACGTCAGATTATATTAAATATTTTTAAAACTGTATTGTGTTAGCATATGGCTCTTCTCCGTATTCTATGCTGGGCATTAATATTCTTGAAAAGGTAACAGTAATTTGCTCGGACTTACCTTTTTAGCACTGTATTACTTTTTTCTCATGCAAATTGGAAAAACACACAGTCGGGAGTTTTTCAAAGATCTCAAATATCACTCGTCCGTGTTTTATCTAAATCGCACTTGAAACCATGCTATTACCTATAACAATCTGATCAATTTCTAATAAAATTTATAAGTTACAACTAAAAATTTGGTTCATTTGACGGGTCAGTTGCGAGTGAACATAACAGTGAAAGAATTAACACCCGATGGTGGCTACCTTTGTAATTGCTTGCGAGGAATTTTTCAAACTATTTGTTCACTTTTCCTTTCAAATAATCGCCTGTGTAATTATACTAAAACAATTATTTGTCCCAGGCTCAGTAAGCATTGTTAAATAATCCCCTCGACTTCGTCTTGAGGATTATTCAACAATATTCACTTCGTCTTTCGCATATAATTGTTAATTGGTATAATTACCCAAGTGATTGTGGAAAACCCCACGTGGAGATTTGCCAAAAATTAAGTCACATTTCCCGATAATCATCTACAGGCGAATATAATTGTGAAGGCATTTACGCCAAATGATGGCTACTTTTGTAAATATTACCGAGCAATTTTTTAAAACAACTCGTTCTCTACTTTCTCTCAAATAATCACCTGTGTAATTATACTAAATCAGTTATTTACCTTAAGCTCAGTAGATATTCACTTTGCTTTCGGTCAATAATTGTTAAAATTAAATGAAAGTAAATAGTTGGATAACCAATAAAATTCACGGATCTGGAATATAAAGAGGCAAATGTATCTGAAACAAGTAATAAAATTATTGCATCAATTATCACATTGGTTCATATGACTTCAGAACTCCAGCAGCTGGTTACTTCAATGACGACGACACTCCAGATTTCTTTGTTCGTTACAATCACGGAAAAGGATTTCCAACCTACTATTACTCAGAGGTGAGTTTTTACAATCGTACCTGGTTCTAAGTCCTCGATTGTTTAAAAGAATTCACCATGCGACATTATCCACGGCAAAAATAGTCCAATTAAAATAACCTGCGGCAAAATGCGCAAAATAAAAGTAGAACTGTTGACTCTTTTAAATTTGCCAACGTCTTTTTATTACAATTGATCAATACTTTTCCCAAGAAACAAAGTGAAAAGTTGGCACGTCACCTTTTTCTCCGAAAGTCTTGGTGTTAATGTTCTGTGATTATGCTCATTGTTGTAACAAATCCCCAGATCAAATGGATCAGAGTTGATCTTCATTATGACGCTTATCGGAAAGCATTTGAGTCTACGATCGCTCTGCATAATAACTTTTCAATCGGACTATACTTTGACTATGCTTTGAAAAATCTTAAAAAAAACCACTTCAAATGAGTTGATTGTTTTGGTAATGATCTTATTGAAATACCAGTGTCTTAACGGAATTTTTAATTGCAGTTCGAGAAACATTACTCAGTGCCTTCAAAAGCTTTGTACACTCCTTCAATATATGTCAGTCGTCAATCAAATAGATGTAAGGATTTCTCCAACTATAAATTTGGTGAAAAAATATTTCATGCAGATGGACGATACCAGCAATGAATTCATTACAGAAGCAATATCGCAGGTTGGTTTCAACAGCTGCAGCGCGAGACCTTTGCACTTAAGGTGGTTACTTAGAAAACTTAGAAAATTTTAAGTTTTCGTAACCCAGCGGAATTTTCGATATTTTTGTCACAGGTATTTCTCAAGAAAATCAAAAACAAGGAAGAAAAACTTCCTTCCGCACTTCTGCACTTCCTTCCATTCTTCATTCATTCCTTTCTTTTGTTTTGCTTCTTTTTATCTTTTTACCTTTTTATCTTTTTCTCCTTTTCTACTTTTTCTTTCTAATTTGGTACACCCAGGCCACAGTGTTAGATGGCAAGACTGGTAGACCAATCATTAATCCTTTTCTTAAAAACTCTGTAATGGTGAACACGTCACCATTGTCCGTGAGTATGACTGGATTTGGTAACGATCTTTTTATATACTGGACTGCAGACTGCGTGGGACATGAAGGCAAAGGAGATTGGTATGAATTTGTTGAAGGAACAAACGTGCATGAGCAGAGTCGAGCAGACACATGCAAGCTTCGCTACAAGACTAAGAGTTTCAGCCAATTGTCGGTTACGAATCGACAAATTGGCTTTCCTGGACACGGCATCTATAACTCTTGTGAGTATTATGTACAGAGATGACAAAGTTACACGTACAGGAGAGCACTAACCCCAGTTCCAGTCCTAATGTATTTTTAGAGTATTTCGTGCTGTTGTGGGTGTTCTAGTATTCCGGTTTGTTACAAACAGTACTCAGATTTGTTAAGTACATTATTCCGGTTTGTTACGTACATTGTTCCGGTTTGTTACGTACAGTATTCCGGTTTGTTATGTACAGTACTCTGGTTTGTTACGTACAGTACTCTGGTTTGTTACGTACATTATTCCGGTTTGCTACGTACAGTATTTCGGTTTGTTATGTACAGTACTCTGGTTTGTTACGTACAGTACTCTGGTTTGTTACGTACAGTACTCTGGTTTGTTAAGTACAGTACCCTGTTTTGTTACGTACAGTACTCTGGTTTGTTACGTGCAGTACTATGGTTTGTTACGTGCAGTACTCTGGTTTGTTACGTACAATACTCTGGTTTGTTACGTACAGTACTCTGGTTTGTTACGTACAGTACTCAGGTTTGTTACGTACAGTACTCTGGTTTGTTACGTACAGTATTCTGGTTTGTTACGTACAATACTCTGCTTTGTTACGTACAGTACTCTGCTTTGTTACGCACAGTACTCTGTTTTGTTACGCACAGCACTCTGTTTTGTTACGCACAGTACTCTGTTTTGTTACGCACAGTGCTCTGGTTTGTTACGAACAGTACCCTGGTTTGTTACGTACAATCGTTATCAATTGCTTTTTCCTAAAGTTCTTAGTAGACGATAATTGTACATATGTCAAAATCCGACTTCTCTTTTTTTAACAGTGGAGTTCGACTCGCTTGAGCATGGTCAGTCGGGTAGTATTACTGAGAGAGTAATCAGTGGATATAACAAGAAGGCGAGGAGAGATCGCCGCCATGTTGGTCCGCCTGATCATGGAGGATTTCAAAGGCTTATCCAGACAGGATGTGTAGCTCCTGCTCTCCCCGACAAGGACAATCACGAGTCACGTAATGAAATTGATCTGGTAATGGTGACATATTGGATGTATCCTGCCAAAGTCAGGGTCATTACTGACGAGCAAAAGGATTGTATTGAACATTATCGGAACCTAAGTCGTCAAGGTAATCCTCAACTGAAATCATAGCTGTATCGTATCTTTTAATAGTGATTTATTAACCCTGTAACCCTCAAATAGATTCCAAAAACTGCCAAGAAACCAAGAAACATTTTCCCGATCCAAAAGTTTTTGTAAATTCTGATAAAAAAAACTAATTCTTGTCTAAATTTGAATGGCAAGTTGGTAAAAATACGAAATGTTGAAATCTTAGCCAGGTGTCCGTTAGATAGGATTTGGCTTGAAGGATCAAACCAGTTAGTTTTCTTTAAGATATTTCTTCGAGGTTTTTGTATACTGGCAAAACATATCAGACCTCGCCAGGTGAGTGAGTTTTTACAAAGTCGTGTCTATTCTAAATTCTTATTTTATTTACTAAAATACCGACGTTTCTCGCACAGTGTTCTGTGTGGTTGTTTTGATGTCTTTCCATGAAATGCCTAAGGCTGATTTACGCGACGTGGGTATTAGCTTGCGATGGTTGCATACAATTTTCTTATCACAAAGTCGGGTAAATATAACTGCACATCTCTCAAGGAACAAACGTTAAAGTTATAGTTAGGCAATACCCTTGTTTTTACACATCATATAAAACAACTGAATTTTTATGGTCATGAGTGCATAAACTGTACCGTGTCGACCAACCTAAATTTCTAGCACAAGATATTACCTATTTACTGTGAAAATACGTTTTTTTCTGCCTGCTGTACAGACTGTATGACAGCTTTTCGTAATCTCTACCTGTCTAACTACTTTGGACAATACGTCATCACGTGCAACAAATGTCACGTTCATGCTGTTAGAAACTAATGCTTTTGATAGTAGACCTAAATAGACTCGCTAAAACTGAATAATCAAAATGTTATTTAACATGTGAATGATGTACTGATAGTTACAAATAATAATGTGAGGATACTGCATGGAAATATTGTTACTTTGTTTATTTGGTTTCTTTTTTGTCTACAGGAAAGTTTGAAAATAGAGTGGACGTTGAAACGAACCGAAAGCTAGGCCATTACGATGAAGGCGACACAGCAACAAACATTTGTCTGGGGAAAGATAGGAAAGCAGACAGCGAAACATTTTATATCAGTCAAGCTAACTATAACTACACATCTCTCCATTTTGGAAATTTAACAGTATATCGGTTTCGCTTAAGTTGTGGTTGCAGTGACATGAAGCGTGGAGAAACATGCAGCGAATTTTTACCAATGGACAAGCAAGGCTGGGCTGGCTATATGGGAACATTAAGTAATGGCTACTTTATTCCTCGTTCTAATTAAATCAAAAACTACCCTACTTGCGCAGCGTACACACATGAAATGGCCTGCTCCGTATCAGGAAAGATGCCAGGTCCGTCCAGAACATTATGTCGACCGCAGATACACACTGTTGCTATGTCAGATATGATGTAGCTAGGATGTTGTATCTGTTAGGGCCCGTTTACACAATACAACTCTCGCTTTCGATTGTTCATGTGGTGTATACAATGTTGTCTCAATAGTTCAGTTCCTGCTTATGATTTGCTCACTAATGTAGCAATACATCCTGAAGTCGCTCGTGACTTATTTGTATACATCACAATGAACAATCGTATACGACAATCACATTGTGTAGTCGGGCCTTAAAGTGTCTGTTACAGTGACAGACTGTTCGTAGCTAATTACAGTAGTTACGGCTATATCAGTCACTTCAATACAAGTATGTTCTGCACAGAACTGTTACATACGGCAAGAACGGAATGATGTATATAACAGCTCAGATTGAAATAAGAAGTATTGTTGGTACATTCTGTAGCCATAATACCGTCATCATGTCTAAATTCTACTGTACAGACCTGACATAAAGCCTGATGCTGAGCATGCATTCTACGTGTGTAATATGAATCTCATTCGTCATTCACGTTATTAAAAGTGTAGGACGCATCCTGAATAGGTTAATATTTACCATAGTTCATCTAGTTTGTCGGAAATGAACTCCTCGCTGCCGATGTCAAGGTTCAATTCAAACCATGAGCATAGATTTTCGTACACATAAACGAAATACCAACGCTGATTTAAAAGCGCTCATTTAAAATTTTCTTAAAATTTCTTACTTACAATTATGAAGTTATTTATTGTGATAAATGGATGAAGAGAACTTATTTTAGTTAGCTTGTGTTGTTGATGATTGTGTGGTACATGTATCTGTACATGGCTGGGGTGTTTGAGATATGGCAGGTGGATGGATTTGCGTAGAGATGAAGCGTGAGGAGGAAGACTGAGAGTGGATAGATGTGTGGTTGAGGTGAGGAAATTTTGTAGAGTCTGTCTAGTTAAATCAATGCAAAATTTTGCTGAGTGTATCATGAATATTGTTAGTTTGAAATGTTTCATCCAAAACGTTGCTCTCTGGATTTTCGAAGAGACGTCCGTTTGATTGCTTGGTAATCCTTGAAACATAAATCTGGTTAAGTCACTCCATTTTATTGTTAATGACAGAGTATTGATAGAACTATTACATGTTCTCTCATTTGGCCTCAGACAAAAAGAAACAAACCCTATAAGTTGTACCAAGTTGTTGATCGCCTTTTAAGGGCATTTGGAGCAGATGAGTCGAAAGTCGCGAATGAACGTGTTTCCACAAGCATGATTGCACATGGCTGTCGTTATTGGTGGCTGAGCGACACATTTGTCGCAGATTAGACGAAAACCTTTGAGGAAAGTATTTCCACAGGCCTTAATGCACATTCCAGTTGTTATCGGAGGTCGTTGAGCACACTTTTGGCAAATTTGTTGGAAGTAGCTGAGGAAAGTGTTTCCACACGCCATGGTACACATTCTTGTTGTGATTGGTGGATTATTAGCACATCGTTGACATGTAACCTTAAATTTGTAGTTGAAGGTATTACTACATGCACGAATACATGTTTCATCTAAGGCAACTGCTTTGACATGAACGCTTGCTATGAGAAGAGCGAAGAATATTACAAACTTTAAAGCCATGTTCATCACGGTGCAAAGTATTTCCTAAAAGTGAACATCAACACGTAATTTTTTAAATTTAATATTACGTAATTAGTAAGTTCTAATCACTTCAGATTTAAAAGGCCAATACACTGTGGCTATGTTGGTGCCACGTGCAACACCTTCGAATTCAAAAAGTTACAATTATCAAAAGTAACGCCCCTTCCAAAAATAATGGTAAATTGGTGATGCCACTAACATTTTCAGAATGTGGCAGCTCCCCAAAACTAGGTAACCGTTTGAACGTCTTTTTTTTTTTACCGCAGAGATCGTATAAAACTAGAGCGGGCATGGGGGCCAAAAATTGGAAACTAATTGAACGCCAGCATTCTGAATGAATTGGGAGTTAAATTGGTCTTTTCCAGGCCCTTTTCCGTCCGTTCGAGAACCTCGGGGTCGAACAACTGGTGTTTAGGATATTGTTTAGTGATTGTTTTTGTTAAATGTATAGCAGAGAAAATGCTTTTCTGGTTAATCGGCTATTATTTTTGGCTTAAATGTTATTTTTTTTTTTGTAGTGGCCACTGCCTCGGGTGGTACTTTCTTGTAGGCGGCATTTTTTGAGAAAACGTACTCTGAATGCTTATACCTGAATTGCATTTTTGATTAACAGTAACACCACGAAAGCACAACATTCACGTGAAAGAAAGCTTAAAAATCCTGAGAATCCTCAGTCTACAAAAACCAAAAGACTTAGCATGTAATATGCGAAAATAATGTAATATGGTATTGTGGCGAAAGGTCCACGAGCAAAAGTTAACTACATCCGATCTGTACTCGACTTTTAATTTTACTGTGGCTAACACCAGACGATTCTACTTGTCAAGGGGAGGTATTTGTTGGCTATCTTCTCACAGAAATGAGAAAACTCGAGGTTATTGTGTAATTGTCAAAAACTGATCACGGGAATGTCCGAGTTGCTGTGTGCACTTGCGTAGCCAACCCATTGATTTTGGGTGGGCACGGGCACATAGCCATGAATGATTTACTGAGGGGGTGACGGCAGAGGGAGAAACGCAAGCTTTCTGGGTTGTGCGGGGACACGGCTCCTAGGAAATTTCTAAATTCTTGTGTCCCTGAAATGGCATTCCCTACATTTTAAGAGCAACATTGCCCAATTCTGACCTAACTGTTGCTCAGGAACCCACACCAGACGCTGTTAATGAAAATACATGTGTTGTGCATCAAGTTTATAAATTATAATACTAATGAAGTGGGAAATCCATTATAGTATGTAGAGTGGGATATCCTATCCAACGACGCCATTCACGTACGAGATTGGCCGTGCACGTGCCCGGCCAGGCCCGGCCTTGGCTATGTCACTGGCTGAGAGGTCGCCAACTGGTTGCTGACTCGATCGGCGACAGTTTGATTTTGCCGGCGAGGTCGACAAAGTTGAACTGAGCTTGACGTTAGCCTGATTTTCATACGGTTTCCGGGGGTTTAGGAAGCGCTTCATAAGTAGGTAGGCCAATGAGGGCTGAAACCTGTGCAACCCAGCGACTTTCTTTTCGAATTCTCTCCAATGGCGTAACTGTGGTTCAAAAATAGGGGGCACCCAAGGGGGCATAACCATTTTGAGTGAGTACCAAAACGGCTCCAAATACAAGTTGGAATCAAATTTTGCTTATAAAATGTTTGTATAGCCCGCAAGACAACACAATGAACAATATTCAATTAAACCATCAAACAACGTCATACAGTGTTGATTTTTCTCTCATCGTAGAACCTCCTATTCCCACAAAATACACGACAAACGAAGACGTAAACTTTCCTCAATTTATCAAAATTGTTCAAACTACTCTTCCATTATTTATTACTATGTTTAAATATCAGCCACCCACACATCCACTGGCTCCTGGACTACCGATATTTTGCTCATTCGGTTAAGCGTGCACTTTGGAGCCTGACGTCCTCGCACGGGCTAAGCGTTCAAAACAGTGATTATATAGTCGAACAAAGTCGAACAGTTCGACAACTTGTATTTCCCATTCCTTTGTTATGCTTAGTAAGGAGTAAATACGTTTCATAAACAAACAAGCAGCTTTATTTGATTTTTTAATTTTTCCCAGTTTCAAAATTTCAAATTGGGGGGCACATGGAGGGGTACAGTCCTCAGATGGGGGGACACGTGCCTCCTCATACCCCTCGTAGTTACGCCACTTTTTAAAACTGGTTTCGAATCGTTCAGGTTCGGAGAAAATTTGAGCCTATAGTATGGGTTCAACGGCATTTAAAACTGGTTTGGAATCGTTGAGGTTGATGAAAACAACCATATACTCAGTTTAGCAGTTACTAAAAATTTTAAAAATAGAGTAGAAATTTTTAAACTAAGGTGAGGAATAGCCTCATGAAAGGGTGTAACGGCCAAAACCGCTACAGACGCTACAGTTCCTACGCCTTTGGTTTCGACAGTCAAGCTGTGGGCGGCCAAGTTAGCCACTCTTTGGACTTTATGGAAATCCGATCTAGAAGCTGTGAAATTGATCTCCAAATGAAGTCGAAAAAATAAACTCAATCAAGTTCCATCATGTTTACATCAGACGTTTTTTACCTTTCATCTGTATTGAAACGTGATTAATGCATACTTCATTGCAGTAACTGTCTGCAGTTTTAAAATCTTCGTATTCTGTGCGTTATAACCCCGCGGTATTTAGCTGGACATAACAAAATAAAGTCAACCGCAATCGCAACCAAATATGCATGCTGTTAGCAAATAGAACGAGACATTTTACAGTAAAATGTACGTACCTTCTATCTCTTAATGTGCTTACGTTTTAAATGCTGAAAATAAATTAAACTGCTCAGACAGCGAGAGATTTGTTTTATACCCTAAACAAGGAACAAATCTGTTGGTCGTAATGACGTCTTTTCCTCGTGATCCCGGAATGGGCGATTGAAAAATAATGCCATCCATCATTCAGCTATTGGGGGTACCTACGTCATAGGTCACAATACCGCAATTTTGGTTCCACAATTTCGATGGAAACCTGTCAATTAAGAAAGAGGACATAGAGATCCCAAGGCAACCTCACAATTTACGTCAGACAGTTGACAAACTCATGTAGAATTTTCGCTCCCAATTGGAATTATACAAAACTTGATTTGATCTCGTGACCTACGATTTTCATTCTACATCACAAGCGCTGAGTGAAGCGCTGTGTCACGCCCAACACTTGACTTCTAAAACCAATCAAAAACTGAGTAATTAAATATTTGCCTTCACGTCTCAGCACGTCGTGGCTAATTAGCAAAGTTGCATAATCTTTCCAGCAAAGTTTCAGTTGAAGAACCGCTTCCGGTACCCGCAGTAGACTTGGCTTTATCGATGACATTAACGCGCCTACATTGTATGCCTAATAAACTTTTTCCAAAATTTTACTTTAAAAAGGAGATTGCACAAAATAAGTCGTAGCGGATCAAAAAGAAGGAACGAGAATGCTGTTACACTTTCTGTGTTGTTATCGATGATTGATGAAAACAGACTTGACGCACTGATAGTCTGATGTACTACCGAGTCGTTAGGTGTTGGAAAATTGTTGTTAAGTCCTCGGCAGACTGTCCAACCATCCCGATTTCGTCGGGATTATCCCGATTTTGCTTGAAAATCCCGAATCCCGACCAATATGCCGTCGGGAAAGGAAAAATCCCGATTTTGACATTTGCTTCAAGTAACAAGAAGCCTAGAAAGATATTTTCGTCAAATTCTAATAGTATAGATATCTTTCGAGGACCCAATCAAAACAATGGCGCCAGTGGTAAACAGACGGATGAAATGAACAGGACATATATTAGACAGGTGGCCTTTAAATAAGTCAGGAATATCCGATTTCTCAAACTTCTTCTCGATGAATATGTCTCTCATTACAATATCATTTCAGTACAGTAGCATTTTTTACAAAAAACAAGGGCAAACTACGATCAATTAACGGAACATTTTTGGAAGAAATTGTCATCTGGGATAGTTAGAAATCGTGTTTAAAGACATCAAGAATGGGGGAGCATGCTCCCAGAACCCCCCCCCCCCCTCGTAAAATCCCGATTTCGTGAGGTCCTTATGTTGGACAGTCTGCCTCAGTCAACTGAACGTTTTGGAGGTGCTAAAATTTAAAGTGCTTACTGAACATTGGCGTCATTTTGGTGACCCAGCATTTTGACTATAATAATATTCGGTTGAATTTCCTTAAATTACGACAATAACGAAGATTTTATTCCAAAGAATTGGAGTAAATAAACAATTGGTTGAACTAAACTATGGAAGAAGTAAACAAACTATAGAGATCGTAGGCATAAGATGTTTGGCCCACCTTAGTTAATCCATGACTTTGACATGTTTGTGGAACAATTTCCATTTTCGATCAATTTCCACAAACATGTCACGATTCTCCCAGGTTCAAACCATTTACTTTAATCCATGACTTTGGCGTGAAACGCCACGAGGGTTCCACGTGTTTGTTAATTGGAAAACTCGAACAAACAATACAATAGATCTGCCACCTAACTAATGATGGTTGCCTCTAAAAGGTGCTCCTGGAGAACGTTACAAGGCTCCTGCGTTAGTTAAAGATAAATACAAATATAAATGAATAGCTTTTACTCGCATTTTGAGGCATTAAGTTTAATAAACAGAAACTAGAACGATGAATACGAGCTTATCACCGCTGCCAAGACTGGTTTGTTGTGTCGTATAGATAGCTGCATGTAAGCCACAATTTAATTGAAGGAAGTAGCTTTTTACCATGGCACAAATTAACGAGATCCTTCCCACATTTCAACTAGTACGGAACCTAGTCCATCAGGTTAAGCGTGACGTCAACCCCACGCGTGGGGTGAAACGTCTCCATTAAAAAATGGTATTTTTAAAACTGCTATTTTTAATCAGGCTCAAGCACTGATCCTTGGGCCTATTTAGCTTTAATCATACAAGTTCGAGCACAGAAATATAAAATAAGAAGTAAAAAACGTGTCAACACTAACCAAGTCATAACTTTTGGCGGTCTTTTCGAGCTGTTAGGTAGCCTGCGAAGCAGGAGCTCTGGGTAGGGATGTGCCTTCTACCCAGAATGCCTGCTCAGGCCTGCTCAGAGTCTTGGTGGGGCCCAGGACAAAATAGAAATTTGCCCCCTTTAGAAAAATTATTTTGGTTGATATTGTGCTTAACAGTAACGCTTTCATCACGTTCTTTACCGGAGAACCTGAAAGTAACTATTCAAGTGAAGACATGTGTGTCCTTCCCTGGCTCAATGTGTAAGGGCCTAGCGTTCAATGACTAGACAAATAGGGTTGATTAAAAAAAAGTAGCAAATTTTATTCAGTTATTTGATCTTCATTTGAAACATGAAGAAAATAAATTTATCAGTATGCTGAGGAAGCCCTTTTGCGTTTGGGGCCTGGGACCCCTCTTGAGGTTGGGACCCGTGGCAAACTCCCCACAGCTACCCCCCTACTCTGGACGGACCTGTGCCTGCTTCACAGTCAGCTCACAGGTGACTGCTGGGCGACAACATGGAAGATCGGAAAGACAATGACAGGTGATCTCTAACCAAAATAAACGAGCGCTTGCAGCCGGTACTTGGTGAGCTTGACGTTTGAACTAGGCCTAAGTTCCCAGACCGCCTCAAGTCAATAGTTGTTTGTAGCCGGTTATGGGCCTTTTTTGTTCGCGAAAAGCCACGTATGTTTCACAAAATCGGTGATTACATGGAGAACTGCAGCTCAAGCGCACGAAGAGTTCCCTTTGGAAATTATCTTACGAATATGTGTAGATTTTAGCCGAGGCTCAACTATGCTCAGCCCGGTTAGCCGGCCTGATATGTCCAAATTTTGGGGGTGATTTGATAGATACCTTGCTTCCCTTTGCACTTCGCAAGGTCGCGGCCTCCTGTGCCATTGTTCTTTAATGAAGGTTTTGCTTGAAGTCTTGGATCACTCCAAAATAAAACACAGAAAAGAACGGCGCTTCTGATGTCCACTGAATGTTTCGACTAACGGATGAGAAACGTGCTTCATGTTTGAGTGGTAACTTTTCACTCGGCGCATTTCCAGCTACTTCCCATGTCTTCTTCCCACACTTCTACTTCCCCACAATTTCTTTTTTGTTTTCCTCAATATCTGACCCCGATTAACTGGGAAATGTCAATTATTTCGTGTGCCAGAAGTGTTAACCTTACGTTACATGTATATATCGGCACGTTTGCACCGCCCGATGCAATTTTCCCTCCGTCTCTTAACGCTCGTCAAAAGTGTTCTCTAAAGACTACATTAGCAATTAACCTCATGATTTATTCATATGAGAAAATACGTAGCACTGGATGATGGTAAGCCGTCTGGGCACGGGGACTACAGTGAAACTAAAAAAATTATGAAAATCAACAGGAATAATTCACGATATGAAATATATGCATATATGTATATATCTTCTATCAAGTACTTTTAGTTTCGTAAGTTCTACAAGAGGATGCTAATAATATATACAAAAACATGTAATATATAAGTTAAACACACAGAAATCACTGTCACAGCAATAAAAGTTTAAATTATTGGATGGTGGATGGTAAAACAATCCATATAATGTACGTCAACATGTACTATAACCAATTTAGCTGGTATCTGTTGATTTCTGATCAAGTTTGCTTTTTCGTGTTTTTGCCATGTATATAAACAGTGAGATAGTTTCCTTTTCTGGAGCAGAAATGGTCTTGAAATGTCTTGTGATAGTCTAAAAAAAAAAAATTGAAGACGACGTTTGAAATGTGTCTTGAAAAGTTTGGTGACAAGATGAAATGCTATTGTCTAAATTTTGACAAATTTACACAATGAAAATACTTTCAAGCTTCGGAATTACCACTGTTTGGACGGTATTTAAATTAAAATACTAAGTGTTTATGGAAGTTTCCAAAACCTGTCTTGACATCCTCAATTTATCACAAAAACATCTGCCTTGACAACCTCCCCTAATCTAAGTTCTATTTCACTGAACAATTTATCTTGAATAATGATACCAATTTCTGAAAAATTCGCCCACAAAAACTGAAAATGTGTCAATTGTGATAGTGAAAAAATGACCCAAAATTAAATTGCAGCACTTTATGAATGAAGTATAAGCCATTGTCATCCAGTATGATGATCTTTTTAATTTAAGTTTGAATTCAGGTTTCAGACTTTTTTACACAACTCGTTAAAAATTCATGAGGAAAATCATAACCGTGCTGTGCCTTTAAAGGTGATAAAAACACGCTTTCTTTTCTCTTCAACTTTTTTTCGATTTTAGAACACATCAATTTTCACAATTCCTTCGCGAATTAGTTTATTAAGAGATTGGTTTTTGATGTCATTTGAAAAACTCGCAGTACGTGCTTTATTACATCCTAAAACTCTCACCTTATGGTTTAAATCCGATAAAGCACTCCTGCTCGTTTCTTCAAATTTTACTTTTCACGTTAAACAGCTCAAATTAGCCAGCTGAAGACTTCAGAGTTTTCTTAAGAAACTCATCTAACATTCTTGAGGAAGGATAAAGCATACGTGTCGCGTATTTTTATGTGGCAAACATAGCCTTACTTTGCTCTTCAAATTTTTGCGGCTCATAAAACATTTGTCAAATTTTTTCGTCGATTAGTGCACAAAAGGGTAATTTTTTGACATCATTTAAAAAAACTCGCAGTAGGTACTTCATCGGATCTAAATTACTCGGCTGCAGCCTCGTGTTTTAAATCCAGTAAATCACTACTACTTGCGATTTAAATGTTGCTTAAGGAATACCCTTCACCGTGATCCACCAGCAGCTATTAAACCACGTCACTTGGCATCGGTCAGAGTGAAAATAAAGAGTAAGTTGCAAAATAAGAGCCCAGTTTGGTAGTTAATGAACTGAGATTAACTGATTATGGTGTAGTGACTGATTGTAGAAGACCTGCTTTTCACAAATACAATATAATAATTTTGCAATAAGTCATTCTCAGGGACGGCGGAACGGAATTACGAGTGGGGGGGGGGGGGGGCTTGAGATAAAAATACAGCATTTTGTATGCTTCTCCGGGAAATTGCACAACAAGTGTTTTAAAGCGTAGTTGTTTCAACATTACATTTGGAAAAAAGGGGGGCTACAGCCCCTGCAGCCCCCCCGGCTCCGCCGTCCCTGATTCTAATCAGTAAATGTGCAATGAATCATCAATCACGATGTAATATTCACAATGTCTGTGAGATGAAAGCTAAATAACTCTGACTGAAACATGACCAAAGAATCATAATTCGAAAGCACTAGCCCTCATCAAACGACCTGCTTAATTAAAAATCATCCTTGCATCACTTGCACAGGTGTTGACAGTTTAGTTATAGTAACTTTAATTATCCAGAACAACACTATCAACTTTAAGTGAACTATTCTCTCTAGAGGTCCAGTAAAGGCCACCCCACATGAGTACATTCTTACTACAGGAGCAAACCAGAATACCAGGAGCAAACCTGCAGTGTTTGCATGGTAACTCAAACTGGACAACGCTCATCCCACAAGTGACCCAGGTAAATTTAAATCAGAAGCGGATTATTTCAATAGTGCTCACCAAAGCTAAGAGAAGTTTGAGTTTTTGTGTTACTACTTATCGTCTATCTACCAATACATGAACATATATCTTGTAAAAACAAACGTTCTTTTTAATGAATTTTCAGAAAAAAAGATAATAAACCTTTTTCTATCATGGGCAATTTCAGTTGTCCAGATGGATTAATGGATAATTGGACAATTTTGCAGCCACTCTGCAATTTGACCTTAACTTTTAAATCTACATGAATCATTAAAGAAATACACCTGCATGCAAAGAAATTTTGCCAAAATGTCTTTCCAATACTGGATCAATATTTAATCAGAGAACCTGAACATAACTATGTCACTTTCTGGTGCAAGAAAAGCAAAAATGGACATTTCAATTATTTTGTTTAACAGATTACTTAGTTTACTAGTATATACAGTAAATGATCTTTTGAGCGATGATTTAGTCAACATGAACTTTTCACAAGCTTCAAGTTATTTTTCTACCTGATAAAAAGTATGTTCATAATTTTAGTTTATCAGATTGCATCAGAATTACTCTCAAAAGATCAGAGTACAAGTCAGATTTTTTCACTGGGTATGCTTCATGACTACTAAAGAATCATGCTGCCCCCCCCCCCCCAATTTTTTCAAGTTCTACTATACACTATGTACCACAACTTCTGAAAGAAACCAGGTTGGTTAGTAAAGATTGACCAGAAATATAAAGAAAAGAAATCGGTGTCATAAATGTACTAGAGTAAGAAACATACTCTGAAGAATACCATCTTGTAAACTCAATATATGAGCTAATAGACAAGACAAAACTAATAATGGTAATATTTCGACTTCATTTCAAAGTCATTGTCAAACCTAATGACACCACAAACCTAGGTTTGACAATGACTTTGAAATAAAGTCGAAATATTATGGTTATTAGTTTTGTCTTGTCTATTAGCTCGAATATTGAGTTTACAAGATGGTATTCTTTGGAGTATGTTTCTTACTCTATTTCTATAAGTTGTTGGCTGGTAATGGTTTCATAAATGTACGGTAAGTTTTTAATGTGAATATATTTCAAAGGTAATTGAAAAGTCCAGCCCTCTTTATCACAGGAATTTAAATCCAGATTTTGGTGAACCAGTATGTTATTCATACAAACAAAACTATTGGATTCTCATTCATAAATTAAGGAGGTAAAAACAACAACAGAATGCTATAACAATTCAGGATTTCAAATGGAGGAATTTAAGTAGTACCCATGCTTACGAAAAGTTATATATTTGCTTCAAATCACATTAAAAGAAATTGAGAAGAATATACATAAATGAAACAAAATATTTGAGATTACCAGTTCATTATTGAACCGGAAAAAAAAAGGAAACTCCTTCGCCACCAAATGGATGTGAATTTCAGTCATACTGATGAATCATGACCTTACATACTTTGATTTCACTACATTGAGAATCCAAGATAGCTGATATACTGAAGAAAACTAGTTTGGGGATATATTCACAACAAATATTTCACATTTACTCTTCATTTAAATCAGGGAAACTTTTGAGTGTGACTGTGTCATAACTTTACATTTTAAGACCCAACCAGGACAGGTTGAAAAAAATGCGACCCTAAAAATGCAACTCTAAAGTTACATTTTTTGCAATTGGGCTTAGCTGGGTCTTAAAATTCATGACACATGAAAATTTCCCTCATCTGATATAATCACTGGTTTTGGAACAGGTACTTTGGCTTGTCATCAATAACAATTTTTTTATCTTAACTGCCAAATAATATTTTTGGGGTAAATCTTGATAGCAATCATAATTCCCTTCTCCCTTTGCTACCAAATATACACAAAGCACCTAATTATGACTTTCTCAAGTGGAATTTTACAAAATTTGAGCAAAATCAGAAATTGGAATTTTCTGATGTTACCTGTGTACTGAAACAGTTGTGATTTTTTGGTATATTTTGTAAACAATGGTATATTATTTTGTGATCATGTAGTGACTGTGTACTAAATACATTTGTATAGGTAATTCACCATGTGTGTTTACAAAATTGTCAATATTGTCAAACCTGTCTGGTATACAAGCTTCTTTATGATATTGTTCAGGCAAATAAACATGCCAAAAGGAAGGCAGTAGGGAAAAGTGGGAAAATGACTTGAATTTAATGGATGGAAAAAGGTATTCACCAATCATAACTTTACACATGAATGCAGAAATGTCCTAGACATATTTGAATTACTGCACTCCTTATATCAACACCAAATGGAAACAAATGTTTTTGAGGATGGCTTTAGTGAATAGGGGTGCACTGGATATTGTATCCAGCCGGATAACCTGGCCGGATAGTATGGTAATGGGACTATCCAGTATCCAGCTGGTTATTTTCTTATATCCGGCCAGAAACCGGATAATTTGCTTTTCTGAAGACAATTGTCAATTTGTGTTACTTGTACCATACTAACAACAGACATTAATGGAAGAAACAATGTAAACTCGTGTTCTGTTCTAACGTTATTTTTTAACAAATAAACAGAAGATAATCATCTGTTACTTGATAACAATCTCAATAAGTGACATATTTTGATGCGCATAACAACCATTTTACACAAAGTTGTTTGTAGTCCCACTCTAGTTTGTTATATAGTGGCATTGTCAGAATTTTCTTGCATTGTGACAAATGAAAAGGAGTTTCATCTTCATGTTCATCTTCAGTTCTGTTGCATTTTCCCGCCATCTGCAAGTTGCAACTCGTAACTTGTCTAATTAATGCTTGTAATAATTATAAACGCCAGTGAACAAGTAATGTTTTAAATTAATTACTTGCAAAAAAAGACAAATCATATTTGAACTTCAGTGTAAAGTTTTAATTTTTCTCCTCTCAATCCAAACCTAATTTGGGTAATAATTGATTGATTTGTGGCAAGTGTGAGCTTTTCATCCAAAATACCGGTATCCGGCCGGATTTTTTTCAATTATTCGGTAAATCCGGTATCCAGCCAGCTATAAAAAAACACTATCTGGTGCACCCCTATTAATGAAGAATGATTGGTGTAACAAGCTAACTAAAGACAAGAACATGTTGCCCCACTTCTAATAACCCAGTTATATGGGGTTGGCCCTTTGTGCAAAGAATTTGACCCACTTCCCAGTAACGATCAATTGTTTGAAGCAATCAGTTTATTTAATAACAACCTCACTATACAAACACACAGAAAACAATGAAACCTACAAAGACTCTAAATCTGTACTTGACGTTGCACAGTTAACAATGCCAGATTTAGAATATGAAATCAAAGATGTGGAATGTCATTTTGGAGGACAAGGTATTTTGGCTTATTTTTTGTAGATTAGGAATAACTTGTGCACATTTTTTATTCTAAAAATTTTCTTATCATTGTGATTAAGATGGTGTTATAATTTCTGTAATCAAGGTTTTGTAATTCCTGAAAAATCAGGAACTGTTTATGACCTATCAATTCAAATGCTCCTTGTCAAGTCAGAATTTGCATCTACAAATATGAATTCCATATTTGTCAGTTTTGAATCTTTACTTCCTGTCATTCTTACTTTTTTTTTACCCTCATCCTAAACATGAGCAAAGCACTATCAACATTGATGCATCCTTAAAAGTTCCTCTTTTCATATAGGTATAATGAAATGGCTTTTTCAAAAGTTTCCATTGTGAAGAGTATCTTCTGACAACCATTTTTTCGATGAAAAATGATGTATTTGTTATGTGGATGGGAAAACAAACACAAAAATACATTTGTAGATATGAATGAAAACACACCACTTTCCAGACAAATTATTAATTTTTCTCTCCTATTAGATGACTAAGTATCTGACATTCTGAGAAATTGTTGCAAAACCTGCTTTTCTTTTCACCCTTAAAATTGAAAAAAATATCTATAGGATTAAATTCTAATTGTTGTTACAATGTATTTCATGAATTTTAGTATTTATAGTGATTAGAACTTTAGAATATAAGTATGCTTAATGCACATTAAAAATGTACTGATAATGACAATGGCAATGTAAATAATAGGCAAAATTTGTTTATCTCAAAGTTGCATAAAATAGTACATCCCTTTAACAAGTAATATTGACTGGTGTTTGGAAAACTACTGTAAGATTACAGAAGGCTGGTTTGGGGGATGCTGGGCAAAGATGCTGGAAAACTATGAACTGCCCCCTTCTTATGTTTAAAGTCATTAATCTCCATTAAAGACACCAGATAATGTTTTGGGCCAACTGAGTTATTTACTGAAAAAGACACCCTCACTTTGGAAGAAACATCAGTCCCTCCAGTAGCAGTAAATGGTGTGACCAGATGATTTTGGCAACTTTTTTAAAGCAGCAAGTCACTGCAGCAAAACTTTGTTGCTGAAACAAGATTTCATGAAAAGTTATTGACAACCAGCATGTTACATGCATGAGTGTTCTGTGCAATATTTATCCCATTAAAATGGTTGTTAAAATCATCTTATGTGAAATCATCTTAATTTTGAGTAATCTGTGGGAAATGCAGATGCGCCAATGGCTGAAAAATGCCAGGGACATGTGAACTAGTTAACATGTGATCAGTAGTTAAATAATTCTATTACAACTTACTTCAACCAACTGGGCTTTGTTCATACCGGGTCTTGTTTGTAGTTTGAAATGCCTCTTGTACCTCCTTAATGTGCTAACCTGGAGCTGGCCTACATCAACCTTGAAAATTATAAGATTAAAGAATTACAATACGAATCAGAAAAATCAAAAAGAAAAATAAAAAATACACCATTTATAAGCAATGAAACTTCATTATTTTCGTACAATTAAAGAGAGAACACTGCACAGCAGATTACCTGATCCATAATAAAATTCTGCGTATGGTGTACACATTTGAACATTTGAGCCTACGTACCCACCTCCTGCATTTCAATCTCATCTTCCGATTCCTTTCTCTTTCGTTTACTTCGCACACTTTGTATCATGTTTTTATGATAATCACAGATGTACATATGTCCAGTCTACAAAGTAAATGAGAAATTAAACGGGTTTAAGATCTCTCAGTATAAATGATGAAAAGCCGAAACCAAACTTGACAAAGCACACAAATTTTGCCAGATCACAAATGACCTCAAACCTACATTGTCTGCAGATGCAAGTTTCAGCTTCTTTTGGGCTACAGTTTTTTGAATCCTTTTTGAGTAGCAAGCATTCCCAGCCAGCCTCTTACATCTCTCTTTGTCTTCCACCAGGCAACAGATTTGATGAGGTTTGGGCGAATTATCTTCGCTTTCACTTTGATAGCCGTTCATTGTCATGAAAAATCGTGTTTCAACTTCGTACTTAGTACATTCAACTATACGACACGTGATTAATATACCGACGTTCATTGGTTCGGCACTACTTAGCAGGAAAAGCTCCATGTGAATGGTGGATGTGAATGGCGGAAGTGAACGGACCGGTACATAACTTGGAGTGGATGTCGATTTCTATTACACTCATCAAAAGTCGAGTCGATCCTGACTTTCAGTCCATGCCACGAGAACAATAAAGAAATGGTCAACCCGAATGTATCGAAAACTTAACACTTCAAGCTTTCTGAGATTTCGATCAGACCTGATGTAAGCTGCTCCTCAGTAAACTTTTCCAAATTCAAGTTAATTGAAACTGCTTTCTGTACCAGAGCTACTGCCCAACAAAAACTTGTGCATGACAAGGGGGACCTTACGGTAAACACGCCCATATCCCCACCTCTGGTATTGGCACTGACAATTTTAACTATTAACCATTGTTGGACCGTATTTGGCTCTGTGCAGTTGAACGGTCCGGGGGTCACAGAGGTGCATCATCTGTTGCACCAGTTGTTACACCTTAGGCAGCCCAGAAGTGAAGTTAACTGACTAATGTATTTGTAAATGTCGTTAATAAAGCTATATGAGCTGTATTTACTTTGTTTATGGCAGGCAAAGAGAAGAGAGAACTCACAGAAGCTACTTGACTAGGAGGGAATTCAAAATTCGCCCCGCTCCCCTTACTGACGACCTTGCGCAAGTATCTTTCAAGATTGTTTTTAAAATTTAGAAAACGTTGGCTTGTAACTTCACACTTTGAGACCAAACACTTCAAGAAACCGTTACGTAGTTCAAAAACAATTAGCGAAGTCGCAAAAAAATAGCAACATCTTGAGCACCGATACTTGAACTACATTGTCACAAACTAATATATTTCAAAACAGTACTGAAAGACCAGGAACAAACAAAAGTTTATAAGTTTTTACCGTAAATTTTGCCTGTCTAGATGCGGGATCAACTTTCCTACTACTGTTCACTTATTTCAAATCCTAAAAAGCACTTCCATTGGTCATCACAAACTACTGAACGTTACGTCCGCCAAGTTAAAATGAGCAACAGAGGGGTTGACTGAAAAAACAACAAAAATTTTGAGCAAAGTGTAATAAAATATTTTCTAAAGGAAACAAAAAAACAACTTATCCATCTCACTACCTCTACAACCGTCCCAAGAAAACATTGGCATTTATAAAATTATTTAAGCAGGCTTTAATATTCTTAATTGCTGAAGGAATACATCTTCAAATTCATCTCAGCGTATGCATGTTTGGTTTGTTCGAAAATAATATAAAATTTACTAACCCACCGCAGCAAAAACCTTTCTAACTTCCTCTGTTTTTATTGTCGTAGCCGACAGCGTTTTTATACTTTTCCATGAGACAGTATTGATCCTAAGTTCTTTGCCTTGTTTCCTTTAGAAAATATTTTATTACACTTTGCTCAAAATTTTTGTTGCTTTTTCAGTCAACCCCTCTGTTGCTCATTTTAACTTGGCGGACGCAACGATTCGGTAGCTTGTAATGGCGAATGAACGTGCTTTTTAGGATTTGAAATAAGTGAACAGTAGCAGGAAGACAGGCAAAATTTACGGTAAAAACTTGCAAACTTTTGTTTGTTTCTGGTCTTTCCGTACTGTTTTGTAATTAGTTTGTGACAATGTAGTTCAAGTATCGGTGCTCAAGATGTTGCAATTTTTTTGGCGACTTCGCTTATTGTTTTTGAACTACGTGACGGTTTCTTGAAGTGTTTGGTCTCGAGAGGCCCTGGAGATTTTTCCAGTAATTTTCACTAATTTCTCCCGTAGACGCAAAATTGAAAATCATCTCCTTTCATCTGTGATCATTTTCTTTACCCCAGAATAGCTTTTAAACGTATGCCGAAGGAAACCAACCAGAACGGTCAGGCTCATGAACAGGCTGCCTCGCGGTTCGGCCATTCGGGTAACGTTCGCCAACAATTCGAATAGCGTCGGGATAATGTGAACCTTGTGTGATGATATACGCACGAGAGGTATTGGTGGCGGGAATTGTGACCAATAACAGGGCCAGTACAGCTGTGCACGGTTATATCATCGCTCATCACAATATATTTGGGGAAGACTTTCTGCTGAGCTGTGTTCGCTGTTAGACTTCTCTGATAGGAAGACTGTCGGTGTTTATCATTCTTTCGAAATTAAAGAGAGCAGGAATGGCAAGAGGTAAAAAGGATTCCAACAAACCGAAGGGAAGAACAACGGCGTATGCATATTTTCTTCAGAGTGAGCGTGAAGCCATGCGTGCAGGAAATAAAGAAAATGGTAAAGACGTTGCTCAAAACATTGCGGAACTGTCGAGATTTTGTAGTGAAAAGTGGAAGTGTTTAGACGATGCGAAAAAAGCCCCGTTCTATGAGCTTGCTGAAGCAGACAAAAGAAGGTACGATCAAGAAATGGCAAATTACAATCCTACTGAAGACGAAGAAACGCCAAAGAAATCTCGCAAAAGGAAGCGACAAGATGATGAAAATCATCCTAAAAGAAATAAGTATGTAACTTCTGAGGAAGGTTTTGATTATTCTCACCATTTTGAAGCTATAAATGTAAAGTATATGTCATGCAAGTCAATGAGAATTTAATTCTTAGTCTTTGTGTCGTGACCATATTACAGCAGTCGGGTTTTCGAAGTTGAATGCAAAGATGTCTCCATCTCGGTCACAGGTCGAGTTTGTGGTTATGGAGGAGGCCCAAGGTAAACAAATCTATTCAGCATTAATTCTTGTCAAAAGTGCTTCAAGATAACTGCGGGTGACCGGGCTGAACAGACATTGGAAAAAATCTTCGGGAGCAACAAAGGAAGGTTATGACTGAATTAAATGTAATTGTTCTAAATTCCCCGTAGCTTTGATGGAGTGGAGGCGTTGGTCAATGAATTGTGTAGCTGGGTACTTGAATTTGCATTCGAAATAATACTACATTTGACGCTCCACCACAAATCAACAAGGCTCGAATATACAAAGTAGATTAAAGAATGCAACACTTCAGCCTTGTCTTGCCGGTTTGGAGGTAGTCCATTTTCGAGAAATGCGCCACCTGACCATTATCAATTCTTTCTATGCTAATTAATTTTGTAGTTCAAATGGAGTACAAAGTTATGAAAGGGGTTTTATCACCAAATAAACGTTATTATGGTTGATTTCCGCTATGTTTTTTGCATGTTTATCCAGTTTGGGAAACCAGACAATATACCGGCCATATCGCATTCTATGGATAATCTGAATGCGGGCTTGGAATCTTTCAGAAACCCCACATTACGTGCTCCAAGTAAGAGAATACTAAAAATGGCCGCCATTATGAAAAAGGTCGACAGAATTACCAATTTTTTGGCTCATTTCCGTACGGATAGGCCATGCATTATTTTACTTCGTCTAGAGCCATACAAGTGATAGGCAATATTCGCTCCCCATTGGTCGTAGGATGAACGCGGTGGCGTATATAAGTTATAGTAGGTTTGATACATGCCCTAGGCGCTACTGAGCAGTTTCTATTAAAGCCAGACAAGCCATCCTGGAATAGATTTGTGGATGATTCCTTTGCCACTTTTTAAAAAACCGTCATTCCCAGTGGCGTATGGATTACGGGGGGGCGTGGAGACGCAGCTGCCCTGGCGGCACTTCCATTGGGGCGGCAACTTTGCTCCTATTAAAACGAAAAAAATATGACAAATCTTCCGAAATGCGAGCTACCATATTTAATCAAATAAGCGCCGCGGCGCTTATTAAATTCTACGACTTTTTGATGCGGTGCTTGTTCGAGCGTGGTGCTTATTAAAACTAATTTAAAGAAATCAAGGGCAAAAGGGCGTAGAATGAAATCTTCTGATTTTTCATCAGTTGTTGTACTGGGGAAGAGGCGACAATTTTTGCTGGCGCCCCAGGCGACATTTTAGCACGGTACGTCACTGGATGAACGAAAGACTTGTCTGTATAACCTCTACAGTTGACTCGAAAATCCTTTCAATATTTGGCAGTAACACCTCAGAAGCCCGGCAATTACAAAACGTTCCTGTGAAGCATGCCTCCGATAACGCAAAAGGTTGCCCCATCTGTGTTCTATGGTACAATCTTTGGCATACCAGTAAAAATTGACGTGACCTAGTCTCCTCATCAAAATTCTGAGGATGCCTATTTCGTCAAACGATTTACTCGCCAAAGGGAGACTTGGACGGTAAAATATTAAATAGAATTAAATCCCGGCTGTATGTTTATCTTTGCAGATCAGCTTATTTGTTTTTTTGTGAAGAAGAGCGACCGAAAGTCAAGGAATCTCAGCCTGGGTTGACCATGACTGAAGTATCTAAGACTTTAGGGGCTTTGTGGTCAACACTTGATCAGAAACGAAAAGAGAAATTCGTAAAGCTGGCCAAAGAAGACAAAGAAAGATATGTCAAAGAAATGGAGGAATATAAGCATAACTCATCTGAAAGTGGTCCAAGTTCGAAAAAGCACTAAGACCTGGTGAATTGATAAACTTTGATGTCGTTAAGGAATTTGTATTATAAGAGAAAATGAGAATAGTAAAAAAAATATTTTTAAAGTTTTATAAATAATTATTCAATGCTTCTCATATTCGGTTTCATGTACTTTATCAGTAATCAGAAAATTGAACATAATTTATTAATTGTGAATAAAAAACGAGTATATGTGAAAATTTCTTTAATCATTCTTTATACTATTGGAGTGTTAATCAGCAGTTTGTACTTTAGTCAACTGTAGGAATTCCAAGCACCCATGCACTTTTAATTTTTTTTCTCTTATTGGAAATCACTTCGAGTTGGGAAGTATTGAGGCGTTAAAATGCGCCACTCTAGGGCTAGAGAAGTGAGACAAACGTAACATCCCAATGTAGGCGAGTATTGAAACATTGGACTTTCTAGCTGTTTTGTGAAATATATAAAATATCACTCTTCGCTGAATCTTTCCTGTGCCGGGAATTTTATCAGGAAATTGCTCACTAGTGTGTTAGCAATTGTTTCAATTAAAAATATCGGCACTAAACTTGTTGTAATTGGTAATTTATTCACCCAACTGTAATGATGTGTCCGGGGCTACCACTGAATTCTAAAAAGACTGGAACGATATCTCGTTATACCTGCCTTCAAGATTGAATGAAGCCGACATGGGGGCAGCCATGTCGGTCAAAAACACGCGGGTGAAAAAGTTGTATTGAACCTTTACTCTTCATAGACGGTTAATTCTGACAAACATGCAGTCCTACGTACATTGTCTTATACTTACGATAAAAAAGAAAACTGTCAAAAAAGCCCGAAAATTAGGTCTCGTTTTTCACTATAGGTTGCGTGTTTAATCGCGTAGGGTACTGGGATGACCTGTTAATTGACCTACATGTCAGCCTCCATGTTGGCTTCAAAATCTAGTTTGCAGGTATCGTTCCGGTCTTTTTGGAGTCCAACGGGGACTACTGACCCAACCACTCTTTATCTATTTGCATCCGGGGGTTAATAAGTACGTGAGCGTAGCACTACGTCACTACATCCCATCCAACCTTAAATATTTTTCTAGTTCTTCACTGTCTGTTTGAATCAAATTGCCTAAATTAATATGAACTGTTCGGTTGTTTTTTGCTTGTGTCTGAACTAAGAGTTACTGAACAACGTTCTCTCACTTCACGAGCTTTCTCCTGTTCGTTACTCTAGTTTTCTTCCTCAAGTACTTGTTTCATGAGAAACCTGAAGTGAGAACTGTTACGAGTAACTGTGGTTGGGACTGGCAGTGGTAAACATGGAGCCATTCTTTGCCAGAAAAGTGTATTTCTGCTGCTTGAAAAGCGGCTGTAACATCCCTTTTATAGTGTTTCGAAGCTATACGGTGTCTCCCGTATCGGTGTTTGTTGGCTTGGCTGCTTATTGTTTGTCTGCATACATTTTGTTCTTCAGCTTTGCTTGTAAATCTTTTCAGCGAAGACTTGGAATTAAAGAAGACTGGGTTAATTCTGGAAGCCACGTTCGGATTGATGGATTGAAGAGCAGGTTTGCTGGAGGGATCTGGATTACACTGTGTTGAGTACAGGAGTAGTTTTTGTAGAAGGAGTACAGATGGTGTTTCTATTGAGTATCATCCGGTAAGGAAAACTGAAGGGATTTTTTTGACTTCAGAAACTTGGGCCAATGTGGAATGATGCGTTGATGTTTGAACTAAATACTGGATGAACAATTGAAATTCAGAGCTCTTTAATGGACGACCGTAGTCGGATTTGGCTTTTTCTGCCATATGATTAAATAAAATTAACACAAACGTTTCAACGAAGTGGATCAACAGAATGCACCGAAAGGTAACTCTATTGTTCTGGACAACAAAAAGATAAATGACATGGAACAGGTGTTGTGAATACAGTTGAGGTCGACACCATTGGCAATGAGTTTCTATTAAGTTAAAGTCTATAGAAGTCCATACCAGAATAGTACATTTGAGAAAGCGGAAGACGAAACGGAGAAGGAGAGAGAGAGGTATAAAAATTATGGCGAAGAACCCTTCTTTGCTGGCCCTTTATTTGATTAAAACGTTTTGGGTATTCAGCTATTGTCAGTTAACAGTGCTATCTGTAAAATGTTAACTTGTACTTAAGTCCAGGGTAATTAAAAATTTAAATATTAAAAAAAATTACTTGAACAAAAATTAGCATTTTAATTTCAACAAATCAAGGTGATGGTCAAAATACATTGTCCAGATAGTTTATAAGCACCTTGGATTTCCTTTTCATTTTTTGATATCATACGGGTTTATGGTAAAAGGCTGAGCTTTCCAGCATGCCTCACGAACAAGCAATTTAGCTACTAAATCTTCACCATCCTTTTCGCAAGATATTTTTATATACCAACAAATTTGATATCTTTAAGGTTATGAGGCGGCGCATTAGAATGCACCGCCAATTCACAACTTTTATCAATTATGTTAATTTTTATTTATGTTGATTTTACTAAATATTTAGGTTTTCAATTATTCTGTACTTATTTTAGTACAGTTGAACATTTTGTAGATAGCATTTCTAAATAATGAAGGCTGAAAATAGCCAAAACGTTTTAATTATAAAGGAGCAGTCAAGAAGTTTTCGTTGTCATACTTTTTATATTACCGAAGTATTTTGGCAAGGTGGAAATCCAATGCTGGATACTTCCAAGATAAAAATCCTGAAATATGAGGAACTCTCTGTAGCTGATGTAAGTTTCAAAAATAGCAAACTTTAATTAGGAATTGAAAATTACTAGAAGTCAGTCCAGCTCTCTACCAACTTACGCGTAAAAAAAAAATAAAATAAAACCCCCGTTTTTGTAGAATGACGACCTTCTCAATGTTCACCGATACTCTTGAGATTTCAAATTATTCATTTTGTTCAATTCGGATGATAACTTTGATTGAAAGAATGCACTGTTCGTGAATCAATAAGGAAGTCAAGAGGGAACCACAAGCATTTCAAATTATAAGCTGCTCAATAAAGAGAACAAAACTTTTAAAACAAAAAATTGAACACAGTTCTGCCAAAGAAAATGTCAAACAGTACCTCTCTTGATATAAGAATATGACTGGTCAGTTTTCGAGTCCAAGTTCAGAATGTGATATACAAATAGAATACTGCGTAGACAGTGATAAATAAGGTAAAAAGTTAAAAGGTTGGTAACTTTGAGATCAGTCACGGCAGGTATCAACCTTTTAACTTTTTACCAAGTTCAGAAAGGTTGTCTCAGAAAATGATAGTAATAACGTGTGTTCTTACATGTGTAATATAATGTGTTCTTACAAAACAACCCGTTACCCGTATTACCATGATTACTTCCGTTCCAATGTTCTCATGAAGTGTATCAATCCCTTAATTCGCTCAAAAGAAAAAACGTCGAACTGATTCCTCATTAACGTACAAAGATAAAAAAAAAAAAAATTAAAATATAAATTATATTTTGTCGGCAATCATAGTACTTCAAACTCATACAATTATACAAATGATATCGGTAGGTGTGCGACTGAAATCTGCTAAGTAATCTCCTCTGTCTGTTAACCAACTTTTGGTGGTTAACATTTCATTTCTGTTCCTTAGCCAAAGTGCTAACAGAAATCGACGATCTGTCCGAAAGCGCATCAAAATCGTTCGTAATCTCAAACGAAATAGATGGTCTAAGTCTGCTTAACTGAACGGAAGGCAACTAAAACAGCTTCTACGCCTAAAGCCGCAGAAGTCATTAATTATGATGGGATTTTGAAGATGAGTGCATTTCTTTCGGAAAATCTAATCTCTGTTTGTCCTCAAAGTAATATTAATGTTAAGTGTATCGACATGTGCCGGTAAATTGGAGTAAGTAGTTGGAAGTTCTAAAAAAAATCATTCTGGTCACGTGTAACATCAGGCCACTTTAATGGTTACGTGACCTCAATCCATATCAAACTATAAGCAGTGGCGTTGCTAGGGTAAATATATTAGTGGAGGCAAAACTGTGGCCTTGAGGTTTTACAGCTTTTTAATCATGAAATTTATCCAGTGCGCATTTCTGCAAGAAAGTCTTTGATCAAAGAGGCAATTTACGAAATTTATTGTATGAAGTTGGGGGGGCTAGACCCCCCAAATTTACATTTGGGGGACCATGGCCCCCTGGGATCTCCTTGCGACGCCTATGCCTACAGGCACGTGAATACCCAAAGAAAACGCTTGCAGGGTGTTGTTCTGAATAACAGTCCTGAGTTTCGATCTCCAAAACTTGTATTAGCTAAGAGAAATTGGTACTGTAATAGTATAGCTAGTCACATGCCCATATATCCACGTAAAAATCTCTTTCAAAAGCAACCGATTTCTCCAAGTTTTAAAGCTAAAACTGCAGCGCTGTTTTAAACCGTTCATTTAGCCTATCCTATTCATAGAGAGAAGTGAACAAAAATTCAAGTAATTTCATAAAATTGTATTTTAAGCACAGACGGAAAAAAAGCAACTGTACTCATTTAAGAGAAACTTATCTCAGTATGTATATGATACGTGGAAACTGTACCGACATCTTTGTTCTTCAGGTCTTTTGACCATTCGACATTGTAAGAACACTGGTTCGGGTGCCATCTAGTTTTGAGCAATGTTCCATTGAGTAAAAATACGTTAATTTTTTTGAGACAATTACTTGTATTTTCAGTTTTTCAAATGTTTGCTTACGACTTCCCCGGTGGTTTGAAAAGTTTTTCTTCGAGTCGACGTGTCACTCCAGTCTCTCCAAGCAACTCCTTTCTTTCTCGGAGGAGTTTTCTACAGAAAAACACAAATAAAAATACTTTGCATGAAAGACGAGTACAATGGGTAGAGTAACAAGCGTTTATCAGAGGAACAGGCAAGTCGTATGTGACGTACAAACTATTGCTGAAAATCATTTGTTGAAATGTACCAAATGTGTTTGTAATTATCCTTAATGTCATTCACATTGGTCTGATAATTTTCCTTCAACCGACATCATATAATCAATTCTTCACTAAAGAAAAAATGTTTGTAAGGAATGTCAGAAAGTATAACAGTAGGAACTTCTGTTTGCTTTCGTAATCCCCTTCGAAAGAGATCGTTTCTGTTTTAAAGGATCTTTATTGAATGCTGAGTCTGGGCGACCATGAGTACGAGTGTCTAGCATTGGTCTTTTTACTGCAAAATCGTCTAATTGCACTCGTATTGCTTCTTTACGTGAACTCTAAGCCCAAAGTTCTCTTTGAAAACATCACACTTACGTCGCAAACTGTCGGTGCTTGTGTCTCGACGATCGGATAGCAGCATGAATGAGGAGAAGGTTGAAAACATCTCTCTAAAACAGAAAAAAAAACCAAAAACAAAAAACGTGTATATCTTATATAAATGTATGTATGCATTCTTGTAAAACGAATTACAGGCATTTCCGCAGCTATATTTCGAACACACCAAACCACGTGTTGTTTAATGGCTGACCCTCCTCCACAATCCTGTCATTCTTGGCAATCTCAACTCTTGGCATTCCTAGCGTGGCGGTCCCCTTTTTATGGGGACCCGAGACAAATGCTCTGGTAATTCAGCGCACCCGTTGATAACAGCTTTTGCCGAAGAGTTAACGCTGGTGAAATATGTATAGATTACTTCATGGTTGGTGAGCGCGTACGATTTTTTGAGCGAGTGAGTTTGTGATTCATCACAACAAGTGAATAAAAATCGGACAAGCTAACCAACCATGAGGTAATTTGTTTGTTATGTGCGGGCTGTGATTAACACTTTTTTATGACAAGTGATGGAGCATACGCTCCTTCGAGTTCCTTTCCGCGACAAGTCGACGAAGTCCTATACAGACAACATAAAAGTTAGAAAACGTATTTATTTTTAACGATATTCTTAAAAGTTTACATGTTTAACAGCAAGATAAGTATGAACACAATGTAATAAAATTAAAAATGATATTTGAGAGCAAACAAAAAGTTCAAACCGTGAAGGTTCGCATGAGCTGTGGCGGGAAAAATCAATACGCTTTTCTCACTAGTGGCGAACAAAAGTCTGGGGCCTCTGATTGGTCAGACTATTGTAGTCACTAGTGGTGAACAATCGTCTGACCAATCAAGATCGAACTTCACCTGTAAGGGACGGCTTTTACTTTTGCGCTTGCCGAGGAGTATATCACAGTACGTATATAATAATAAACTGTATTGTATTGTATAATCCAGATCGCAACTCGCCAGTGTCTCACCGTGCAAGCATTCACAGTTATGTTCTGACTTGTCGCGATCTTTTGTGTGGTAAACCATACCTGTGCATCATTTCCTCCAATCTTCACGACATCTTCACGTACAGGTGACAATAATTCTACTGCGTCATCATATAACTTCTACAATGGAATCATGTTTGCAGAACGTAAACAGATAATTCTTTTCCTCCTTCAGTAACAGTAGGCCCTCAAGTAACTACGTTATTTAAGCCCCGAAAAAAATCAGTTGGGTTTAAACTGATCTTTAATTGGCATTCTGTTTCCTGTCTGCCCATAACAGTGAAACCAAAAGGCCTCAGTGAATGTCGAGGAAGAATTAATACTTTACATAACTTATAAGCGACAGGGATTTTTAGGTACTCTAGTTCAATCCCAAAAAACACGGGATGGATGAGGATGGCTTTTAGTGGACCTTGTGATTGTAACTCACCTTATCAAAAGCTACCATAGCTTCACATAAAGATATTCCCACTTCCTTGGTAACTTCCCAGTTCGTTCCTTTGCCTTGCCTATGAACAAAAACGTGTACATTTAACATGACTAGACTAATGCGATAAACGGATGTTTATCCAAAAAATCTTGGGATAACCAATCATCAAAACATAGCGGGTTAGATCTCCAATTGGTGATCAGAAACATTTTTTGAGGATTTTAATGATATGTTTAAACTGTTGATCGCTGATAACTCCAATGTTGTGTGAACCCAAGCTCAAATCTGAGCTCATGCGTGCCTCATTACCCTTAGCTAATAACTTGTCTTCGTTAACAAGCGCGAAACAAAACTCAATCCAAACCTTATAAACTCGTTACAAGATTCAAGAAGTGCGTCAGCTGAGTCATAGTCTTTCGCCCCCAAATGATTCATCATCTTATGGACATCGTTGAATGCCTAAGGGAAGAGGTAAAATGTTAAGGATACTTTTTTTTAAAAAAATTCCAGACCTTAGGCGATTTCGTACCGATGTATGTTGACTTGGACACCAGTAAGAGTTCAATTTATGCCATCTTTCCCGAGCTGGAACTCCTAAAAATTTTATACAAATTGAAAGGTACGTTAAATTTCATTAAGGTTACAAACGATGCTGTATTGTAAGACAGGACGCAATTGCGGTGGAAGAGTTACTGCACTGACCAATGAATGCTAAACAACAATTTTGTTAACTGCAACAATCTACCTTCTAGTTGTAATCTGTAAAGTAAAGATGCCCCGTCCCTAAATGGTCTGACTGATCCTGGGCTACATTGAGATAAAATCTGTAGAGTTAAAAAATGGTAATTTACGGAGAACAAGCGGAGGAAGAACAAGGAGAAAGAGAAAAATAAGGAAAACAAAGTGAAAACGAAGGAGGAGATAAAGAACAACAACAGCAACAGCAACAATAACAACAACAATACTCTAACGAGAACAACAACAATAACAGCGACAACAACAACAACAACAACAATAACGACAACAACAACAACAACAACAATAATTATAACAATAACAACAGTAACAATAACAGTAACAATAACAACAACAACAATAACAACAACATCAACAAAACAATAACGAGAACAACAACCACAACCAAACCTCATACCATCATGAACAACAATACGACCATGACTATGACTACCGCCACCTACAAAAACAACCACGCCTCGAAAACTAAAAGCAAGTCGTGCACAAGTAATGGACTCACATGATCATCAAAAATAGTAAGTGCAGATTCAAAGTCAGCCTTAAAGATGAAAAAAGAAATAAAACTATTGTTAGAATTAAGTAAAAACCACGAAATCTGAATACTGAAAACATGAGGAGAGCATTATTAAAGCACGTGGACATGTCCAGCTTTAAATGCACTCACAGGAACCTTTGTTCCTCCAAGGAGGAAAATAAAATATAGTAATTAAAGCTAGAATGGTACAGGTAGGCTATGAACGGGTTACGACCATGCTTCCACTGAATATTTTCCAAATGGCTTTCTTTCACACTTGTAATTGGTATATAACAAGCTTCTCCTTCCCAAAACCAGATTGAATACGTATGGAATACCTCAGTTAATCAGTTTCAAGACACTGCAGCCGAAGACAATCTTCACCCTCAATGTAATACGCAAAACACGTGACTCAGTTTAATCGTTATTTCGTTCCCATTCTCCAGTTTTCCTACTTAACTAAGATAGCGCCAGCTCAAGATCCTACCAATTTCGGTACCTTTTAACCAGCCCGACGTGGAGGTGTAAAAGATTCAAGTCAGAAACAGCGTGGCAACATATATCCCAACTGTTGATTCCGAGAAATTCCATCACTCTCCAAAGCAGCAGCTTATCTCTATCCCTGAACCTCTCCTACTACACCTCCTTCTTGTACCAGTTGTCATTAGCGTAGGCAAACAAAGGGGGGCAGGAGGGAAAGCAGTTGTCCCCCCGCTTTTCGTCCTGACTAGATCTGTCGGTACATCCAGTACATTTGTCGGTACATTAAGCTTGTCGATCGCAGATTCCGATTGCGTTTGAATTATCAAATTAAAAAATTGTTAAATAAGCTCCGGCGAAAGACAAGTATAGGAAAGACGTTCAATACAAAATGTTGGTAAAGAATTGTTTTATTTTCTTTTTTAACCGACAAAAACGATAGATCCAGTCAACCATCAGGACAAAGTGGTTGTGGTAGGGTGGATGGCCGAAAAAGAAAGTACGTGGGTATATATCATAGCTTACGTGATGTGCGCACTTTCGCGAATCATTTTCGAAATTTAATACCATTGTACCGGCCAGAGCTAGCAAAGTAGAAATTATTTATTCCTTTATCGAATTTGAAGTTTCTTATGCCCTCGGCTTAGTTAACTTTGATTTTTCCTTAATATTTGTCGGTACATTGCTAACATCATGTCGGTACATTTGTCTAAAATCTCCCCTGCCTCCCCACTTTCAAATTTCTGGCTACGCGACTGCCAGTTGCCATCACACTGCTGTCGTCTCGTTGTTATAGAATGCATTACCTTATCCAAGTAGAAGAGTGCCCAGTGCCAGTAATTATGAACCGATAGCATTGTGCCAGTCTATAAAGAAAATAAATTTTGCTGGTCTGGACGGTTTGATTATAGCTGCAGTACATTTTAAAGCTGTCAGGGGCGGCGGAACAACATTTATTTTGGGGGGGTAATTTTCAGCTTAGCCAAAGAAAAATTTTAATTACGTTTGGAGTATTAGCTATGAAACATTTCTTAATGCGCATCCGAACATAAAAATAGTGCACGGTTGTTTCGTATACATAAAGTCTAAATGGATTTTTCTTTGCATTCAGACAATCATTAACAAGATATATTAGCATAAGCCAAATGAAAACATTTATTCAAATGTAAGACCACTTTCACTTTCTACAGTTAATACTTCGTTTTGCCTGTATTCAGAATTTTGGTTTTCTTAACCTCTTTGCCGCTTCCGTGGAAGAGGTGAAAAGAACTTAAACAGTTTTGACTGCTCCATTGATCACTATTTACTTTTATTAAAATTATTTTAATATTCATGCAGTTTTTTGGCTTTTTTCTCGCACCACGTGGATTTGTTTAGAAGGATTATGGCTTGCTTTGGATCGGTAACGAAATTTATTGTTATCCTTAGATCTCTGAGTTTCAGTTTTACATGAAGAATTTACTCCAAATAAACGAATTCAATTTATGCAAGATGGCGGTCGGAAATTTCGAGATGTGAGACAATATTAACCATCTTAACTCATGAACGTTTTATCAATGCTTCAGATTTAAAGGTAAAGATAGGTAAAAAAAGTCAATTTAAATACACTTTTTGCTTACTCAAATCTTCAATGAATCACAATGTCTGTTATATTGTCTATTTCGTAATTTTATATTTTTCCAGTAAATATTTTGGGGGGCTAAGCCCCTCCCACTTTTACTTGGGGGGGCTAAAGCCCCCCTAGCCCCCCCCCCCAGTTCCGCCGCCACTGAAAGCTGTGATGGTTAAACATGCTTTCACCAACTTATTGGTGGTGAGGAAATGTCCAGCAAAGGCTACAAATGTCTACTGGTTGGTGAGATGAGGAGACTGTTTTACGTTATTAAATAAGTTCAATTCCATGTCCAATTTCGTTGGTCGTTATCCAAGATCTGTTAATAGACTGATGCACACATGGACACTACTAAACTAGTGAACTGATCTCCTTGTAATAACACAAGCAATGACATTACTTTATTTGTATCAGTAATGAATCATATCAGATGACTGTTTTTGTATTTTTCCATGACCCAAAACTTCCCCACAAGCTTTGAATCAACCTATCAAAAACTGTTTATTCTATTGCCTACTGCATAAAAAAAAAAAACAAATTTCATTTTTTCTTTGTCTGCTCAGTTGTAGGATATGTCACAACCTTGGTAGAAGATCAGTGACCCACTCAACCATCATCTTGTGGGCCACTTCTGTGTTCTTTCTGCACTGTCAGATGTCATCAGTTCATCTCAGTACATGAACAGACAACAGCATATGTCACCTGTGCATCTGTAACTGAACAAACAACAACAAAATGAAATCTGTTTGTTAAGCTGAACACAAATTTAAAGAGTGTCAAACTGTGGTCATAGGCTCAAGACAGTTTCCAGCAGTAATAAAAATAACACCATGGGAACTCATACACTAACCATGTGATGTTTCACTTACTGTCCAATCCTGTTCAGTTTTCTCCATGAATGCTTTTCCTTCTTCAGCACGATTAGTTTCTACCATGACATGCACCTGAGCATGGGTAGACCAGCAGTCATGTCGGTTTATCTCTAAGGCCTGGGAAGTATTGAATATGTCGTATTTATTGATCCATTTGTAAATGTTTCAAATATATATTTCAATCTGATATTGGCTAGGAAAATCACCTTCAATGCATATTTCTCTGCTTCATTATGGAAGTTAGACTCATTTAGAGCAAAAGCATACATTCCTTGGACATAACTGAAATTAATAACATGTATTTTCCATGAAATTCAAAAGATAGTGGGATTGGAAAAAAGAAATGCAGGAAATGGGGAAAAGATGATGGAGGAAGAAAAAAGAGGAAGAAAAGGAGAATGGAGAGAAGGTAGGAAGGTATCAAATGAAGGAGAGGAAAGAAGGGAAGAAAAGAAGAAAAGAAAAGAAAAGAAGAGAGGAAGAAGGAAAGAAGAATGGAAGTAAAGAAAGATAAAAGGCAAGACAGAAGGATAGATGGAAGAATGGAAGAATGGAATAAAGGAAGAGAGGATAAAAGGGAGGAGGGTCTGCCATACAAATCTGTATGTTGACAGACAAATGCATGTAAGGAAGAAAGAAAGGATTAAAGATAGGATTACCATATTGAAGAAAAGAAAGGAATAATAGGTAGAACAATAGAGAGAAAGAAAGTAAGGAGAGAAATAAAAGTATAGGTTGAAGGATGTACGAAAGTATCAAAAGATAGAAAGAAATCATAGTGAATATTTACCCATATAAAGCCATTGCTGGTTTCCACAACGGCATGACTCCTTCCAAAATGGCCTTCATCCTGGGTTTATAACCCAAGTAAAGGGACATAATGTAGGCCATTCTCAATGAAAACATATCACAAGGATTAGTTCTCACCAGTTCTTCCCAAATATCAACAGATTTGGAAGGATAGCTAAGAGCAAAGTTAAAAAATCATAGAAACTATGCTCAGTATTAATAATAACAAGGACTAGATCCTGGTAGTACAACCATAATGCTAAACTAATTGCAAAACTGTATGCAATCTGTGAGGATCCTGGCAAGTCAAATAGTGGTTTAGATTTCTAATATCTACAAGCATGTCACTCACTGTCTGAACAATGTGATGTGGATCTGCCATGTTGCAAAAACCTTGTATGTTGGAAGCTTGATATGAGTTGATGAAATTAACTGCATTGTCGCAACCTGATAACAGCTTGCTTTAAGCCAGCTGTAAACATATCTTTCATTACAACTTAACTGTGTAACTTCAAGTTGTGTAATGACCACAGTGCCACTAACTTACCCTTCTGCATAAGATCTTATAGCATGCACATGCTTCATTTCCCATGGGCTGATTGTTTTCTTTTTCAGCAAATCCTCCATTTCATTCAGGGAAGCTTGAAGTTCAGGACACTTCTCTGGCCTCTGAATTAAAAGTTTGAACTGACTTTCAAGTAAAGGGCCCAGCACTGTCAGTTATAAAAAGAAAAATATAGCCTTGATAAGTAGGCAAGATAATAGATAATTACCAATAACAATGCTCTTAAAATAGATGTAAATCACTGATTAATTCAGTGACTGAATTGAGTGTGAGTGGACCATCAGAACCTTGGAAATGAGAGAATTTTAACTAAAAGGTACATGTAAGTACAGAAACATAAGGAAGAGCTGTGAGTGCAGAGGGCACTATACAAAGTCAATAAAAAAAACAAACAAACTTAATGTGCTTTTGGGGAAGGAGGCAGCCCTTGTGAATAAGTGAAAATCAACATTTTTGGATCTTTACTCCAGTATTTTATGGATTCTCTTCTGCACTTAAAAACAAATGAGTAAAGAGAGAAAACAAGCAAGCATTGTGTAGCAAGGAAGGAGGGGACCAATGAAGGGAGGGAGGGAAAGGGGAGGGAAGGAGGAGGGAAGGAGGAATGAAGGAAGAAAGGAATGAAGGAAGGAAGAAAGGAATGAAGGAAGGAAGAAAGGAAGGAAGGAAGGAAGAAGGCAACTGAGACAAGTAAAATATAATAAATTTAAGTTAATCTGCAAGCATTTCAAAATCAAATGATCAGAAATTAGCTGTATGAACATACCATAGTCAGGATCTGCTTCTCTTATACGTTTAATGGTGCCACTTATGCCACCAAGACTTTCATCATTATACCATCCAATTAACTAGTTAAAGGTCAGAATGATTTAACTTGTTGCCATGGCAAATATTGTTATTCAGAAATTAAAGCAACTGGCCATTAATTATGCAGAAGGAGTACAGACATAATAAAGCAAAGCATACTGAGTCATTTGACTATATCTGTATTGGCATATTCACAGTTTGACAAACCTATGCTGTGTAATACCTTTCCATCAGCTGAATCCTAGTCAAGCTGCTTTGTGAAAATGGAATGTTTCAATGAAACTAAAGTATTTCAACACTATCCCAGTACTTTTTTTAAATTAGTTCAGTACCTGAGTGATAAAGGCATCAAACATTTTTGCAGCTTCATTTCTTGGAGTGGATTATGGAATACCACATTCTTGCCAGGCCTGTTCATGAATTTCAATTGATAAACAAATGGTTAACCATATTCATATATCATAAATGTGTACGTATGTAGGTATGTATGTATGCATGCATGCATGTATGTATGTAGGTATGTAATAAAACAAAGATTTTGTGATGACAAATTTCAGTATCACTTTGAAAAACGTCGTAACCATGGTGAATGGTAATACAAGACAGTTCTGAAAAGAACTAGAGGAAACAACACACAGAGAGAAAGTAAATACTAAAAAGAAACACTATGCATTTCGGCAGACCACTCGTCAGGTGCAAAGTCAGCTAACTGTTGAGAAATGAGTTATCAGCACATACTTATATCTGATGTAAAGGCAATGATGTCATGCCACGTAGGAGGGATTAAACACCAAAATAACGCCAAATTAAAAACAAACTCTTTTTGCCGGCACAGATCCGGATCATTAAATTAATATACATGGATTCCATAATCTTTAGAAAGAATGCTGAGCGGCACTTTGCCAGGATGCTAAATTTGGAGTCTGAACGGGTATTGCCACAACATCTATGAGGCGCCCATGCGGACAAAACTCTTCTCTCGCAAATATTCCTCCAATATCGATATACGCGCTCTAAATTAAAATGAAAGTATGCTGTACTCTTAAAAATACATCAAAAGTTAAATAAATGAATTCTAAGTACAGTTGAACTTCGAATCAACGACCCCGAAACAACGAGTTCCGGAAGCAATGGACAAAATTTCAGACGGTCTGGATGGAATTTCGGCGTAGCGGACCGAGTCTGCTCGTTTCGAAAATGACCGGTAGGGGCGGGTCAATAAGTTGTTTACAAGCACCGCGTGGCTAACAAGTGTTGATTCGTTGTTCTTTTTTTGTGTATCATATTATTCCTTTTAGGATACTCTATTTTTTACCCTCGCTATGGCATCTAAGCAAAAGGATAGTGGTAAGCGAAAGCGTACCAATCTTAGTATTGGAGACAAATTAGAGCTGATTAAGAAGTTGGAATCGGGAGTTTCGGTGGCTAAATTGTGTGAAGAATATGGCGTCAAGAAACAAACAGTGATATAAAAAAGTGTAAAGAAAAGCTCAAAGCCTTTACAATTAAGTTTGATGTTGGCCCAAGCAAAGATAAAAAAGGTGTTGTGCATAAGCGTAAACATATGAAAGTGCCTAAAAGTAAGGAGTTAGAGGATGCCGTGTACAAATGGTACGTGCAACAAAGATCAGTGAACGTGAACGTACGTGGGGTGGAAATTTTGGAAGCCGCTCATAAATTAGCAAATAATTTGGGCATTACTTCATTCAAGGGTAGTACTGGTTGGCTTTATCGGTTTCGTAATCGCCATGGAATCCGTAATAGAGTGGAACATGGCGAGGCTGCATGTGCGGATACAAGTGCTGTGGAACCATTCAGAGTGGAAATTAATCAACTCATAAAGGATGAAGACTTGCACTTAGCACAGATTTATAATGCAGACGAAACTGCTTTATTTTGGCGATCTCTTCCAAGGAATACCCAAGCATTTAAGAATGAAGATAAAATTTCTGGGAAAAAGATTAGCAAAGACAAATTCTCTGCTTTGCGGGGAGCGAATGCTTCGGGTACACACCGCCTCAAACCCGTGGTCGTAGGTAAGGCTGCTAAGCCACGGTGTCTCAAAGACTCGATGCATGAGCTACCGGTCGTGTACTACCACACGAAAAACTCGTGGTTCACTTTCTCCCACCTCCCCCACCACAGAGGGAACTGACGGGCCACCACTATCACCCCAACCACTACTTCTCTGGCTTCGTGTAATAACCACTCTGAGGCCTCACTATACGGTCACGGTATAACAAGCACTTCTCTCCACTACAGCACTAGCACTTTACAAGGTAAATGAAAGCTTTAATGTATCTAATTTATTTTAACATTTACAGTATTGTACGTGTACTTAAATAATTATTATTTATTTTAAGATTTATACTCTAAAAGGTGAAGGAAAGCTTTTTTACATTTATTACATTTATTTTAACATTTACTTACATGTTTATTAAAGTTATTTTAAGATTTATTTACATATTTACTATGGTTTTATACCGCGAAAAACAATACCTCGAAAGAACGGACAATTCACATCAACGGACCACCTCTCCCCCCAATTAGTTCATTGTTTCGAAGTTCATCTGTACTTTTAAAACCGGTTGAAAGGATCTATCGAAAAAAAGTATGCTAATGGCAAAAATACGCCTTCTAATTATGATCCTTTGCGACCCGACGGCAATGATTAAAAACAAACATGGCGACGCGTTTCAGAAGCAGGTTTCATGTCTTTCCAGATATTTCTTAAGCTCAATAATAATTCATTGATAATAATTCATTAAGCAAAAACACAAGAAATACATAATTAATCAGTATTTTGAAATCTTAGGAGGATTACAGCTGAATTTTGCTAACTTTCAGAAGGACTTTCGCCTAAAATACTGGTTCGTTTGAGAAGAAATTTCAAACACTCGTAAAGGGTCCCTCCTGCGATTTCAAAATACCTCAAAGCTCAGCTTCGCCTCGTTTTTAAGCTCGTTTGTCTATATTTAGAAATCGGAGGAAGAACACCAACTCGCGTTTGAAATGTTACTTCGAAGACAGGTCTTCAATTCATAGTTGTTCGAACTCAAAACCCGTATGACAAAGGACTCCTCGCTCAACCAGGGGGGAGGCAGAGGGGCTACAGTCCCCCTGTCGGGGAACCCTAGCTCCCCCATCGGGAAAAATTGAACAATTCGTCGGCGAACGACATACGTGGGGTAAACTTTAAATATTCGTGTTTGTTTTCTCAAACTGGTAAAAGGGAAAACGAATTATCTGCCTTAAATTTGAATAATAAAAGCGGGGAAGAATTTTTACGAGAAAATCGGGGGAAATAATGTGAAAACGAACAAAAAAGCAAGCCGACACTCATGTGGCTGAGCAAGCTGGCCTAAAGCCATAATTATCGGTATCACCTTTAATTTTTAACACGCACGCTCTTAAGCTGTTCTCTCCGAAAAACTTTCTGAGTCCCTGACTGGAATCGAACCTGTAACCTTCTGATCGCCGGTGAGAGGCTCTAACCATTGAGCTACAAAGACTCAGATATTGAGCGAAGGTTAAATTTGTGTACTGGTTCGTATAGATGGTAGACATATGTACTGCCAGTCTGCAAGTCTCCATATGTCGTCTATTATTTTTATGTTAATCAATGATGTGATTGTGGTAGCTTGGTAATTATGTTCTTAGTACGTACGCTCTCAACCTGTTCTCTCAGAAAAACTTTCTGAGTCCCTGACGGGAATCGAACCCGTAATAACGTTATAACCCGTAATAACCCGTTATCGCCTTCTGATGACCAATAACCTTCTGATCGCCGTAAATATGTCTGCCATCTATACGAACCAGTACACAAATTTAACCTTCGCTCAACATCTCAGTCTTTGTAGCTCAATGGTTAGAGCGTCTCACCGGCGATCAGAAGGTTAAATATACCATAACAGTCATCGACATATCGGCGAATTAAAAGAGGTTCCAACGGTCTAACCGAATTCAGTTTATGTACAAATTATGAAGTTTTATTCCCTTATATTTTATAGATGTCCGAATTCGGTAAAACCTTAACTCGACCCTCAAACAGACCGGAGAAATATCTTGCGTGATTGAAATTTTATTTTCCCCAATGTATACTAAAATGGTGTTAATGGTCGTGATTTGGGGCTATAGAGTGCCCTTTGACGCACATGGTTGCGTATCTACGCTGTCACCTTCTATGCAAAAATTTTAAATTGAGCGTGACGAAAGCATTGATGGGTGTGGATTCACGAAAACGAATGCATTTTTGCGTTAATGAGTTTGAGGTTGACGTTAATGATAGTATATTTTCTGGTAATGAACAACAAAAGGTGTAGTTAAATATAATTTACGTGGCTCAGGTACGAGATCAGAACAGCCTCGTGTTAACCTTGAATGGTTCCATAGGTCATTTTCGTATATAGCATGTACACTTTGGAATCTACCGGTTAAAATAAGGGAATCTGAGGATGTTGAATGTTTTAAAAGGAACTTACGCAACCATACGTTCTTGTAATTATTATCGGTTACTTTTACATTGTTTTTACTTTAAAATTTGATATCATTTAATGTCACGTTCACGTTTTAACGAGCTTTTTTTTTAGCTCTTAGGTGATACGTGTTGAAATAAAGTATTGAAATAAAGCATTGAAATAAAGTATTGAAAGTATGATAAGGTGCACAAGGTAAAGGACAGGGTTTTGAATTACGAACGTATTAAAGCTTGGGTTAGGGTTGACATGTGAAGCCTGCCGGATCTTTTTACATGTAACACGGCGTATCTTCTGGCGGTTTGTGTACATACAATTATTTCCGGTCCAGTCGAGGAAAACAATAAAGGCAGTTTACATACGATGAAAACTTTTGAATGTCAAAATCTTAAATTTTAAGATCCAACCGGGACCAGTTACGAGGTATGTAATTCTTCGGACTCAGGCGGCAAATTGAGCCGGCGATCCTGCGAATCTAGTGCACTACGGTCGTTTGCCAACTGAGCTACGAGGGCCGTTGTAAATGCCAAATATTAGTTAAATATACCCATCACTTTACTAGCATAACCACCATTATAACTGCAGAACTCACGGTCAAGCTCTGGTCAACGGACTTCGTAGCTCAGTTGGCAGAGCTCCGCACAAGATTCGCACGGTCGCGGGTTCGATTCCCTGTTGGAGGCCCCAGAGTTGCATTTTTTGTAGCTGGCCCCAGTTCGGTCTCGAACATTTCCTTCGTCGAACATAAACTCCATTTTATGCTATGGAGTGTAAACGCTAAATAACGTTATTGCGACATTACACCAAACAATATAACGCGACTCGAAAACTATCACAATGTGACCACTCGCCATCATTCGAGGAACTGACCCCCTAACTCCATCGCTGCTGAGCTCTGAAGAAACGAGATCTTGCGTTCTGGTCTAAGTATGTAATACTACTTCAGAATCATCCTCAGAGAAGCATGAACAGAAAATATTCATGATAATCTGACACTGCCGAAGTCAACTGAAAAATGTTGACTCGAGCGGAATTTGAATTCGCACCTTTGGGATACCGGTCCGCCGGTCCGCCGCTCCACCTCCTGAGCTATCGAGTCTACAGGGATTGGAGGCCAGTTTTATTCAACTTAAGTGCACAAGGTATTCGCACGACAACTTAACGCTTATCCATCAGAGGATGTCTAGAATATCTCGTGCGCTTAAGTTGGATAAAACTCGCCTCCAATCCCTGTGGACTCGATAGCTCAAGAAGTAGAGCGGCGGACCGGTATCCCGAAGGTGCGAGTTCAAATCCCGCTCGAGTCAACATTTTTCAGTTGATTTCGGCAGTATCAGATTATGGTGAAAGTTTTCTGTTCATGTAATGTTATAGTTGTTTAAGTTCAACTAACATGGTCGTTAGTTCCTAATTTGGTCTAATAGAACAGTGTTGGAGTGTATGGAGTAAGACATGGAAACTCAAAAATTCTGGAGTTCAATGTAACGTTCACCAGGTTTCTTTTTGCGTTATAAAAGACATGGCTTTTCGTTTCTTTTATTTGATAATTGTTGGACTTTGCCACAGTTTTTGAAGATTTACCGGTGCTCTTAGTCAGCGAATTCCAAATCAGCAACAGTATTGAACCTGATCCTGCATGGCTTCGTTGGTTTCGCCAAAACTTGAACCATTTTAGTTGTTTGTCATAAGCAAACAAAATTACTTCATCTTCTTGGAATTGGTTGCGTCCTTCGTTTTTTTTTTCTTCTTTTTCGATTTTATTCCTTGCGGACTGGTGACGTTGTTTCGATCTTCATGTGGTGAATCTAAAGTGATTTTTCTATCAAAAGTAAAGTTTCACTCAATCAGTTGAAAATGACCCAAGAAAACAAGCAAGCAAGAAATAAACATCGATGATCGTTGGACATTCGTCAAACTCAAAGCTCAGAAAAACACTTTCCGAGTCCCAGAAGGGATCAAACCCGCAACTTTCTGACGACCCGGTAAGACACTCTAGCCATTGAGCTACCGAGACTCAGATTAGTTCGCCATCTGAGCAGTAGCTCAAGTGTAGAGTGTCTCACTGGTCATCAGAAGGTTCCGGGTTCGATCCAGTTTCTTTGAGGTTTGAGCTTGACGAACGTCTAACGATCATCCGTGAATATCTCCAAGCTCCCACAAGCAAAACATTCGTCTCATTGAACAAGCGAAGTGTTAATCTGCAATTAACATTACAATAACATAGTACACCCCTTCTTTGACAACTGGTTTACAATACTTGGTTGGTCGATTCATCACCATTCCCCGGATATACCAGAATATGCCTATGGCTTCTCGAGTATGTATCTGGGGAAGAATCACGTTCTCGGAATCTGCGAGAGGTTACTTTAATTCTGATAAGGGAGTCCAAATTTTACCTATCACGCTATACCACTGTAATGTCAAATATGTATAATTACAGTTCTAAAACCTGTTGAATTGGGCTGAGCATAAGAATACGTGGATTCCATCAAAGGGATCCTTATAATAATCCTTATTTCAATTGGTAAGTAGCCATGCGTCAAGCTTTTTTACTGAGAGGAAAAACATTTTCTGAACCCCAGACGGGCATCAAACTGCAACCTTCTGATCAGGAGAGGGTTCGATCCCCGTGTGGGGCACAGAAAACGTTTTTCTGAGTAAACGAGGTTGACGTGCGTCTGCGTATCTGGGATAACACCAAGTTTCCACTGGCTCATACATAGCATTTCTGTATGATATTCACGTCTCCTTATTTAAATAAGTTTATAATTAATGATGTAATTGTGGTTGTCGCACAACCTTCGCCTATTTGTGCGGCGCTTGTTCGTGAATTCAGTAGATTCCACTAGGGACTGTATCTATCTTTTATTTCACTCTCTCAGTACGCTTCCTTCTGACTTCTCTTCACCTTACGAATACTTTACAACCTGCTTCGACGCTATCCAAAGGACAAGTGCCAAGCCTAGCCTTTAGGGTCAAGGTCCAGGTTGGCTTACAATAGTTCCTTGTTGTCCAGTATAATGACTAGTTGTTTACAACAGGTTCTTAGTTACTAATTTAATTAAAACTATTCTGCCACAGTGGTAGCTTGCTGCAATTTGTGCTAGCTGCGCATTGAGAAATTTATAATTCATACCTCTCTTCGAAGTCTGCGATATTTGAAGAAGTTAACAGCAACTTCTCTTCTTCCTCGCTACTTTCACTGTCAACTTCAATTTCATCTAAGCTTGACAAAACATATATGTCTTGAGAACTTACACGTTGTTCGAAAAAGAAACTTCAGAAAATATTACTATTACAAACCGTGAATTTGCGTTTCTTTATCAGAGGTACTGTCTTCTGTTATAGTCTCGTCCTCGCCAACACCATCACTTTCGATCCACGTGTTCCAACCACCCAAGCCAATCTCTGCCGTATTTAATCCCTGAGAAATGTTTACAAATCATGAAGGCAAGAGCCTTAACACGCACGTTAAATATTAGAATTGCCACGCCCGTTCAACCATGATAGTCTGGGACCTCGTTTACCACTGATCTATATATAATTGGACTGTTTGGTCCCATTATAGTTGACTTGCCAAAAGTGTCCCCCAAAATGATGGCGTCAGCATTGAAGTTGATGGGTTTTTCTGCTAATGGCAGCGACCACTGATCTGTGCTTTAAACAAAATTTTGGGCGATTTATAAGTCCTTTCAGTAAATATTTATTTCAACATCTTGGCACTTTCCGAGTTTTTTTTTTTTTTTTTTTTACACGATTGGTTATCGTTAATTATGGATTCAGAGGTCTGGCTTAAATATATCAATAGAGAGTAAATGAGTTTTTAATTAATTAAAACTGTAATGACAAATGAACTTATGACTCTCTTTTTATCTATATATCGTTTTCCGCATAATCAAAAGCCTTATTTTGAGAAATAACTTCCAAGTACCAAAAAAAGACCAGTGAGTGTGAAGTAAATATGCCAGGTTAGAGAACCATGAAATGAACAGATATTCCAAGCAGTGAACTAGGTATTAATAACCATTTTTTGAAATAACGGTCGCCGTTTTCAATTTGGCAGCACAAACAGCGGTGTAACATGAACAGTAAACAACGAACAAACAAATTTGTTGTGATACATATGTTGGTAATGTGGGAGCTTGGAGATACCTGCAACGAATGATAGATGAACGATCGTCAAGCTCTTACTTCAGAAAAACGATTTCTGAGCCCCAGACGGGGATCGAATCCGCAACCTTCTGATGACCAGTGAGACGCTCTAACCATTGACCTACTAAGACTTAGATGGTTAGCTAAGGTGTAAGTTCGACAAATGTGCGACCTAAGCGGCAGCCACGATATGTTAATAATGTTAACATATATATCGCATTAATAACATTATTAACATATCGTGGCTACCACTTAGGTCGCACACATGTCGAACTTGCTCCTTAGCTCACCATCTGAGTCTTGGTAGCTCAATCGTTTGAGCGCCTCACCGGTCATCAGAAGGTTGCGGATTCGATCCCCGTCTGTGGCTAAGAAATCGTTTCTCTAAGGTAAGAGTTTGACGATCTATCATTCATTCAAAACAAATTTGTTCTTTGTTACCGGCAGAACTCTCTCGAGTCTTGAGCACTGTCTTCGTACTTCACCCAGACGTTCAAGTAATTTTTCAACAAACTAAACGGTTACCTAATGTATAAAGGATTGTCCAAACATCGCTTCCTTCCATAAAACGGACTGCTTCGGAGAATATTATACGACATTTGATTTATCCTGAATGATAGATGAACGTTCGTCAAGCTCTTTTCTCAGAAAAACGATTTCTGAGCCCCAGATCGGAATCGAACCAGCAACCTTCTGATCACTGATGAAACGCTTTAACCATTGAGCTACCAAGACTCAGATGGTGAGCTAACTCGCAACTTGCACCTTAGCTCACCATCTGAGTCTTGGTAGCTCAATGGTTAAAGCGTCTCACCAGTCATCAGAAGGTTGGGGGTTCGACCCCGTCTAGGGACTCAGAAATCGTTTTCCTGAGGATAGAACTTGACGAACGTTCATCTATCATTCAAGTTATCTGCAAGCTCCCATATTTCCAAAATATATATATCTCATTTGATTTATCATTGATAATAATACGAACCAGCAATATCGACCAGTGGTTGGTACCATGAACACAAGGGCACGTAATGATGCCATCTTGTTTGGGACACCTTTTTTTGGTCCACCAGCAGTCCAGTTATAAATAGGTCAGTGTCATTTACTGATGGCCAGTTTGCCACGTCATTTCCGTGGTAAATTATGTACGGAAAATATTAATTTTCGTTTCAGGGTTTATAGCCCTTTTTCCCCGGTTACGGGATATAAGAAAAATTAAAGCGTTACAGACGTTCAGATTAATGAATTACATCGTGATAAGGATATTTTGTCTTGGCTATTTTATTTCAAATATGCCAGTTGTAAGAACAAGCCGAAGGACTTCTAGTCATAAAAACCAACAAGCTATGAGAAACCCGTGATGATTTCTAATTCAATATTTTTGTTAAAGCAAAAATCTTGCAGTAAAAATCAGTCTTCCGCTTCAGTACCGTGCATGATATCAAACTAATTACCTGTTTTTGAATTAAATTTCTTTCTACCAACTTAACTACAACTAACTGTTCGTTTTAGTTTCAAAAACCGCTAACTGGTCTCAGAGTATTAAAAAATCCCTCGAGAAAAAAACAAAAAAAACCACAAAAAAACCCATTTACATCGAAAACAGTTGCGGAAGGTCATGAGGAGAGTTTTCACATTAAGAAACCAGAAAGCTTACAAAGAAAGCAGATGCTTACCTTAAGTTTGGCCGAAGTATCTCTAGAGTCAACTGGTCAAGGAATATGTAGGAAAAATTATTTAATAAACTACATTTGACTAATGTGGCAGTATTCTGTTCTTTTAAAAGGATACGTATCATGAGATTCCTGATTTTTCAGGTGACTGTCTGTTAAAAAGATGAATTTTCATTAAAATACCGGAATATTCCTTAGTTTCCTTCGAAAGCCGTGACTGGGTCACCACATTCGTTTTACAAAAAAAGATACCCAAGTCCCCTGACAAAGACTATTGAATGCAATTAAAGATACAATTTTCTATTCATTCGTTGGGGAGAGGAAGCATAAATATTGATTGCGGGATTTAGTTCCTGGGTGAAGAGTTAGACCAAGATAAGTTTCTTCTAACTCCATACCGTTTTCTACACGAAGTGTGATGTATTTGACGTTTAGCTTGAAAAAAAAAAGCTTGCAACTATTTGTATTTACAATGCTTGTTATCGGTAAAATGTATGCCGTATGTAAGTTCTGACGCCTCTCTGAATAATCTATTCCTCCACGTAGCAGGTCAGACAGGCCCAGCCTGCTGACGTCAGACGCATCAGCCACTCACGCTTTGCTTCGACGGATAATTTACTATACAACGCTGACGTTTCAACATATCAAAAAAAAAATTTTTTACAAATGAAAATGAATAGTCAACCACAACTTGATTTCACAGGGCCGACAACTGCCTGTCAACCTTTCATGCACGGGGCGAATTCAATCACTTATTCTAATTTGATCAGTTTAACATTTAATAAGTTTTGTAAAGAAATTGAAGAAAATAAAAATAGATAAAAATAGGAGAAATATTTCGTAACTGTCCTTTTACACACATTCTATTTCATAGATGGTAAGTTTACGTTCGTCAAGCTCATTTATTCAGAAAAACGTATCCTGATTTCCAGATGGGGATCCAGGATGCAACCTTTTGATGACCGGCAAGACTCTCTGACCATCGAACTACCAAGGCTCAGATGGAAAGCTGAGGTTTTGGCTCGACATAGTTGCCGCCAATGAAAAAAAAACAAAAATAAAAACGCCAATGCGGTAGCCGTGATACGGTAATGCTAATGATCGACAGGAACGCTATACTACATAGTAGGCAGTTTACGCAACCACGACGGCAAACATCAAGGACGACGAATCCTTTCAAAAGAATTGCTCTTACAAGGCAAAGAAGAATGCATAATTTTTTGTCCCAAGAGTATTCTGAACGTCGTCCCTGTTGTAAACACGACGTGAGTGAGGACATTTCCCTGTGTGCTTGACGACGTCAGCACTTAAGACGTACAAACGATTTGATAGTTTTCACCGAAATTCGTTCAAGTGAACGAATGTAAGTACAAATTGCAAATAATTCAAAGCGTTTAGGTGGAAGAATAACGCATATGTAGAGTTGAACATAACATCAATGATGTGTGATTTCCTTTCAAATTTTAAACAGTTACTTTGGTCATTACTGTCGTCGTTGCAACTTTCGTGAACTCTCCATTGTGCATGTGAGATGTCCATGTTATTGCAGATGATAATGTGGACGTTCGTCAAGCTCATTCAGAAAAACGTAATCTGAGCTATAGACGGAGGTCGATCCTGCAAACTTGTGATGAGCGCTGAGACGCTCTAAGCACCGAGTAGTGGCGGACCCAGGATTTGCAAAAAGGTGGTGCCCGAAATAAGAACCCAGCTAAGTTTTGAGACGGCTATGTTGGTACCAGAGCGAAACCTCATGCTTGCTAGGGGGCAGGTTTCCCTTCTGGGGAAATTCCTTGTATTGCTTTTTAAGTATTTTCTGTAATTGATAACTTCCATGAAGATCTATGGTTGTAAATTATGTACATTAATATCAAGACATGGAACATGTATACACAGTTTCACATTAATAGTATGAAGAATGAACGAGTGTGGAAAATTGACGATCTGGTCATCTTCAACCACATCGGCAATGTAGTGTTTGTATCCTTGTGGAAGCACTTACACGCTATGTTGGAGCGTCTTACCGGTCGTCAGAAGGTTGCGGGTTCAATCCCCCGTCTGGGGCTCAGAAATCGTTCTTTGAGTAAACGAGATTGACTAAGGTCCACTTCATCATCTGTAAATTACACCGGGCTTCCAAATGCAAAGTATTTGGTATAACATTCATATCACATTTCACATTTGTCAAACTAGTGTAACAGAGTATTAATGGTGGCTTGTATTAGAGAAAAATCCACGAATTCTATGGGATGACCAAACAAAAAATACCATTACCATTTTTAACCGCTTCTGTTGCTTCTGACACATTCATTTGAATCTCATCTGCGGTGGTTACCGTAATACGTTTAACATCTTGTGTAATTCCAGTGGCGCTTAACTTGCCAGATTTTCTAAAAAAATATTACGTCGACAACAAGAATTATGAAATGAGGTGTAAGACGTCCTAGCTCTGATAAGAAATATTTTAGTGAACAATTTTACGATTGTCTATTTCCGTTGAACGCTAGTTTTCATAGTTGCTTTACCACCAAACTTGACAATAACGGCCAATTTACCTTTGCCGACTGTTTGATTCCCAGAACGATTGTTATTATTTTAGCCGCAAACCTCAAATCATGCCACACATACTGCTACCTGGACTTGTAGTACCTGGACCACTAAAATACATGTTTTACACTTCATGTGGATGAGCTTAGCCGAAGAAGTTGATAACGCAGAAACCTGGACTGTCCCTCAGCACATTAGAATGCGTAATTAGGTAGTTTTACGCACCAGAAGAATATAAAATAAAAATAATAAAATCTAATATGTTTTTCAACGGGACTTTCCAATGTTAAACTTTTTTTTTTGCATGTGATGTTTTGAATAGTTTAATTGTCTTTCGTCAGGCCGTGAGTTGCTTTCTTTCAAAGTTGAGGTCTGTTGTCCACTTTGTGCCCGCAGTCTACTTGGAAAAGGCCAATATGTGGCCGCATTTAACAATGATCCTTGGTAGACTTAATTCCTCTTACACGAAGTAGACCTTCGACCACACAAACTTTTGTTCCAAGTTTTTACTTTTTTCTGAATAAAAGAATTGATTAAGAAGCGGTTTCCAAGAGTCAACTTGTTCAAACACATTCAATACTCGACTCCCATGGTGTTTTTGTTGATGTGACGCAATTCCTTCTTTAACTATTCTCAGTCTCAGTCTTCTCTCACAGTTATTATCTTTGCCCGTTTCCAGTTGATCTCTCCCTTGCGTTCTGTTGCGCTATACAACCGTCTGCCTTCACTTTCCATTAATCTTTCTCCTGATTTTATTACATTTTGTTTTTATTTATGAGAGGTGAACGTTTCACAAAAATCACATGGAAAATAAAATGTTTCATCAAAATTGTTGTTAATGTACGTATGATTATACACACCTAGCTTCCTCATCAATCAAAAGAGCTTTCTGTATGAGTTCAGTAATTTCAACAACTTTTACTGCAGAAATCTTGGAACATCTAATCACCTAAAAATATTCAACAGATTAGAATATTCTTTATTTCTAAAGAAACTACCAAAGCGTCAACGATCTACACGTTGACGCATATCTTAAGCATTTTTTTTCCAGAAATCTTTGTAGTTTACTTTTTACACTTTATTAATTTATAAAAAAAAAAAAAGAAAACTTGTGCTGTGATTGGCCAAAATATTCGCTATGACTACTTTGGCTACGTGTTGTTTTATAAATGAAACAGAAAACGTTTTAATGTATTCCGATCAAGTTGCAGTTTTGAAAAAGTACTTTTTTTTTCATTGAAAGTTTAGTAAACTCTTGTGAGAAATATTAAAGGTCAGCATAAAATGCGAAGTAAAGGCATCATAAGATTTATTCTGACGTTTCTTTGTATACATCACAACATCTTATATCCACGCTTAAGCATATTTATTAATAGTATCTCTGAAGATGTTGTGATGTATGCAACAAAACGTCAGAATAAATCTTATCATGCCTTTACTTCGCATTTTATGTTGGCCTTTAATATTTCTTACAAGACGACGCTTCCGCCTGCCCAATCTCTGGCTAAAGTTTCGCGAAACTTATGAACTTTTGGAAGACCTGGATATAGCGGTGATAACCCGCGGCTGTTTCTCATCCTCCCAAACTCCCAATCGTGCTTCTATCCATTAACGGAAACATGGAGTCTTATATTTTTGAAAACAGTAGCCAAGAAGTTAAGCCGGAATTTCAGTCTTTCTCAACTGCGATTTATTTTCCAATTATATCTCTTTTATCAGCTCTGGAATGAAAAAACACGTTTGCAATGAAATTTTATTCGGATCTTTGTTGTTTTGTTGATGTCGATGGTCATGCAAATAAGTACGAATAGCAGATGAAATAAATATTCTTGGAGGGGATTTTTGTGCGTTATCAACATCGGCAGCAATATTCTTGCACAATTTTCGCTCTTTTCCGTCCAAATCCCGCTTTTACTATTTTACTCTGGCTTAAACAAAACGATTCTCCTTATCTTGGACCAGAAAGATTAATGTGAGTGGAAGACCTAAATTTGTGTCGTAGCATGACATCCTCCTGTTGACTTTCCTGATGTGAGAACGCTGAAGGTTTCGTCGGATGTCAACCAATACGGTCACATTCCATACTGGTGAAATAAGGTTTTCAAAAACACCAATCAAATGCCATTCAGTGCATATTATTATTCACCAGCGTGCCTTATCCTGGGTTACTGTGGGATATTGCATTAAAATATCACTAGGTTAATTGACTGTTGACGGGTTACATTAAATGTTTACTTTAAAATTTATTTTATCAGCTATTGAATCAAGTCTAATTTTCATATGAAAGTTTTTATGTCGGGCCTCGTTTTAAATAAAAGGAAAAACGGAACTCCGACATTATATGGCCTATTAAAATACAGTTGTATTGGAAAATAAATATGCAAGGAAAACTGAGTTTTATAAAACCAAACGTTCTGGACTTATGTCACCGACAGGTTTCAAAAAAAATGCATATTAAGTTATTCTCAAAGAGGACTGGTGTGCAACAATTAATTTGTTTCTTTAGCGTTGGGCTCCTCAAATTTGTAATTAACCCCTTGGCGATCCTTCTTCTAAGGGAAATTTTCGTTCGTTGTATTTGCTAGTATTTGTTGAGACGCGAAGACCGCAACAAGAACTATGAGGGTGTCAGCTAACATGCACAGCCTATTTTTGTGACTCTTGCGTTTTTAGCCCTGTGCACCTAAAAGATAATGGAGCTTTAACATGAATTTTAATGAGCCAAAGGCTCTTTTCAAAGTTCATAAATGAACCAAAAGAGCATCAATACTTGCTCAGCTTCCAGAGATAATCCTCCATTCATTTGAATTCCGCAAATTTCACGATGAATATTCATAGCTATCATCATCTGACCGTCCATTACACTTTCTTCCCTGTCTGTTGGATCAACAAGCAACAGGTTTCTAAAAACAAAAATTAAAAAATATCGCAAACCATTGGCAACACAGATAGTTCTTTGTAATCTTCGAAGTTTTTCTGCGTTCCCACGCAACGGTAAAGTGATATTCGTTGAACATTTTGGTGGCGGAAGATATTTTACATTGGATGGGTAAGAGTGTATTAAGAAGCGTTTTCGCCAAAGTAGCCTCTTCGGCGTTTTGTTTTATTAGAGATATTACAAGTGCTAGAGCTTTATGGTTTTAAGCAAAGTAACGAACAAGTTTTAGGCCTAGACCCAAGAATATCGGGGGTTAACCTCATAGTTAGATATATCGGAGGAGTTCTATAACCCCACGGCCTCTATTCCCCAGCTTCTGACTTGTACTTTAATATGAACAAAATTTCTAAGATGGACAACAAGTTCAGGGTTATGAAAGTTCACAGCTGCGTCTTTCTCTGACTTCTCATGTTACAAACTTGCCATTTTAATGGTTCAACTGAATGCATGACGGAACTAGTGCTGTCATAGCTTTTGTAGTAGTTAGAAGGATCTGTCCGAGGTGAACGGCGCAGGGTCGGAGTGAAGGACAATCAGCAGGGCATTATCTCCCAGCATCAAATTTTGTCAAAGAAATTTAAAAACTTCTATTACTTGTCATTCAGTGTTCGGTGATATCACCGGAACGCCCACATTAGCAGCGGTGTGGTTTGCAGTCCAGCAGGTCCAACATTTGTTCGACCAATACCTGCTAGGTGACCTTCCCGACTACTTCAATTTCTTCGTACCGATACTGATATTTTCCTGGGGTTGGGGAGTAATTTAAAGCCTCCAAAAAACGTTAGTCCTATGCAAAAATATTGAAAAGACGCCTGTGCAGTATTTCCAGTAACAAAATCACCCTGATAACCGTGAAATTAAGTATCCTTAATCATTTGTCAATCACTTTCCTCTCTTCCCATCAGTTCAATGTCATGGCAACTCCCAATAAGGTCAACATAGCCAGTGCGCGAGTCGATTACCCGGGATACTCATTCTTTTACTTACCAGCACAAACGCGTACTGATTTGTGTTCGGCTTATTTACGTTTAATATGTATAGTTTCCTTAACATGTTTCTTATTTCAGTCATTGTAACGAGCTTTTATTTACCTTACCCGCGTGAAACAACATAAGAAAAAATAAAATTAAGGCGTTGAAGTGTAAAGGCGCCTCGGGCACTAATTCTAATATTTACGGTATAAGAAAAAAGACTGTAAGTTGCGCTGATGCTGCATGCTGGAATGAGGTTTCCGAAAGTATGAAAACAAAAAACTGTTACCGAAAGCCAGTTGAGGTTTATGCTAAAGGAAAGTAAAATACAACCTTATATTTTAAATCATTTCGTTAAGTCTTCATGTTGTTTTAATCATTCGTAAAAAATATAAATAGTTTAAGTTTATAGTATCATTAATATTTATAATACTAAAAATATAAAATAAAAATTATATATATAATAATAAAATATTATATATATAATAAAAATAAAATATAAATAAAATAAAAATAAAGAAACAAAAATATAAATAGTTTAAGTTTATAGTATTACATATATATAATATATATGTATATATATAGAGTTAAAAGGTATAGTGTGGCAAAAGGAAAGAACAATATGGAATAGTCTATTAACCACTCATATCAAGTTCCTGCACAAACTTCAGATAAAGAGTAAGCCATCTGAAGATTGCGCTAAGCACGAAACAAAGTGTAATTACAAATCGTAAATTTATTAGATAATCACATAAATCAATATATTATGAAAGTAGGTAGGTAGGTAAGCAGGCAGGCAGGCTGGCAGGCAGGCAGTTCATCAAAGAGCCAGCCTTCCTCAAGGTTCCAACTATAATACAAGTCTTCACGAGGAGCAGTAAAAAAACTTTTATCTATGTTTCGGGGACCAACCCTTCTTCAGAATTTTGAAGGTAATTCTGAAGAAGGGCTTGATCCCCGAAACGTAAACAAGCGTTTTCTTACTTTATCTCGTGAAGACTTGTATAGATAAACAGATATAGATATAGATATGGATATGGATATGGATATGGATATGGATATGGATATGGATAGAGATAATCCTTTTTTAAACAAATCAAGAGCCCGTTCAACATATCATCAAGAAATTATATTTTAACATGATATTACGTACGTTTCGGGGACAAGCTCCTTCTTCACAAATGAATAACATATATATCATATTTGTAAACCTGTAATTCATTCACGTGATGATACGGTAATGAACTATCAACTACTGCCATTATTATAACTCAAATAAAACACAGTAGTAATCCAATCTCACCCACTGTCGTAGAACCCAAAGGTAACATAGATAGGGATGTGATGAATGCTCAATGGAACAGGATCGCGATCTTGGAGAGAATGCTACAAGAAAAAAAAATTGTTCAAAGAATTTCACAGCTCGTAAGAAATTTACAAGTTTAAAGGCCTATTTACACGACGCTATTGTCGTCGCGCTGTCCATCCTGGCATATGCAATGTTGTTTCAAAGACACAGCTCCTTCAAATGATTCGCTCGCTAATGTAGCAATTCGTCCAGAAGACTCTAGGGAGTTAGTTGCATACGCCTGAACATATAAATGTATACCACTAATGTAGTGGGTGAAAGAAGCTTAAGACTTCTCAGACAGGCTGAGCCTGGACATGCTTTCTAAGAGTTTGAGACTAATAAAGAAGAATTAAAGAAGGACAAAGAAGTTTGGCCCTGTGCAATAACTGTTTGTGGACGATTTAAAAAGCAATTCTAAAAACTACAGTGAACATACTATGGTGACTTGTTCGCCTGCAACAGACACATCAGGACGTCTAGATAAATATAAGATCATTACTAAGAAGTCCTGTAAAAATTACTCAACGTTTGTAATGAATTACTATTGTACACAGTTTTTTTCACAGCAAAATAAATTCCCTTCCTTATTATTTACATTCTTTTTTTGTGGAAGTTAAATAAAACGTGAGACCCGCCACACGGAAGATGTTTGTTGGATGTCTCGCAAATTGGCGAATAAGGGGAAATCACAGGAAAATATAGCCAGTTACAAGATACTGACTTTTGTCTCTGTTCAGTCTAACGCTCATGTAGCTGAGTCATCCTTGTCACGTCCGAATGATTACACGGTTTGTCAACAAGTCAGTTTCCAGAGCCAACTTATTTTGAACAGCAACGTAGAAAAGGTTACTCCGCCAGAGAAGTAATTAATTACCAGCGAATTGTTAGGAAAAGTAATGAGTTTTAACTAACGCGTTACTTTTACAACGATTACTTGTTACACTGGTACGAGAAAGTGAAGTCGAGAAAAACGCTACTTCATAGTGTATCAACCATCGTATCAAGCGTAAATCAACCATTAATATTTCAGCGAGTTTAGTTATTACATTATTTGAATTATGCATTATATCGACACACCTGAAATGGGACAGTGCTGTTATTGTTGCAATAGAGGCGCAGTCGATAATATTTCCACCATCATCTAGAACTGTAACATCTACTCTGATGGACCACACCTACGTTTTAAGCATAAAGAGTGAACATTTAGTAAATCTAACAAAAAAATAAAATAAAAAAGAAATAAAAAACAAAAACTCGTGCAGTGCTGAAGATATCACAAGCCAAAGAGAGAGAGAGTTAAAAGAGAAATATCTTGCCTAATTGAAATTCTATTATCCCTAATACATATAGCAGAATGTTGTTAATGGTCGTCTGTTGGCGTTATAGAGTGCCCTTTGATACAAATGGTTGCTTATCTACGCTAGTGAATGTTGATTGAATAAAATGAACGTATTTTTCTGTTAATAAGTTTGAAGTTGGCGTTAATGACAGTATATTTTCTGGTAACGAACAGTAGAAGGTGTAACATCAGATTTCCCAACTGTCTCCGTAATGATTTCACTTGTGTTTTCCTTTTGAATTATTGATGAGTTTGAGATGCATAGTTCTGATGAAAAAATCTGTTCGTGAGTGCAATAAGGTAACAAGGTCGATACTTCAGTGAGTAGGTTCGGTGTTCTTCGAATTGGCTTTAATAACTTTGTATTCCTGTAATCAGATTACATCACGGTAAATATCTTATACGATCTTTATTCACTTGTTGTAGTATATACTCGCACCTCACTCGTTCATTTTGTAAGACATCACAATTCGTGAATCAAAGTCACACGTAAGCAGTTCCCATGAAGTAATCTACTGGTTTTCTCTAGTGACTTCCTAGTGGTTTTCGAACACCATGTCCATGTTTCATCTTTCGTTGGTATTAAAGTACGACAAAAAACCAAAAATATGATTCAATGCTATTATTTTTCTTATGTTGAAAAATTGAGGCGAGTTTAAAAAAAAAGTTTTTAATTTAAATAAATTTGATGGGATCCGAAGTTGGTTGAAGTATAATTGGAGCTCACTAAGTAAGCAAAAAAGCTTTCATATGACTGAGAAGAAAATTATTAAAATAAAAAGCAGAGTGACAACTGCCATAAGGTATGAACAGCAAAAATCCTAAGCCATGCCGGCTGGTTGTCTTGACTTTCAACAGATATTGTATGGGTTGCATGTTTAGTTTACAGTATTACATGATAAGGCCAGGTAATTGTAAACTATATGGAGCTTATTTTTTCCACTCTTGTCTGGCTGAATTCAAGTGCTGTGGTACATGAATGTAATCATGAATTAATTTTTGTTATTGTTACCACTGCCACTTCAGCTGCTGTTCTTTTCAACATGTCTCATCATCCACACTACTATACACATGCACGATAAAGAGTGATTTTCAGTACAGCACCTACCTTCTCACCAGCAACAATACACAGTGATTCCACATCAACACACTGCGACTGTTTGTACACTCTTTCCAGAAGTCGGTTCAATTCTATAGCATGATCAGATAACCTAGTTTTAAAATAAAAACAAAAAATTGAGGTTTTAAATAGTATCCTATCAACCCCATTTTGAAATTCCCTTGATGAACAAAATCTCCAGACATTGGCCAGTCATCCTGAGCGAAATAATCACAAAAAACCATTGTGGAGGTCAGTGGATTACTCCATTCTTGCCTGTAAGAGATGATCGTTTTCTACTTTTACGCTTATTGATGCCACATGATTTTACTCAGCAGAAGATCCGGCCGGCTTTCTTTGCCCAACTGGGCTAATCCTGTTATTTTGTTTGTCGACACGAAAACTGGCCGTGTTATTTTTACTCCAACTGCCAAATAATCATAAGGTCAGAACCAAATGTTGATGTTTTAACTAGTATACATATTGGATTAAGGTGGCTGGTGCCATAGGCTAAGCTATCTTGCGTCACAACCAGTCTATGTACAAGCAATTGAGTCACGCAACAAGACAAATCATCTAAACAAATCTGGCGCGAAGAGGCAGGTCTGGGAGGACTGATAATCCCATTTCTAAAATCTACGTTTAGTGAACTCACTACTGTTAAAGGTGTATGGAAGTTAATACTAGGCGTCTATAGTGCATTCAGTATCGATGACAATAATTAAGTTTTGTACAAATTGGACGAGTAACGCGACGCTGTAACGCCTGAAAATTAGCTCCAAATCATTTTATTGATATGTTTGACAGTGAACACGTTACGCCAACGCTGCTACGGGAACGCATTCAATGTATACGATGCCATTAAAACCAGAGGCACACAACCTTTCTCGTTCTGCGGACCAAATTTCTGGCTTAAAGTAGTTGGCGGGCCACCAGTTCTTGCCTTCGCCGCTCATTTCCCTTCATAGTATTGACTGTTCTGTCGCGAAGGTGCTATTTATGAGTTTATGTTCTAATAACCATAATACAACCTCCACTTCTGAATTAATTAGCTCATTAAGGTGCAAATGTAATTCTCGAAAAAGTGCGATTCTGAACTTTTTATTACCGATAGAAGTTTCTAGTTGTTTAGTTCAAGAAGTGTTTTTTTGTTAACCTGCAAGTCTTCGCAGGCCGCAGGTTGCGCACTCTAAAACAATGTGGCTCTACTTTCCAAGCGATAAAACTTACGGTTAAGGGTTACGGCGTTTCGTCACACATCCAATGTATGCGAGTCTTTACAGTAGAGAGACGTTTTGAGTACATATTTTAGTGGGAAACTCTTCTTCTTAAACTTAACTCCCAGTAACCTCCCTGGAAGAACTCTGTAGCAGTTTGAGTTGGTAGAGCACCGGACTTGATTCCTGATTTCCGGTTATTTTAGCTCTATTTTGTGCAGTGTGCATAAAAAAAACAAGCAACCCTACTAAAACTTCATTAGTATTTAGAAATCAACCGTTTTAGTAACTAAACAACTGTGGAAAGATTTTTCTGTTCTTATTTCCCCCTTCGGAACAATTTGCTGAATTTCTTCGGGCTCCCACGGATACGAAATTTCAGCAGCTTTCACGTTTTCACAATGGATGGTTTGTAAAGAATACTAATTATTCATAATTTTTAGTAGGGTGTTGTTCTTTTTACATACACTTTGTATATCGTCAAATTTTTTCCCTGTGGTTCTTATCATTGGCACTGTATATTGTGTACATGAAAAATATTAATTTTAATCCTAATCATTTCAGCAGCATCGCCAATATAATATACTGTACATCCACTCCATTCCATGCCTTTCTCGCGTTTTTGGATGGATTGAGGGGAGGTGGACAAATCGCCAGTAAAAACTTCAAAATACAGGTAAGGTCCACATAAAAACCACGGTGGCAAAATAGTGGCAATGGATGAACCAGGCGGAAAGCGTAGTCTTGTTAGGAATATCAAAGCCCAGCATATAATTTGGCCAAATATTATACTACCACTTCAATTACAGTAATTCTAAGTTAGTCTGATCTGATGACTAACAACAGCCAGCTGGGTTTAAAACGGAAGCGAAAATATGAGTAATAAAATTAATACATTCCAGTTGTCCAAAAACTTCTAACTCTTCATTATCAAAGAAAGTTGACAGCAAAACTCAAACCCAGTGACATCCAGTTCAACAATTCCTGATGAACATGTGGAAAAGATCCATCATCAAAATGTTCTGGTTCACTCTGTAGTTTCGTCGTAAAACCTGCACACTGTAGATATATTAAAACAGGTAAGCAATGCGTACATGCGCCTGCTTACCAGTTTACAAATGGACCGTATTCATAGTAGCCGCCTGTTTAAATATTCTTTTACGAGCTTTAGTGATTGACCGATCATGCCACAATCGGAAATTACCGATTACCGATTGTTCCAAGTCATAATCGGTCCGATTCCGATTCCGATTCCGATTATCAAAACGAGTCCAATGACGTCATTCATTCTGCATGCAAACCTGGCGTAAACAACTTTAAATGGCTTCCTTGGCCAAAAACTTGTAAGAAAACACAATTCCTTCACATGGTAAAATAATTTTTAACCCACTGCTAAGTTAGTAGCTTTGCATTAGAGACTTGCACACGCTTCAACTTGTTAGTAGGAGAAATAGCAAAATACTTTTAACAGGTTTTTTTTTTTTTTTAAAAAGTAATTTTCTGGCCAGATTCGCTGACGCCTTGTCATCTGGCACGACACTAGCAATCAATAACAACAGCATAGCTAGAGCATTCAGTGTTCCAGTGCTAGCCGACGTGCAACTTGCAGACGTTTTGAAAAGACTTGGATAAAGCAAACAACAAATCTTCATTTCCGGTTGTGTTGAGCAGTGAAGGAAATATTTCCTACTCACACAATAGTGTCTTAAATACCAATTTGTATTTATTTAAAAGAAAGCCATTCATCTAGAAATCTGTCGAAGAATTTTCAGTAGACATCTGAAGGTTGCTCAAGCCGAACTGACGATCAACATCCGATTATTTTTGTAATTTTATCTATTTCACATTGCATTATAAGATTGTGTAAGTGACTGACTGGTGATAGACAAATACACGCGCGCATCTCGCTGCTGACCGTAGAAGAAACTGATGAAAACGATCCCAATTTGGCAACTTCTGAAGAGTTGTTTTATTTCCATATTAATCGGTTATAATCGGGAAATACAGGAACTTTAACCGATTCCGATTGTTTACCGATAACGCAATAATCGGTCCGATTCCGATTCCGATTCCGATTATCGGTCAATCACTAACGAGCTTCTTTGGCCATTTTGAGTGACAGAACGCAAAATGAGGATATTATTGGGTATATGAGTAGCGTATAAGAGTATGATTTAGACGACTTATGACGTTCACTAAAATAATTGTCCTTGTATCACTTCGTTTCAAATCTAGAGACGTAAACTATTTCAAATATGACGAGCCCGGGGTTATTTTCAATATCATTTGAAATCTTAAAGGAATGTAAAGATTGTAGCATTACGGTTGAGTTACCCAAGCTACGACAGCAGCTCAACTTTGATCTTGTGTTGGGAGTACCACTGGCGAATAAACTGCAACCGGGTGAGTTATAATTTCTTTTCCTGGTTGTGAAAAGATCAGGGACTGTTTAGCGCACAGTACCTTCAAATAAACATCAGCTGGATCAACAGGGATATTTTCTTGTTCTTGTTCTTGTTCCAGTGGTTACCCATGAGGATTCCTTAGTAGCTACACGGCTGTTTCACGGCTATTTCGAAATAGGCTTCAGCAGATTGTGCTAGCATATCTTTGGCCGCACTTAGAGAAATCACGCACATCTTTTTCAAAGAAGCACTGCTCAAGCATAATTGGTACTTTTTCGCACTTTGGGAAGCATAAAAGTGACAAAAATTTTCACTGAATCGGGTATTTGTGTGTTTTCTTAGTTTTGGTAATACATTTACTAAAAGAAAATAAGCAATTTTTTGAAAATATCGATAAATTTTGTACACCCATCCAATTCAATCAAGTGATGAGCTTATTTATAGTGAAGCTTATTTATCAATCCCCACCCAGTGTGCAGCTTTCACCCAACATCAATTCAGTAAAAATCATTACCAGCTGACAAAGATGTGATTCATTGGAGTATGTTTCTTGCTCTATTAATTCAGTACGGTGGCCCCATTAAATGCAGGTAATTCCCATTTTAAGCATTCTGCCTGCAGTGAAGTAAAGCAAACTACTGTGTAGATTTGGGCCATGGTAACCACCAGATGTATATACCTACAATCACTAATAAATTTGTAGGAAAAACACTGATTTAAAGGTCTTTAGCCCTCCACCCAACACCCCCATATCAATGTTGTACTGTAAGAACAGGTAAAAATGATGTTTGTAGTATCTTTTTCAAATCACTCATCACATTTATCCACATACATAAACATGAAGTTAAGGCTGGAGTGAGAACTTGGTTAAAAGCATTAGTACCTACACAAACAATCATTGACAAACTTGTTAGAACAAAACTGATATATACCATAGGTCTTTATTCACTGTGTACTGATATAGATGCTGTACTCCAAGAAAATAATGTTTTTAACATTTCTTTTGAATATTTTATCATGTTAATGCATATAGAAAAAATGTTGAGAAGGAGTGGGGGTAAAGTACATCAGCTCATCTTCTATGTAATTACAAGGAAACACTTGAAACTCTTCCCACTACATTTGTCCATGATTGTAGCAGTTTTATTAATATATCCTGAATAGTTTGTGACTAGTAAATAGTAATTCAATCACTTTAATCCTTTATACTAGCTAATGAAAAGTGATAGTGAATAGAGTATATTAACTGCCAATTTAAAACCACTCAAGGACAATAGTTTTTGAATAGCAGTATAGCTGGAGCAACTGCCCATAGACCTGGGCCATTCAAGAGGCCATTGAATGCCTGTGAGGCATAACGCTTTTATCCAAGGGGTATAAGAGGGTGCACAATCCTCATTTACAAAGGGATCCCTGTTGGCTGTCTGCAATTGATTTTTTGGTTAGTTTGGGCAAAGCCTACATCTTGTTACCATAGCAAGGTAAAATAAAATATGAAATAAAATTTTACTTTGCCAAAAGACAAACTTTATCCAACAGAGTTGTTAGTATTACCTTTAAAAATACTCTAATGTTCAAAACCACCCATAACTTATACTATTGTTACCTTCCTGACTCATATGCTGGGGATGCCATCGGTGAAAGTTCCAAATTAAAGAATATTTGCCCTTCAGCTGGTCTGTTGGGAGGAGGACAAGCAATCTCACAAGACACCTGTGCAAGAACTCTTGAATGAAAAAAAAGTTATGTCATACATGAATGTATATATACATATATATATACATATATATTATATATATATATATATATATATATATATATATACGCATGCTCACTAGTCTCTAGTTAGAGCACTCTGGCATGGCTTAGATGTACCACAAGCGTGGGACATTTGAGTCACCTATATAATGTAGGCTACTCCATCCTGCTCATCAGCACTACACTGATGAGGCCCAATAGGCCGAAATGGTTCTGTCTGTAGTTATACATATATATATACCAAAATAAACCAAAACAAGGGATGGCTTTGGCATTAAGAGAGCTCAATGCTTCAAAAAGTAGAGCAGTATCAGATAACATAAACTTAAAATGTCTTGTGTCGCTACTCCGAGTTTCACACAACTATGCAATCATCAGGCAACAGGTTGATAATGATTCCGGTTTGATCTTATATGGACGTGGTGATGTAATAACTATGGAATGCTGTTTTTCTTCCTTGGGCGGCTGAAGTTTTTAATCTTGAAAGCCACCCAAGAAAAACAGCATTCCATAGTTATTACATCACCGTGTCTATATAAGATCAAACTGGAATCATTATCAACCTGTTGCCAGATGATCGCATAGTTGCGTGAAACTTGGAGTAGCGACACAAGACATTTTAAGTTTATGTTATTTTATTATATATATATATATATACACACATACATACATGAACTCCCATTAGGCAGCCACCCATTAGGCAGCCACCTCCTTTTAAACAGCTAGTTATCATAGCCCCAAAAGTATTGTTAGTACAAATATTGCTTTTAAACCCACTATTTAGCAGCCTCCTTTATTAAGCAGCTGCAGTCATCTTTTGGCCATCCCAAAAATGTTCTCTGATTGTTTTTACCTCCATTAAGCAACCACCAGGAATTTAACACTCACAGTTTCACCTGATCTTAAGAGAGCCAGTTGCAGAAGAAAGTCTCAAATAGAAGGTGATAAATGATAAAACATTCAAACAAACATTAATAATTAATTTAACTAGAGGTAATTTATTGATTATCTGGTGATGCACTATAAACCATGATTACTATGTATGTAATAGATACAATACAAGTGACCAATCAGTATGTGATTTATAAGGCAAGCCAAAATCTTAAAATACGAACACATTTAAATGGTCACGTTTATCAGTTATTTGGAAGATTCAGTAAATTTTAACATTTCATAATTCTAATTAGTATTCTCTATCTGATTTATAGAATGCTGATTTGGAACCAAAATCTTTTGTGTTTTCTTTGTGAATTATTAATGAGTTTTTTTAAGTATAAATACAGTGTAGAGCACCTCAAATTGTAAATCCACAGACTATCCCAAGCTAATGTCTGTAGCCAAAACTCTGTTAGATCAGTTTGAATTCAAATCCTTCATTTCCAAGTATTGAGTTCAACCACAGGATGGAAGATTTGTCTCCAGTAAAGTGGCATTCCCATGAAACTTCCAAGCCATAGCCACCTCTTCTGTCAGCACTTTTACCCTTAACAACTGCTTTGTGATTATTTTGTTGCACTCTGTGTGTGCTTGTTTCTAAATAAAGTGACTTTGTACCACACCTGAGGCCCAACTTTAAAACACTGATTTGATCTGTTATGCTAGTTTGTTGCAAACCCTTATTAAGTGGCCAACCCCTAATAAGTGGCCACTTGACATTTCCCCAAGGGTGGTTGCTTAACAGGGGTTCAACTGTTTCAGTTTACTTATATTTTACATACAACCACTGCAGGAACTTGTATAAAAAACTTTAACATTTCCAAGCATGCCTCTTCATGATGTCTTTCCAATTGACATTGAAGTTCCTCAGAATTTATAACAAATGTAAGAATAAAATTACAATATAAATTACAATATCTTGTTCTTTCAAATTTTTTAGAAGAGTAATATTCTAAAACTTTTTCTATGATCATTTTGTAGTGTTACTCTGATCAACTTTAAAGTGATCACTTAATTTATTCAATAAAAGAATAACAGAATTTCAAGGGAAAAAGTCTTTTTTCAGTAATGAAAACTTTATAATAAATTATAGCTTAGTGGTTGTAAGTGCACCGTTTTGACTATTAATTTACAAGACCAAGTCTCCCTCTTGAAATTTTGTGTCATTATGTCACAAAGAATACACAATATGAAAACACAATGTGAAGGTTTTCTTCATGTAGACACAATGGCAGCCAGGATTTTCCTAAGCTGGGTCCAACTGCCACAAGGGCAGAGAGGAAAATGACATAATTCTAAACTGAAGATCTCTTCATATAAATAATAATACAGTGTAAGTATATCAGAGTAAAATTTTTTAAGCCAACACAACATGTGATGGGGTATCAAGGCACCATAGTCCCTCTTCTAAATGCACCAGTGTATGGAAACAAAGAATCAACGGTTAAAATAAACTTAAAAATCTGCTTTGAGTATTATATTCGTTTCTTAATGCCATTAGAATTTTCGTTTGGTTAAAATAAGCACCTGATGTTGCGGGAAAAATTTGGTCGATATTTGCAACAGATGTCTCAGTCAATAAGAGGCATCGTTTGGATTCAGAAATCTTGCTCGGTGTATATACCAAACTACCATCCGTTGGCGTTCATTGAGCTTAAGCTTGGAAAATAAATAAAATGAAATAATTAAAATAAAATTATCTAATGTATCACCTCACCTTGTTTGACCTAACTGTATCTCGCAATGACCACGATCTACTCCAAAAGATAACTCTATTTTTCTGTAATCGTAGGTTTGACGACCATCCATACGCTATTAAATGAAAAACAATCCAGAGAATCTCAATTTGTGCCTCAAAAACGCCTAAAGTATCGTAGGAAGAACAATACCTTTCCACCCCGAATGCATGATAGAATAAAATCTTTTTCACAAGATGAACTAACAGTCTTGTTGCACTTCATTGCAGTTGCAGTTCCTACCAAGTGCTGAGCGTCCAACTGTCATACAGTTTTACGTACCATTTCGCCATCGAGTATTAAATACGACAAAGGAAGACGAAAAATCTTACCAATAAGTAACTGAAATACACGTTTTGACACTTAACATCACATAAAGCTTAATAAGAACGTCATAAAGGGACATTCAGATTTTCATTCAGCGATTTAGTCTCAGTTAATTCAGTTGTTTCAGTTGTGGTCCGCAAAATGCCTTAGAGGTTCTTTTGCTCATGATGACAACCGCTGACATAGGATTTTGTACTGAATTACTGCTGGAACGAAGGCTCGTTTGGGAAAGGATTGTTTGCGCTGCGTTTTAATTTTGCCAAGTATTTTCTGCTTTGCAAAACGTTCAAATTTTCTCATTTTAACGTCCAGATTGGACTCTGTTACCAAACTACTCACTCATGAACCACTTGACACTATTTTTTAAGTTTTTCAAACAAAAACAGTCAACTTGAAGTTTATTTTCGTAACTTTTTTCACTGAGCCTTCTCTCAAATCTCGATATGGACACTTTTTAATTCGTTGTTTACCAAGAATGTCTTATTTCGTCGATTGAATAGCTTGAAGTGTCCCTGTCCACAAACACCTTGTTTTTCTAGCCCCTTTATGACTGGGGAACAGTTATTTCGACTTATTTCATCAGAAACGGGAAAAGTCAACATCTACAGACTGAAAGTTAAGCACGAAAAAAAACAAATAGCGAACTGGGTTATAGAATTTTAATAAGGAAACTTACAAAGTGGCTTCCAAACAAGTTCTCTTGTGGCTAGTTAAGAAAAAAAAACCCAACAACCAGAAGCTTAAAATGAGAGAAAATCATCGATACGAAAAGTGGTCAAGCGTAAACAAACTTTCACAAACGAGCCTTCTGTCCAGGTATCAATACGGTAATAACTTGTAATAACAATTGTAATAACTAGTTTGTTACTTGTTCGTTATCTATTGTAATAGCTCTCTTTCGCGGAGGACAGTGGAATCCGTCATGAGTGAAGGACAGTGAACTCTATAAAAAGAGTCTTCTTATAGAGTTCACTGGTTGTGGTTCAGTGTGGTTCAATAGTTGAGTAGTTCAGTCACAGAATAAGGAAGTAGCCAGAAGGACCACTCGAGGGTGTAACGTGTCCTCACTTTTTTGGAGCCGTTCCCATACTCTTCCCTCGGCCAAAGTCGTCGCAGCCAGTAAACCGCAGCCAGCTGAACAAGGATTTAATCTACGAAATGCGGTGTTGGCTCAGTAAAATGGCTATATCTTGAAAAGTATTTGACCGATTTTCATTTTACGAAGACTGGTTGAAGAGGAAAGGTAAATGATAATATTTCTGGTGAGGTGAAAACCGCTGGTGAGAAAACATCAAGGGCGTCACCAAACTGGTGATGCTTTCAGAACATGCAGAATTTGTGGAGAGTTTGTTCGCTTTTTCGTCCTCATTTTTCATTTAGTTACTTCTGCTTAAATGGCATGGTTGTTTAGAAGTGGAATTGGAAAATATTACCGATGCTTACCGTATAATTTTCTTTGGAACTCTGAAAGTACTGGACAAGGGGTTCGATGTCAAATAGCTACAAGTTCCAACAATGAAAAATCTTGTAATTCCGAATCTGGTGAGTTGGAGAGAATAATTACAAGCAATTTAAAATCAGGGAAGATATCAGCCGTGTTTCAGCTACTAAACACAGCGGATGATGATGCTTTAAAAAAACTAAAAAAGAGAACATGGGGTAGCGTGTTTTATACTTTAAACGAATACGCTGAATATTGGAAGCTAGACAACATAAGAAGAAGAACAAAAGATTTAAAGGTAAAATGTGGTGAAGGAGCTTATACGACGCTTATACGTTCTTACATTACAAGGGGAGAAGTAACTGAAGCTATTGGCATTCTTAATGACATGAAAACTGAAGGCTTGCTGAGACATTCAAGAACATACTTTCCAATTATTGAGAGTCTAGCTAAAAAAGGTTCACAAAAAAAGGCCTTTGAGCTGTTTGATGAAATGCAACAGCATATTTTTAAATCCCATAAAAGTATATCATTAGTGACACCTTCAAATATGTCAGTTGCCTTGATCAAGTCATGTATTCAAGATAAGAAGAAAGAAGCAGCCCAAACTAAAGAGAACTTTGATAGAACAGATTATGAAAAAGCAAAAGATGTTTTCAAGTTATACAACCAAAGTGGATGGCCTTTGACATTAGATATTCTTGAGGCAACTAAAGACTGGTTGAGGAATGATCCAGTTAATGAATGGGTTGTAAGGGAATGTTTAATCTCAGAAAAGGGTTTGTGTAGTAGCTGCCTTCAGTTCCTTAATAGTGGCCAACTCAGCACTATTGACAGATTTGCTTTGCAAAGTAATATTTTGAATACCGTACAAAGTATATTTAAAGAAAAAGAAATGAGTAAGAGGCTGCACTTTCAAAGGTATGAAGATTTCCTTGAAACATTTGGTCCTTTTGACATCATAATTGATGGCATGAATATTGGATTATCTTCTAGGACCAGAAAGCAAATGAAGAGGTTTAATTTTGAAATTTTAACCAAAGTTACAAACCACTTTGTTGAACAAGATAAGAAAGTTCTGGTATTAGTAAATAGCTCTATGCAGCTGTCTACTCTTGGTAAAGGTGTTCATTTCTTTGTGGCACATGTTGGTTGTGATGATATGTTCATAATTTATGCTTCTGCAACTTGTTCATTGAAACCTTACATTGTAACTAGAGATAAATTTCGAGAGCATAGATTTTTTCTTGATTTATCTAACCATTCACTTTACTTGAGATGGATTAGAATTCACACTGTTAGGGTTGGAGTTCAAAATGACAAGTTAAGATTTAACAGGCATTGTTATGATCCTGTAGTTCAAGGAGGAGAAGCAAGTTGGCATTTTCCTGTAGTTGGTGGAAGATGGTTTTGTGCACAGCAGATTAAATAGTTTCCTCATCCAATCAAAATTACAGAAATTAATCAAAACATCCTGTTTAAATATCAGACACTGTGTTTTTTTCCAACATGGCCAACCAGGGTTTTTGCAATTAAATTAATTGAAGCCACTTAATGAATTTGGGTTAAACTATCATCATTTTAACTCATAATTTTGTATGTTTGCAGTTAAATGTACAATTTAAATAATTGCTAATGCTCAGTAGGATGTGGTATGACTGATGATTAATTAGTGTTTGTAAAAGATGAAATGTTAAAATGACATCAGCAATGCAATTTCTAAGGCCTGGTTAAGGTCAAAAGGGGCATGCCCTATTCCCAGTGCTAAAAGTAATGAAAATAAACATGAATAAAACTTTGTCACTGACAGTTCTTTTCAGAACCAACGGACTGAATTCACTTGTAACATATTTTTCACATGGTTGACATTTTTCTAACAAGGAACCTGCTCTATCCACATTAAGCATTTGTTTTTTTCTCTCAAAGATGGTAAGAAAGACTGACAAAGTATTATACTGTTGATGTTTATTGTTAAAAACAATGAAAGTTAGAAGTTCATGGGCACACATTAGAATAATCCAAAACATCCTTTGGCAATTGATGAGCCAGGCAGAAATTGTAGAAGTATAAATAAAGTAGCACAACAAAAAAGTTGGATAATTAGCATTTTAAAAGGTTTAATAAGAAAAAGGTTTATTAAAAATATTAAATGCCAATTTTCATCATTTTTTTGTTGGGCTATCTTATACTTTTCCTCAAACATCTTTATGTAAATTATCAAATACTGCTCCAAAGATCATAAGATTAAGCTGGTATTTACATCTTTCAAAATAAGCTTCCCACTTCGTTAACATCATGTTATTTTTGCTGTTGCTTGCACTTGCAATGTAATTACTGTTACACTTCACAACAGACACCTTCAGACATGGGTATGCAAGTGTATACAACTGGTCAAAAATTCAACTAAAACAAACAACTTTACTCCAACAGTATTCTCAAAATCTTCAAATTGTATTTGCCTGGAAATATTGAACACTGCTGCTGCACAGTTTCAGTGTAACTGAAAAAACTTTTTCAAAAGTGTGAAACAGCACTTTTGCGCTATATATTGACAGTCTTCAAACAACTCACTCGTTTATGGATTGGTTTATTGCAAATTGCACCCGCAACCAACCTACTACCTGTGCTAATAAACAGGTTGATAAGATTCATGAAGTTCTCGATTCTGATTGGCTGAGAGCAGTGCAATTTCAATGTAACACAGTACCGAAAAAAGTAACTTAGTTTGCACTGAATTACATGCTTTTTTGTTGGGGGTTTTTTTATTTTTGCACAGTATTACCTTTTCATGTATATTATAAATTGGCAGTAACCTGGTTTCTAGTGCAACTTGGAGAAAGGTGGACTCAAGACCTCAAATAGAACTAGTCCTTCACGCTCTTAACAACTGGAAATGCTGTGATGGAAATGTTGTTTCTGCAACATGACGTTACTAAACTTCCCCGCTTTTTGTGAAACCAAATCTTACTTTCACATTTGCAAAAAATTTTTCGGAGAAAAGAAAAGTTCAGAAATACTGTTGATTCCTGGCAAATCGACTTGTTTTCCTCATGAATCAATGCACTTCAGATTGGCAAAAGTGAGGGAAAATTGTTGGCCTCCACATGAAGTCTTTCCTGTCTCTCACAGAACAACATCTGGCATGACTGCAACTGGGTTTTCTTAAAAGATTACGTAGATTGAGGATATCCCTGGCTTTGAATATGTTGGTATATCTACCCCACTGCAGTTCCGTAGCAGAACGAGGTCGAAACAACCTGTTTTAAGAGGCCGTACATTTCATCTATTAACCTAATTCATCGACGTACGACAGTGGATCAGCATCTAAATCAATAGGGTACGGGAAGTTTTGACAAGAATTGACGGAGTTAGTAGGTTCAGCAGGTTTTGTCGCATAATGCGACACAAAAAGCAATATTCGCCGCCATTTAATTTTTTACTTAAAGTTAATTGATTGGATATCATCTAGTTTGAAATGTACTCGATGTCTTTATTCAATTCGTCAGTAATTGTGTTGATATCGTTGCTCCTCATCATAATTTCATCATCATCGACGAACATATTGGGCCAGTAATCCCTTAAACTATTCCTTAGCATGGTTAATGGTTTTGAAATCATCCACTCAAGTGGCAATACACGGCAAACGGAAAAATTGCTGGTGGGGCACTATTAAGGGTCCAACCCATGTCCTTTTAGAGTGAAAATCAACCCATGCAATTGTTTCACTGCATTCTCACCGATTGTGTTTATGTTTTTCCCAGTATCAAAAACGACTACAGTTAAGAATAGCAATACATAATTGTTTCAGATAATTAATCTGAAAATGCAATTGAAGAGAAGTAAAAACCAATTTATGCATGTTTAATGTAAATAACTGGTACGCTGCATAATTAAAGACTGATAATAGCAATAATTATTATATATTAACATCTTACCATACTTCCGGCCATATTACTGTAGCCATCTTCTCCCCTCAGGTATCTAATTTCGTTCCCTCCCAGAGTATTCGGTGGAAATCTCACTGTCGAAGTGACAAGTACTGTCCTGTCTGATGGTCAAATATTTTAAATGTTCGGAATAATTTTAACAATTGTGAACCATTTAATTAAACCATAAATTATTCGCCCAGGTTGGCGGCTATTTTGCGTATTTAAGCAAGCCAAAGTCGTTGGGGGTTCCCCCCATCCTTGCAATATTGAGCAGGATCCGATAAATACGACCCTAGTTTGTTGTGGGAAATATCGTCTTTATACCATATCAAGCTTGCTTAGTACACCTTTTGCTATTCATTAACAGAAAATATACTATCATTAATGCCAACCTCAAACTCATTAACGCAAAAATACATTCATTCTATTCAATCGACATTCACTTGCGTAGATACGCAACCATTTGCATCAAAGGGCATTCTATAGCGCCAACAGACGACCATTAATACCATTCTACTATACATTAGGGATAATAAAATTTCAATTACGCAAGAGAAATATTTTGCCTAATTGAAATTTTGTTATCCCTAATGTATAGTAGAATGGTGTTAATGGTCGTCTGTTGGCGCTATAGAATGTCCTTCGAAGCGAATGGTTACGTATCTAAGCTAATGAATGTCGATTGAATAAAATAAATGTATTTTTGAGTTCGAGGTTGGCGCAAATGATAGTATATTTTCTGGTAATGAACAGCAAAAGGTGTATTACAATGCTGACGCTATTCTTTTAGGGCGCATCTTTCACTCGAAAGTAAATAGGGGCTAGCAGTCCAGTTATTTTTAGGTGAGTGATCCGTTAGAGCACTTAGTACGAAAAGTTCTTCTGGAATCATTATTCGAGCGCCTTTTCCGAGGTTGTGAAAGTTTTCAAAGTCAACTGAAGATTACGGTCACCTAAAAAGGACAGGAACCACTGAACTCTTCCTTAATTGGAAGGGTAAATCAAACCAATGACTGGACCAGACTGAAGCCAAAAATGCAGACTTACATTGTGCTCATTGGAAAAGTGACAGATATGAATATAGAGGTCTTTGGGTGTCAGTCTCCCGTGAGGTTATCCTTGATGTCAGTTTCAGACTTCCACGCTGTCATTTTAGAAAAAACAAGTCATTAAACTTCAAATGTTTCAAGAAGCCTTAACGGTGGTATTTCGAACAAAAATTAAGATCGAAACTAATATAAAACAGTATTTCAAAACTTCAGTTTAAAACAAAGAAACGAATCATCACTTCTATCAATTGAAATTGTACTTTAGACAGTTTAACTAATTACGTCACACATTTTATTCTACACATCGTGAAGTGGCTGTTCTTGACCTTCGGTATAGTATTCTTCGGAATATGAGATATTTGTCACCTTTTTTCAGCTCAGTTTGAAGAAGCCGTAAGAAATATGATTAAGCTTTTATGGTCGTAAGAGAATTAAAGATTGACGAGCAAAATGACCGTGTATGACGCTCAATAAGACTGAAAATGATGTCCAATCATTGAACTCTTATGATATACCAATCTTTTTATAGAGCTGAATGGTCCAAACGGCTGCCCTGTCATGTCCACTATTTTTGGTTTCACTTTTTGATTACCAGTCAGCATTGCAGAATTCATGTGACTAGCCAGCCTTCTATGTTCAGCGAGCAGAACAAGCGTAGAGGGATGTTCAAAATACGCCTCCATGGGCGGTAATCTTGGCTTCAATTTCACTTTTCTCAATTCAGTGACTGGCGGTTAGCCTTCCAGTAACCACAAATAGAGTTCACTGGGCGGAACTTGTAATAAGGACGTTTATATATGAGAAAATAAGTCGCCAACAGTGCTTTTATACGGGTATTTTTGTTACTTAAATCAGCCACCGTTTGTTTATTCCTGAACAACTTCACCGTCGGGCCATTTATCATTACAGACATTCTTCATAGACAACGGCAAATTGAATGACACAGTGACAACAATCACATGTGATGTTAAATCGTTTATGGTTATTTATGACGATTCTAAACTAATGCTGGACGACGGCATCACAACATGGGCAACTTCCACGAAATATCAGTTGATGATCTTCAATATACTGGCTTCACACCACACCAAAATTGTTCAACTAACGAAAGTAGATCGAAATCAATTTAGCAGAGTGCAGGCAACAAATTAACACCATCATTCAGATTGGAGAGGGGCAACAGATGTATTTACAATTAAAAGTAAATTACAAACAATATAGCATTACAACCTGAGCTAGGTATCAGCAATTTTGTGTACAAAAATAGTAATAAGATACCCAACTGATATATTTCTCATGTTCTATCTAGTTTTCGTTAAACAAACTTTATTTGTTTTAGATTTCAAAAACTTTCCTGGCAAGTGCAAGAGCAGAAATACTGGTCCCATTTGTTTTGAGACTAGTAACTCCATTTGTTTTGCCACTCATTCGATACAGACATGGACACAGATCAATGTGTCATTTGAAACTGCATTGGAAAGGCTAGCCCTTTTGAATGCAATTCATTGGAAATATTCACAACAATGAAAAATCGGGTGCAAAGTATTGTCAAAAGGCAAGTCGTCGGTATTGAACTCCAAAATAATGTGGAGAAAAAGATTACACGTCTGTAATCCACAGTAATTCAATTAGACTGGAGCACTTCGTTTATTTGTTGGTGGATTCATCTTCACAAATGATGGTTCACAGTTACTGGTAGTCTCCGCTGGAGTCTCTACACACACAAGATGACTTGATGATCCTACATGGCGAAAAATAAAGGACTATTTAGTTTATGAAAAACGCTAGCGAATGGGAAAGAATAATCTGCTCTTCAAATCTGCCTTTGTTTTAACTAACCCAAGGATATATTTGACAGTGTTCGGCGTTCCTGCCGGACGTTGTCTTCCAATCTTTCTTTAAACATGACTCCGCCATTTTTTAATGCGTAAAGTGTCTTTATTTAAACTGGATAACCCAATCAGCTTGCTAACCTGTCCTTCGTAGACGTCCTTTAAGGGTCACCCCTCATGGGTCCAGTGTTACTACAGAACGAAACCGGAGTACTCGGGGAAACCTGCGATGCTTGGTAGAGTCAAACTGGATCTACTTTCCTTACTTGTTGCCAAGGTAACTTTAATCTGATAACTACATGGAGCCGGATTCGAACCCTTGTCACGACACGTGCACTACTACTGTGCCCCCAGCACCCCTAAAGCGTTTTCTTCTGCGTAAAATTTTATGGTTTACAACCAATCCCTGAGATTCAGAAGACAGTGATATAGACCTTACTCATAAATGATCTCAAAGAATTCCAACGTTTCAAGCAAAGACCTTTCGTCAGGAAAGAAACGTGTTCTGAAATAGGAGTAGCAACTAGACTGGGTTTTCTACGAAAAAAAGTTAACTAATGAAATGCGAGAAACAAAAACAAACAAATCAACGACTAGGTAACGACAAGGAAATCATTTGCTATTTTTAAACGACGACCAAGAAACTGGCATTGGGTTAAACCTCCAGGGTTTAACCCAGTGCGCGAGCTGATGTTTTTATCTGCCCATGCCAGTAATTAACAAAAACTTATGAGGGGTTGAATAAAAGAAAAACGTTCGTTGAGTCCATAAGGGTTAAATAAAAGAAAAACGAACGTTTTCCTTTTATTTAACCCCTTATAAGTTTTTGTTAATTTCTAGCATGGGCAAATAATAACATCAGTTTCCCTTGCTGTTGTCTTTCTTTTTTATCACATACATATTTCTATTCCCTTGGGGACCCTGAGGGTTTAACGCAATGTCAGTTTCCTGATCGTCGTTTAAAGATGGGAAATAACTTCCTTGTCGTAACCTAGTCGCTGATTTTTTCCCCTCGCTTTTCATTGGTTAACTTTTTATCACATGACTCCTTTTCGTATAAAACCCAGTCTAGTTGCTACTCCTATTTCAGATCACGTTTCTTTCCTGACGAAGGGCCTTTGCTCGATCAGTCACAGCAGTTATCAACCTTTTAACTTTTTACCTCATTTGTCACTGTCTACGCAGTATTCTATTATTATTCATAAATGGTGTCTTATTTAATATTTTTCTGTACGCATCCCTCCAGCCTCGTTTTGAGGGCAGAAATTCTTTTGAATTCCCTACACAGACAGCAAGGGGCTAATTGGTCTGTTCATATTCATACGAGGGATCGCGGCTTATTTTTTACTCGAATAAATTACCCCAACAATTCCACTTATCATCACAAGCATTTCTCATAGACAATTGTAATTTGAATGATACAATAGGCGATCAAAACCAGACATTTCAGATTTAATATTTAGAAGTATAACATTTAGGCCGTCCGATGTAATGTCGGAAAGTATAATATTCAGGTCGGTCATGAAAAATATAGGCAATGCATAGGCAGCACATATGTCAAACCAACACTTTAGGTAACCATGAGTCCCGGTCGCTCAGTGGTTGGAGGGTCTGAAATATTGGACAAAAAGGCACGATTTCTTGTAAAAAAATGCAATATTTGGTCCCACTGTCCCCCATGATTACGTCCTTAATCATCTTTAACAACACCAAGCTCTCGTATACACAACATTTGTGTACAACATTCAGGTCTATTGAACTACGTTTCGATGTCGTCTAAACATTGTTATCAAGTTCTAGTGATGAAGTTACAAGCGCGTAGATCTGTACAGAGTCAAAGATCTATGACATGTGGTAAAACAACGTAACAGCTGGCAGACAGTACAGCGAACCTAATTATTAGCTTCCAATCACTACAACTTGGTTATGATGTTAAAATGACATCGAAAATGGTTGGGAACCACTAGAAAATGGTTAGACTTTCCCTAAATCACGGAAAATTACGTTCAATTGTCGGTCCTTGGATCTGTTACCAACGTGGGGGAAATCAGCCTACCACAGTGAGAGAAAGTCACATAACAAAACCAGTAATTCTTGATAAATTACAAAAATGACGACTGCAGCTGGGCACTGATCAGCTGCACGGTGAGGTAGGTTTTGCCACGCAGTTTGTCCAGTTCTACTGTACCTTGGCTACTTCGTTCATCATTTTGTTCTGACAGGACCAATTCTTCCACCAGTCCACCATTACGGACAGCACTCCCATGATCGTCATTTGTAACAGAAAAAGTTACTTCGTTTTCTAGGGAAGAAAGCCTTTCATCCTCTGGCTTCAACTGAAATCAAATCACAGTTCTGTCAGTAGTTTGTTCACTGGTTTTATGAATAAATTTAGCTAAACAGCTACACCAAGTATAGTCTACAAGGCTACTTTCTTCATGTTACTGAACACGCCAACATAATCACTCCGTTCTTGTTTCATAGTTGCGTAAATTAAAGTATAACAGATTGGTTAAATATTAATTTGGCTAAAACGTTTTAGTGTTATTAATTCATCTGATATAAAATTACGTTTATGAAATAAACTTAGAAAATATTTATAATGCTACGTTTTTAAATAACACCATTTGCTGTTCATTATCAGAAAATATACTATGATTAACGCCAACCTCAAACTCATTAACGCAAAAATACATTCATTTTATTCAATCGACATTCACTAGCTTAAATACGCAACCATTTCCATCAAAGAGCATTCTATATTGCGAACAGACGACCATTAACACCAAACTATTATACATTAGGGATAGTAAAACTTCAATTAGGTAAGATATTTCTCTTGTGTAATTGAAATTTTATTATCCCTAATGTATAGTAGAATGGTGTTAATGGTCGTCTGTTGGCGCTATAGAATGCTCTTTGATGGAAATGGTTGCGTATTCAAGCTAGTGAATGTCGATTGAATAAAATGAATGTATTTTTGCGTTAATGAGTTTGAGATTGGCGTTAATCATAGTATATGTACTGGTAATGAACAGCAAAAGGTATAGTTTAATCATAAATACAAAGTAACAAGTCAAATGATAGCATCCCTCAAAAATAAAAAAAGTATACAATGGGTTGAATGCATTTTCCCCAGTAAGTTAAACCTGACCATTGAATGAGTTTTGCTTTTTCGATATGAACAATAAATACGTTAGAACTTCCTAATGTTTATTTGACGTGACCGACTACCTCCTTGTAATCCTGCCACCAACTGCCACTTCGAAAGTGGAAAACACAGAGTATATAACTTTAAGAGAAAATTTCGTGATAAACCTACACTGCTAAAGTCAACTAGAAAAGTTGACTTAAGCGGCATTCCGACTCACACCTTCGGGTTCCCGGACCTCCGCTCAACCAGTTGACCTATCGAGTCAACTGTGAACAGTATGCTTGTTTCATCCATTTTAAGAGCACGAAAGATTCTCGTGACAATTTAACGCTTATCCGTCAGAATGTGCAGTATTTCGATTCTATTTCAGAGTCATCCTCAAGGTAACATGATATGAAAATTTAAAAAGGCTAATCATGAAATCATCTCTTCATTTTATCCTGAGGATGTTTCTTAAATATACATTTGATCTGTCCCTCAATACATAGTAATATTTACAAAATAAGTAATGGTACAAAAATTGTCGATAGTATTATACCTACCATGCCAAGTTCCTTTAAAATATTAGTCTTGCACATAGGACATGTTCGATGCTCGATTAACCATGGATCAACGCAATGTTTGTGAAATTCATGACTAGGAACATACATTAACGTAGAAGTAAACACAATAGGTGGCTTCGTAATTCACATTAATACAGTAGTTTACGAGGCAATACGTGTATAGCACAAAATGATTTTTTAATGACGATCTCAATACAAATTACATAAAACAAAAGATTGACTTGCAAAAATCTTTTCCAGAACTTCATTGCCTGCCAAATCATTGTTGAAAATCATTAATAGCACCATTATGTTTATATAGTCTTAAGTAATTGTGGATACCAACGGGCAAGACAAGTAGAAAAGGCATAATTAGGAATTAAGTCTTTCCTAAGAGTTTTTTTGCTCGGTTTTGATTTTCATATACTAAGAAGTGGGAAAAGTACTAGTGAATTTTCTGAATCCATTTTTGAGTAGTGAGAGAAAAAAAGGCAGAAATTCAGAATAGATACAGGGAAAAACATGACAAAAGGAGCATGAAATATGTGAGCAAAAAATGAAACATTTTGCAGTACTTTAGCACTCCTTAGGGCCGCTTTATACGTCACATTTAGATCAAGCACATTTTCAATACAATTACAAAAATAAAACGTGATTTATCCCCAGTAGTTCAAATTATAAGTTGACATCAATGAATTTGATTAAGGAAGAGTTTATTAGCTCGCTTTAAAAATTAAAGTTTTGCCATAGCAATAAGTCCAAAAAGAAAACCAAAAAACAAGTCATTTTACCATGCCTTGTTGTAAAACGAATACGCATTTCAGACTTAGAAATAGCCTGGCCATGCTGTCCCAATTGATTGCTTTAATTAAATTCGTCTGAATTAAATTCGACAATCGTGAAACGTATAAAACTGCCCAAAGAATTGAATCTGTATGGTGTGAGTGGGATACGTACTTGCATGGAAGGGTACGTAGTGTCTCTCCAGACTTATATTCTTCCAAGCACACTGCGCAAGTCTTGTCTGATACATCCTCGTCATCCTAACGGTAAAATAACCAAGTGCAAAAGGCAATCGTGAAATGTAATTCTAATTATAATGATTATAGCTATACTTAAAATACAAACTGATGAAAATGACCAACGCAGAGCTAGTGATAATGAACGTTGAAATCTTTGGCCATCAACTCAGAAAAATTTTTGAGCTAAAGATATACACGTGGATCCCTTCAAGAAAACATAGATTCGACCAATAATGTTCCTTTTTCGAAGGATTATTGGCGAAAGTTATCTTAACTTCTGACCACAAGTATCTTGAAACTCAGAATTGTTGATGTCCGACTGCTGGTATCTCTTAATGTGCAAAAACTCAAGAATCCTACCTTCCTATTGATTGTTCTTGAATGAAGTTTTGCGATTGCCTTTTTTGCTGCTGTTGTGAGACGTCTCTGTATAATGGAATGAGAAAGGGATTTCAAAAAGGGATTTCAAAACAAAGTAATTCATGGGATGTAAATGATTGCTTGTCGTTTCCTACATTAACTCATTAAAGGGCAAGGCTCATCCCCTTAATAAGTAAAATCGTCCAGCATTTATTTAAGTAAAACTGTTGAGTGTGCCCTTGCCCCATGGGTTAAACGTCAATTAGCATACAGACACAGGTAACCAAGAGAAAGCACAAGGGAATCAACAGCATGTGATAAATTTTTTGTCCACTTCCTGTCTGTAGGTCAACAAAATCACTGGTTGAAGTTGGTTCAGTGCCACCTCAAGTTTGGATAACAGAAGTATGAATGACAAACTGTTTTAATGTTACCACTGCCAAATTTTATTTTTTCTATTCTAAGCCAAAAGTGGCCTAGGTAATTTCACCTGCTTGGGGCTATCCAAGGCCATTTTTGTTATTACCACGGCCAAATATTTGGCTGTTTATAAAACACTTTCAAACATTCTTTGAGGACCAACTTATACACAGGAGTTTTGGTCAGTTTATGTTTTAACATACTTGTGTTCACAACATCTACTAGTACAACCAATAATTTTGCATTGTACTGTACTTAACAGCACAAAGTTTAACATTATGTGTGCCTTAAATAGGCCTCATGAACAATGAACTGTTTTTGACTTAGACACTGACAGCCCTAAGCAACAGTAGGGAGTTCACTGCAATTCCATTCTCTTCTTTATATTCTAGCCAGTTGCAATTCCACCTTTTTTACAGTTGTTACCCTTGGTGATCTGCCACCACTTTTTCTAGAATGTATACCAGTTTTGCTCTCAGTTTGCAAGCTGTTTATTCCCAAATTGACTGTACTAGCAATGGGCCTTTCATCAAAAGAATTAGTGTCATTAGCTGGTTTATTAGAAGGTGCATGTTGCTTCACTCCAATGGCATATAGTGTTCTCTGCATTTTTGTAAATAGCGAAGATGGCTGATTGAACTGCCATACTTTTTACAACTTTGAACACATGTTGTGTGCATTGCCTGCATGTGAACTTCAACCAATTCTGGCACAGTATGTATGCAGGCTATTCATCTGAAGCCTGATGGAAACAAAGATTTCAAATCTACAAAGATTTTAGAAGAACTAAAAAGGTTTATACAAATAAGTAGTTGCACACTGTTGGAAACCTTACTACGATATAAAGCAATTTAGCCAGAAGTTCAGGCAGTTAGCAAGGAATGTGTCTACTTTTCTTAAATCCCCATGAGGGCCAAATGTGGACCAGGGGTGGCACCAGGAATTCCATGATGCCAGAGCTAAGGTCCCAACAGGGGGACTAAGGTTTTGGTGTAGGACAATGCATTATTTTTTTTTGGAAATGAATGCATTTGCACGGCTAAATGAACAATATATTTTTGTACCAACTACAGTAAGACAAATCATATTAATGTATTATGTAAATAGCAATAGGCAGATCATTCTCGAATACTTAATGTATTGCTTTTATTTCCTCACACCTATGATGGTTCTGAAAAATGTGAAAATTTCTTGTTTGAAGATAAACTAATAAAATGTCAAAGTTAATATATACAATTTTCAATTGTCAAATCTAAAAGTACAGGAAAATAATAATAGTGATGACCAAATACCACACTGATGACATTCAGCTCAGTAAGTTAGAAACGTTATACTTATATAATATACACAGTTAGAGTGCAATCCTGCCACCAAGGAAATCTTGCTTGTAAAAATTCTTCACTGCTTTTATTATTCACATTTAAGGCAGATAATTCTTTTTTCCTTTTACCAGTTTGAGAAAACAAACACAAATATTTAACGTTTTCTCCAAGTATGTTGTTCCCAGATGAATTGTTCAATTTTCCTCAACAGGGGGCTAAGGTTCCCGATGGGGGCTGCAGCACCTGCCCCCCCTTTGGTGCCACCCCTGATGTGGACTTGAATTTTAAGTACAATCACATTTTATCCATGGCTATTTTCCCTTTGTCAGAGGTCATGGCCATGATGGCCACAAAATTTGAGCCCTGCACTTGGGTCCCTCCCATAAACAAATACAATACATTTATGCACACAATCTATCCCAGCCAGGGTCTTTTCTTCCACTCAGAGGATGATGAGAAAAGAACATAAGGACAAGGTAGAAACTCAAGGGAATATGGGTGTAAAAGCTGATGAAATCTCCACCCATTCCAAAACAACATTTTTACATTCAAGCTACTACCAATATCTAAGTGGAACCTCCCTTACTTGAGTAAATTTGACAAATACACTCACTTTCCTTATCTGAGTACAGAAAATCAAATAATTCCTTTGATCCACTTCCACACTTAAGATACTGTCCCTGTAGCTCAGCCAGTAGTGCATAAATTGATCCCCGAAGATCATAGGTTGAAATCAATGCCAGAAAGCTTTGTAGTTAGGTTGTTTGAAGCTACTTATGGTTGAGTCTCAACATTAGAGCTTTTGCCCAATAACATACAGTCATACACTCAATTTCTCCCTGTAATTCTTATCATGATACCAACTTCATGCAGAAATCAAGTATCAACTTTTAATGATTGATATACCTCATTTGCTTTGCTGGCATGACCAAAATTATATTTACTGCTTTGAAAAGGCTACCACCTCAATGGTCAGTTATTCTGCTGAAGAGATGTCTAACTCTAAATGGAATCCCTTGGAATCCAAAACACTAATTTCATTTATGAATTCCAGACAAGACTGGGCTCAGACAGCCTACTTTTTATGCTGAATAAAAATGTCCAGCATTAGCTTGAATAAATTAATAAAGGCTACCTCAGTAAGGAATTGTTTTTAACTGATCTCTGCTGAAATTGACATTGCCTACCCTCTTTCCTCAGTTGAATAAAATTTTCTGGCATTAACAAGAGAGATAACAGCTATTTCTGTCTTATGTCACTTAGCCTTTGGTTACTCATAGTCATATGGTATGAGGCTCAAGTGGAAAGAGATTTACTGAACTTGAACGTATTCATATATATGCAGTTGAATTAACATGTAGCTTTGCCTGGTGCACATCAAGTAAAAAGTCCTTACTCATATAAAGTGGAACAAAGGTTTTATTTAACAGAATGAATAGTATAGTGCCACTAACTTTTCCTATTTTGCCATTCAACTAATCAGAAGTCACTGTTCAAAAATTTTGAAAGCAATAAATATTAAGATACAGCACTCTGAAAATTAACAAAGTATGCTTATATCATTTGTATTCACATATAAACTTTCAGCAAACTCTTCTTCCTCAGATTCTGAGCAGTGTTTTTTTTTTTTTCTTTTCTACTTACACATGTGGTTAGCAAAAATCCAAAACCTAAATACTGTAAAAGCTCTATTAAGCTCCTCTCTCTATTAAGCCCCACTTCTAGGAGGTCAAAAACTAAATAAGGCCCCCTCTCTTTTAAGCCCCCCCCCTAAACAATATGCAAATGAGTTGAGGTTGTAAATAAAACAAGTAATTTGAATCGGCTTTAGAAAGTGTGTATTTTATTCCTTAACATGACTTCCCTGATGTTTAGTTTCATGTGAGCTAATTTTAATTTCCTTTCAAGTTCAGTTTTTAATATAAGTATAAGCTTCTTTGCATGTGACTTGTAGGCATGACATCTTGCAATGAAGTTCCCCAGAGCAACTAATCCATCTTGAAGCATTTAAACACGACATAAATGACATATGTGATTTTTAAGTTTTATTATAGAAATTAAACATGTACCAGATATGTGCATACAGATCAAAGATCAGCACTTTGTGTCAGTTTTTTTTATATTAAGCCCCCTCTCTATTTAGCCCCCCTTTAGAAGGTTAAAAATTAAATAAGCCCCTGGGGGACTTAATTGAGCTTTTACGATGGTGTTTTTTTTTTATTACTATTGAACAATGGGTGAATACTTTCCACCTGACTCAAAATCTTTACCATGCCCATAACATTGTATGGGGATAGGACATCATGATGCCCAAATCTCAATAGTAGTTACAACTGTTTAAATAAGTAGGTCTCACTCAATAATGAAGGAAAACAGCAATGACAGGGTCCAAATTAGTGCTTCACAAACCACCAATTGCAAGCAATTTTGAAAATTGCAAAAATCTGCAATTAAGTGATTTTCTGTGAAGTTTAATTTAGCGTTGTTAGTTTCTAATGGTGCTAACAATGACACGATGCTGCTGCTTTGCTGATGTCATGGTTGCCCTATGATAATTCTTAAAGCAAATTGAATGTTATAAGCAATTATTATTTTCCAAGAACATACACTACTTAAAACTTTGTTGATAGAATCAACTATACACATAACAGAAACTCAAAAACATTATTTTTAACAGTAGCACTGGATAACATCCATTACAAATTCAAACCAGCCATGTCCTCAGTTGTCTTTTGCATGGGTTGATAAAAACTTTCTTTCTATTGCTGCTAGTAGCCACAAACACTCCACACTCAAAAGTTTCTCACAATGACTTATTTTGCAAAGTTCTATTCACACTTCATTACATAAAAGTAAATAGTGTCACCTAAATGCTGCTTGGTAAAATTTACTTATTTACCAATCTCATTGTTTTACCATGAAATGTCAATAATAAAAAAACATTTCAACACAAAATGTAACTTGACCTCATCCATTTTAAGCATGAATGATTTGTCTAATGGATGTGTAAAAGATTGCAATCTAGCCAGTGTCAATATTTCCCAACATGACTCAACAAAAAACTGTAGAAAAGTGTGAATGTGATTTGGGTGTTAAATAGGTAAACGTTTTCAGTAAAGACAGTAAAAGGGTGGAGAAAGTGAAATATTTAGTCTGCAACACGTTTACTAAAGCCTGTCAGGATACATTAGATTGCTGGATACTCTGGGGTATCTCTTTAATCTGATGAAAGGCTTTTGTTTGAAACAACAGTACCTTATACTCTTGTTTTTTTCAGAAGAGTTCTTCTTTAAACCTCTTCTGCTTCATACAAAACTGTCAATGCAGAACATTGTTTTAGATGTGAGCACAGTGTTTCAGTTCACTGCATGACCAAATATAGAAAAAATAGAGTTCAGCAGAATCAGTGTACATTCTCCTTTATTTTTCAAAAAAAGTTGTGAAGTTGTTTTGGATGGCTAATTTGGATCTTGAGTGATGCAGATAACAATAGGTTTGGTGGATAATCTGCTAATATACATATTGTGGCCAAAAGTGACTTTAAGGTGAGCTCACACATCCAATTTTGTACCTTGCAGTTGTCATCCAGGTGTATGCAATTACCCTGCAGGTGTCAAATTTAAAATCTTCAATGTTCTTAATACCCTCACTCTCAAGCTACTCACTCAGAAAAACTTTCTGAGTCCCTGAGGGGAATCAAACCCGTAACCTTCTGATTGCCGGTGAGATGCTCTAACCATTGAGCTATATAGACTCAGATGGTGAGCAAAAGTTACATTTATGTACTGGTTTGTATCAATGGTAGACATATTTACTGCCAGTCTGCAAATCTCAATGTGCTGTGTTTTATTTTAGTGCTAATCAATGATGTAATTGTGGTAACTTGGTAGTTATGTAACCTTTGCTCACCATCTGAGTCTATGTAACTCAATGGTTAGAGCATCTCACCGGTGATCAGAAGGTTACGGGTTAAATTCATGTCAGGGACTCAGAAAGTTTTTCTGAGAGAGTGGCTTGAGAGTGTGCGTATTAAGAACATTATAACTACCAAGTTACCACAATTACATCATTAAAATCTTCAGTTCAACAACAATATCCTACAATATCACCTTGAAATTTAGTTATCCTCTAGCATTTTTGTTTTATCTAGGTCAAATGTTTGTATTAGTAACAAGGTTCAAAATATCAATTTATGATTCATGATTAACAAATAAAATTCCAACTTTCACAATTGGAATTTTAAAAAATTTGAGCAACATCATGAATCTGAATTTTCTGATGTGGCAGGTGCACTGTAATGGCTGTGATTCCTTGACATATTTGGTCAGCTGTGACAAAATTTTTTGACTTCATAGTTACTATGTACTGCATGTATTCGTATTGGGAATTAACCACATTTCTTTCCAGAATTATTGTCAACAGCATTAAATTTGTGTGGTTATACAAACTTTTTTGTACAATTATTCAGGCCCATAACCATGCCAAAGGAAACCAGTATAAATGCTATAGACAGTACCTAAGTGGCAAAATGATTTCAATTTGATTTGAATCCAATGTGTGGGAAAAGGTTTTGCTGATTGTAATATCTCATGCAAATGCAGAAATCATCTTGAAATATCTGAATTTCCAACCACTACCCCTTTTACCACCACAACATTAGAAGGTGAAGGAGATCTTTCCATGACATTTTGTTACAAAATTATGGATGTTATTTCCAAAAATTCTATTGCTAACTAGAAGTTTTGGAAATGTTTTTCATGACTTGGTAACAAATTGGAAAAAAAGTTTTGAGGATAGCTCACATGAATGATTAGTGTAGCAGGCTTTGTCAGGAACTTCTAGATGAACCACTTCAAATCAGTACCAATAGTCTGTCAAGCAAAGGATTTGATTACCTTCACACTGTTGATTGATGGCTTGAAGCTATCAGTTCATTGATAAATGGCCTTATCATACAAAAGTAAAACACTGAAAACTAGATGATGGCTGAAAAGTTTTACATGTTATATGGTTCATGATGCCAGATTTAGAAATCAAAATTAAGGATGAGAACTGTTATTTAAGACAATGGGATACATGTATTTCTGTATATCTTTTATATTTTATATTTCTGTAACATTAGACCTTTACTTAAATTCTAAAAATTCTATTATTCTTGTTATTAACATGGTAGTGTAATTTCCATAATTGAGTTTTAAAATTCCTGAAAAGTCACAAACTGTTTTTCAATAATTAATTCAAACCCTGAATAAAGAGAAAGTATCTGAACATGTCTAGTATATAACATTGGAAGAGTAGCACACAGGTTGCCTAACATTCACGGTACACTATGTTTGCTTTTTGTTCAAAGTATAGAATGTTATAATGATCTAATAGAGTTCCATTTTCAATATAATTTTTTATTTTCAGTTACAATTATTATATGAGGATGTAAGGTACAGTATATAAATTATTTGTCAACAAAATTTCTTGGCTCTGACATTTTGGTATGAGTTGGCTGAATTGGCAATAGTTGGCAAATAAATTTGACCCTTGCCCTGTAACAGTACGTGCAGGGAGACATTTGGTTATGATTTTATCCAGTTTGTCCTCAAAACTGCTACACCAAAATGAAAATCATAGGCACAAAATCACGTGTGGAAATGGGTGTTTAGGTTTTTATGCATGTTATTGACAGAGGCCATCTCCCATAAACCAGTGGCATTGGCCTCAGTGGTACTGGTAAAATTTTAGCCCTATTTATGTTTTCAGCTTTACTTCTTATCATGGGCATAAAAATTTTAACACTTGAGTGAAAAATTTAAGAAAAGAGTTAAGGACCAATGAAGATTTTAGAGAACGAAAGACACATGTATACATAAATATATACATATGACATAGGTATGTAGGTATACATGTAGATATAGATACATACTGATATACAAGTATATAAATAGAGAGAGTTAGACATCTTGATATACATACACATGCACATATACATATACAAATACTGATATAACTTACAGATATAAAATCTTTATAACTGGCTCTTGAACTCTAAGAGTGGACGTAAAACGTATCAAACGTATTTGAAAGACTAACTATGGATATCACCTTACCTCGGTTTTATCTCTTGCGTAAAGATAACGAAAACGTTGCACATAGTAAAAAACAAGCCAAGCCAATGATATTACCATCAGTACGATAAACGACACTGATACAAAGAGCACCGATATCGTGTTAAATTTTCGATCAGGCACGTATTTGTCAAAAGTAATTTGAACATAGATCGACGAATCATTGAGTTTTGTCTTCAATTCTAGACCATCATCATTAGTAATGCTTACGACCACCACGTTGCTTGTTTCATGACCCATCAAAACCCTGCCGGGTTTATTGTCATAGATTATTACAGCAGAAGCATTGTGATTGATGGCGTTTTCAATTTTCTTTGTGAAAGAACACTCTCCTCTAGATATTAACGCAATCCATGGAGTTCTTTTGACTTTGAAATCAAATTCCTCACAGCCGTGAGTTGGGTTACTATGAAAAAGATACCCATCGACTGGAGTATGTGAACTGCGAGTTCCATATTTTCCTTCTTTGTTCGTAGAAGTGCATTTGCGGTGAGTGTCACAAACAGTGAAGTTTATGTTGGCAACGTAATGTGGCGTGTCTGAATTATCACTGTACAAACCAGACACAGCAGGTACGAATGTTAAAATGACCATCCAGAGGACCGCCTTCGTTCTCATTATCCCGGTTCCAATGAAATATACACCAAGTAAGTCTTACTAATACTGTTTCGAACTGGTCATCTGCAGTGTTCATCCCTCATGACCTTAATCGTGTTACGTCACGTGATAGTGCCTACGTCAGCGGGAAATACGTCATTTAATTTGTGCTATACTGTTCATGTTCTATTTCAGGAAATGTTCCGAATCATCCTCAGGTAAACGTGAATCTCACGAGAATCTCTCATAAAAGTAAACTGTTCCCGGATCACTCGATAGTTCAGCTGGTAGAGCAGCGGTCCGGAAACCCGAAGATTCGATTTCGAATCTGGCTCAAGTCATCTTTCATAGTTGAGGAAGTTGATCGTCCAGGTTAGTGTAGTCTTGAGAAAGACTGTTGGTTGAAGTGACTGACGTTTCGACAGCCTTAGCAGCGGTCATCTTTTGACTCTGAAGAAGATGACCGCTGCTAAGGCTGTCGAAACGTCAGTCACTTCAACCAACAGTCTTTCTCAAGACTACACTAACCTGGACGATCAACTTCCTCAAACATGTTACGATTCTCCCAGGTTCAAACCATTTACTTTATTTCATAGTTGACTTAAGCAGTGTAGGTCATGAAATCTTGTCTATTATATGGCAATCTGCATGGCAATTGCGTGTCCTAGTTGGGGTTGCAGGAGTTTTTCCCAAAACCAATCCAACATATTTTTAACAACTAGAAAAAATTACTTTGTTGGAAAGTAATACATTATTGTTAAGGCTGATCAACACTTTACGATTGTCGAATATGACCGTCCAGAGTGATGTATGCAATTCAACGAGAAGATTCTTCGTAACGGATTGCAACGTTTTCAAGCGAATCCTAACAGGAACTGTGAGCGCTAATGCAGTTTCGCACCTCAACCATATAAAGGAAAGGAACAGTTAAATTATATATCAGTCGACATCTTATTACCTGAAGATTTCAGTGATACTTAGATATCAACCATTCACTCGAAACAGCCATTATATCCAGGGATGTGCGCAATGGGGGGCGTATGGGGCGTGACGCCTCCCAATAATTTCATAAGCCGAAAAAGTCAATCAGTGCTTTCGAACTTGGAAAAGTTGGTCGAGCTGTCAAAAAGGAACAGGTAAAGGTATCGACTTCTTTGATGTGACTGCTACGAAAGAGAAACTGGTTGGATTCTGCGTCGAGAGTCAAATGGGAAATCTGACCAGCCCACCAGTACTAGGGAATCTTTGAAGATTCTTCCTCACATTTGTGCCACAACGAACGGCGTATCTGCATTTCCCTTGATGATAGATTTTGCCGTATGCGTTAAAGAGTTCAATTCCTCCCAGAATTCCCCACTTGCCAAATCCCGCCAAAGCCCAACGCGTTTTTCTTAGTAACCAATTCCATTTAGCAGAAACAGGGATGTGCTCAATGGGGGGGGGGGGGGGGGGCGTGGGGGCGTGACGCTTCCCGCTAATTTCATAAGCCGAAAAAGTCGGTCAGTGCTTCCAAACCTAAAAAAATTGGTGGAGCAATCAAATTAACAGAAAGAAAAGTTTTAAAATTAAAAATTTTCAGAAAGTTGTTTTTGATTGCTAGAAGAAAAAACGTATCAATTTTTTATGTGAGCATCACCGCCGCGGTAGTGAATGGGGTACTGTTTTGGATCAGCTGATAAATCGAAAAGAGTTCAGAAGTTGACCTCGACAAACCTTATATCGGAGGGACATGGCACTAACGCTTTGAAAAAGCCAGTCATAGCCTCCTGGCGTCCCCTAAGTTATTTTGTCAAAAGTAAATGGCAGATTATAGCAAAAAAACGGACACATTGAACTTTGCGAGGGTCTATATTATTTGGTTATAACGCCTTATGTTTGGAGTGAATGGTTGACATCATGGTATCTCTGCAATCTCCTGGTAATAAGCTATATAATTTACTTATGTTACTTGCATTTATACGGTTGGGGTACAAAACTACATTAGCGCCGAATTGTACACTTAAAGGATGATCGTAGGCACCAGGGTGAAGATTACATGAGACAGTTGTACAGTGTGGATGGGGCTTTAGTTTTTCAAATTTGTTTAGAGGAACAGGTTATAAGCATTGCTCTGCCCGAAGAACTCAGCTTTATTGCGTAACTGCCACCGCTGCTCGATATATATACATATACATATACATTTACATATACATATACATATACACATACATATACATATACATATACATATACATAAACATATACATATACATAAACATATACATATACATATACATATACATATACATATACATATACATATACATATACATATACATATCCAGTGGCGTAACTGGTGTTTTTTTGGGGGGGGCAAAAATCTAATTTTCCCGACAAACTTTATAACATGTTTAAGATTGATTATCCTTGGAATTATCTATTGTCCTCAACTTCTACGATGTTATGCAGTGGCGCCGCTGGGATTTTTTTTTTGAGGTGGCAAAATACGTATACGTTACATTATTTGTGACGACACATTTGTAAGGGGTCCGGGGGCTGGCCCCCTGGAAAATTTTTTGAAATTTGGGTCTCTGAAACAGTATTTCCTACATTTTGAGGGCACTTTGGAGCAAAATATAAAGGTCTTAAATCACATTTTAAAAATTTGGACGAATCTAAGATCCCACTCTGAAAAACATTGGGGGGCGGGCACACCCACTCGCCCCCTCTTGCCGGCACCAATGATGTTATGTGTGATATTTCATAAACGAGGGCGTGTTTTACCAGGGGTTAAAAACACGAGAGAACAATAAAAATCACGAGGGCTAGACCGAGTGATTTTCACTATTTTTTCTCGTTTGTAAACACGACAGGAGAATAAAATTCACGAGGCCGGAGGCCGAGTGATTTTTATTGTTCTCTAGTGTTTTACATGTACATGTACATGTACACATACATGCACATATACATATATATGTATATACAGTACCACCGAGAGGGAGGTAGTGGGGTCAAATTGACCCCGGGCCCGAAATAAATAAGGAGGCCCAGAAGAAATCAAGAGGAACAGTTGGTCGGAAAGTGCTATATTGAATTCAGATCTTTTATCACTGGAATAAAGAATTATTGCTCATGTGCCATCAGTGGTTGTTAGTAAAAAAAAGACTATGACCATTTTCGCATTCCGATTTGGCAACTTCCGTGCTCCAGACACGAAAAGATAAATGATTTTATATCCCATGGCGTTAATGAATCAACGTGTATCGCTTCATTCAAAGTAACACTTTAGAGTATAGACTGTTTGGATTCATCATTCATGAAATAATTTGCAAACTTTTGTCCCTGCAATAGACTGGACAACTGTCTTCAGTTGCATAATTCAATGTTGTGAGTTAAGACAATTCTGAAAGAGCTCAGCAGAGCAGAACGTGGAGAGTAGAGCATTTTACTAAGTCAAACAGTCATCGAAATATTGGCGAAATAAAAGAGGTTCGAACTGTCTAACCAATTTCAGTTTATCTAGGAATTATGATAGTTTTATTCCATTATCTTTTATACATTTCGGGATTCCATATAACTCTAAATCGACCCTGCAACAGACCGGAGAAATACCTTGCGTAATTGAAATTTTATTATCCCTAATGTATTGTAGAATGGTGTTAATGTTGTCTGTTTTCACTATAGAATGCCCTTTGATGTAAATGGTTGCGTATCTACGCTAATGAATGTCACTTACCATGCAAAAATGGTAATTAAAAAAAGTGAATAAATAAATAAATAAATAAAATGAATAAAATAAATAAATAAAAATAAAAACAAAAAATAAAATGAAAATAAATAAAAATAAATAAAATTAAATAAAAAATAAAGTGACAGAAGCGTTAATGAATGTCGATTGAATAAAATGAATGTATTTTTGCATTAACGAGTTTGAGGTTGGCGTTAATCATAGGATATTTTCTGGTGACGAACAGCAAAAGGTATAAAATGCTCTACTGACTACGTCTGCTCTGCTGAGCCCTTTCAGAACTTTCTTAACTCACAACATTAAATTATGCAACTCAGGGCAGTTGTCCAGTCTATTGCAATGGGCAAAATGAAATCTTAACGTGTATTTTAGTTCAAAGCACTTTGTTAACATATACCAACTTTCACGTCCATTTAAAAAAAATTCTTTGGCCGCTAAATAAGGCTTCGCGATCAATGCTTTTTAAAATTTATTAATATTTCGAAAATACCGCTTTTCCGTGTGATACAATGAATACGATTGATGATGATGATGACGACCAAGAGATGCTCCAGAAGACGTGTGGGTGCAAGGAGGAAGAATAGAAATTCTATGTATCTACGATGCTGAAATTCAACAAGAATTAAACCGAGACGTTCGAAAAAGTCTGAAAGAGAAGCTCAAACTGATGAGGAAAAACGTTGACGGAAGTGTTTAAGATTAAGAACATTTTAAGTAAGAACAATATTACATCGGCCAGGTGTTACATGTTCTGTTCCTGTCGAAATGCGTGATCGAATAAAACAAGCACATTTATGTTGTTTGCTAGGTACCTATTAAATGATTAAAAAGAGAAGAAATGTGTTAAAAAGAATCGATCTTTTTGCTTCCCTCTGGTGTTCAAAACTTGACAGTGTTGTTTCGGTCATCGCTTAACTCTAAAGTATTAAGTTTCAAATCTCGGCCCGCCAAAAGTGGAGTATAACTGTCAAAGTTCCAATGAAAAAAAAAGAAGGCAAATGCGGTAAATATAAAGCCATTAAAGGGGCAAAGAACAATATTCCCATTGTACGTTAACGTTCTTTACCACCCGAAAACAACGGCGCCTCGAAAGTAGCGCCCTCCCTGAAGGTAGCGGCCCTCAAAGGCGGATAAATTCGAAAGTAACGGCGGCCGCTACTTTCGGGATTCTACGGTACGTCATCTGTTTCTAAGGCAGACACCTCTCCAGGATGGACAGTAAGAGCGATCCCAAAAGTGTCCGTCTTAGAGGGAGTTCACCGTAATTCCTTTATAAATGCTTTGTTAATCCGGCAGTTGTCATAGCCATTAGTGCCATTTAAGGAAGAGAAATAAGACGCACCTATGTTATTTAAGACGGGAACTCTTCCATTTGAATGAATAGGAAACAACACTTTGGGTAACATAGACGCAGTGTACTGTTTACCGGGAATTTTTGCGCGTCTTACGTTGCGTCTCATTACTCGCATGAATGGGACCAAATTGTTCGAAGTACAAATATGAAAGCCCAGCATAGTGTGCGAAGTAAAGCCATAAACAATGAAAAGTTTTAGAATATTTAATGTATCCAATGCTTCGTTGCTTCGTGCAACATTAGCAGGGAATGAATAAATTAAACAGTAACAGTTAAATATGAGCTAGTGTTACTATTTACACTAATTACAGTGACGTAGTTAGGTTGTTAGGAAAAAGCAAAAGAGCGGAAGAGGATTAAGATGTCATGATAGAATTAGATAAAGAAAGAGGAATAGAGCCAGGGTTTGCTTTAAGCGACGGATTAAATTCCTTAATAAGTAGACTTTCCCCAACAATTAATAGGTAGACTTGATAATTAAACTTTCCTTGTCTTCTCAGGGAATGTCTACTTATTAAGAAACTTAATCCGTCGCTTAACGCAAACCTGGGCTCTATTCCTCTTTCTTTATTCTAATTCTATCATGACATCTTAATTCTTTTCCGCTCCTTTTCTTTTTCCTCACAACCTATCTATGTCATTGTCATTAATGAAAACAGTAACACTGACTTATATTTACCTGTCACTGTTTGATTTATTCATTCCCTGATGATATTGCCTGCAACATCATCAACGTAACGTTGGATTCATTAAATATTCTAAAACTTTTTCATTGTTAATGGCTTTGCTTCTCACTCTTTGCTGGGCTTGGCATTTATACTTCGAATGTGTTCTCGCCTGGGCCCAAGTTTTGACGTCAAGACTGGTAGTTAAAACATACGTCAGGCTGTTCTGGGAAACGCCTTTCGAACGACTTCGGTCATTCCAATTTTTATGTTTTTCGTGCAATGTTTTTCCTTCTACGTTTTTTAAAACTTTTTCTTGGGGTTAGGAGTTGGATTAGATTAAAACCAGTGTTAGGGTTAGGATAAGTATCATCAAAATCGCCGAATTGTTTTGGAATTATGACGTGTCACGATTTCAAGTGAGTGCAGGAACGACAAGGAAAACAGGACAAACCGGAATTAACTTTAACTTTAATAATTGTCACTTTGGCATCTCACGTAAATAATTCACAATCCATTGCAAGTTCAGTTAAAAAGATAATAATCTATTACAAAAATAGTAAAGATAATAACTATATCCCAAAAATTTCCTGTGACAATTCCCAGTATCCACCTATATTATCCTTACGAATACTTTCTAATTTGTATTGTTTTAATTTTACTTCAAAATCATTTACCGAATTTGCGTCCTTTAGATAGGTCGGTAACATGTTCCAATATCGGACCACTCTACGTTTAAAAATTACCCATATCTGCCAATTGTAGGGTAACGTTACGATGCATGTAACAAATTTCTCCCAGATCTGGAGTTGCGAAACATACTGTAACCATAATTCAGAAAATCTTTAGGAACCTTATCGGTTTCAATTAAGTCTCCAAGAGTCCTACGTTCTAATAATGTACATGTAGTTAGCCCCAGCGCAAATAATTTTTCCTTATATGACAAATCTTTCATTCCTGCGATGCTTTTTGTAAATTTCCGTTGACAACTTTCAATGTTCATAATTTGCCCCCAATTTCCTCTTCTTAAAGATGGAGACCATACCTGCGCACAATTCTCTAAGTATGGTCTAATTAATGATTTATATATCGGAATAAGCACGGTCTTGGAACGTGATACAATATTCCGAAGGACCCATGCAATCATACGGTTTTCCTTTCCCACTACAAGTTCAATTTGCAATTTCCTTTTGCAGTGCTGCGACATTATCACACCGAGATCGGATTCTTGCACAACTGACTGGAGTTCACTACCATTAAGAAGATAATCCTGATTTGCATCTACATTATCCATGTACATAACAAAGCATTTATTTACGTTAAAAGTCATGCACCATTTAAGCCTGGTTCACATGTAAGCATAAGGAGAAAACAAAAGGCAAAACAAAGGAATGAAGTCAAGCCTGCGACATAAGGATCGTCGTAATCATAAGCATAAGGTCATAGCCCAAGCATAAGACAAGAGCCGAACAAAAGACAACAAATCCAGAGGAGATAACATGCTTTATTTTCATATTGGTCTTGTCCTTATGGCTATGTCGCTCGTGTGAACCGGGTTATACGCTCCCAATCAGAAAGTCTAAATCAGTTTGAATTGAATCTGGTCTAGTAGCATTACCAATGAGTTTTACGTCATCAGTAAAAAAATTAATCGATGACTTTGCAGAACCTGGAAGGTTAATAAAAAGTAAAATTAACAGCGGCCCCAATACCGATCCGTTCATAAATTTATTTAATTTTGGGGGCTACTTCAGACTGGTCTTCCAGATGGTCTTCCACTCAGGCCGCAATCTATCTAACAAAAAAATCCTCGAAAATCTTCAAAACAGTTTCTGTCAAACCAGGTTTGACAATGACTTTGAAATAAAGTCGAAATATTACCGTTATTAGTTTCGTCTTGTCTATTAGTTCGAATATTGAGTTTACAAGATGGTATTCTTCGGAGGATGTTTCATACTCTATAAAATAAAAAATTTATCCAAAACATATTTATAGGTAATGCTACTCTGGTTTGGTGGCCAGCGAAAGGTACATACAAGTTGCTAGAAAACATTTCTTAATTTAAGACTAAAATAGAGTCACCAGGTATTTCCCCTAGATTTAGGGGTCACCGGATATCTCCCTGATAAATAAAAGTTAAAATAGGGTCACTGGGTATCTCCCTTGAAATAAGGGTCAGCAGATATCTCTCCAAAATTACTGCTAGAACACGATAATGACCGAGATAAGACCATAAACTAAGACTATGAGACTAAAACAGGGTCACCGGATATCTCCCCAAGAAAGATATGGGGTCACTGGGTATCTCCCTGAGAATTAATACTAAACGGGGTCACCGGGTATCTCCTCAGAAATATAAAGAAGGAAAGAAGAACAGTAGAAAGCCAACCGAGAAAGAAATAGAAAAAACAAGTAATGTTTTCGAATAGCTAGAAGAATCTTTTTGTCTGGAAGTATTGACTATGAGATTAGTCAATACTGTGTTTTACCCAACGTTTCGACACTCGGGTTACTGTGTCTTCATCAGGGGTTAGAATCGTCTGAAGTCGTACCCGTATTTATCACACCGCTAGCGTTTTCATGTTTTTTAATGAGATGTTTGTAAGCTTCTGGAAATAGATTCCCATCGTCTCTATTTATGGCGTAATCCGTGCTGTTAATATGCCACGCTTCCAAGCAAATCCTTTGATGATAGTGAGGATTACATGAGATAATCGAAGCATTGTTCCATTCAATTTCGTGGGATGTTTTGAAGCTATGGTCTGCTAGGGCTGAATTGGTTATCCGTTTTTGTTATCAGCAAAACGGATAACCAATTCAGCTCTAGCAGTCTTAAATTACGAAATGTTTTCTAGCAACTTATATGTACCTTTCGCTGGCCACCAAACCAGAGTAGCATTACCTATAAATATGACTAATAGTTCACCTGGTTGCGAAAAAAGACTATTCATTATCCAAAACAGGCAATTCACTGGTAAAAATGGTACTTGGATGAAATTTCGATATCTAGGGAACTATTCTTCTATAAAATAATCATTAACTTCCAGCTTGAGATGTGTAATTCCACAAGGCCTCGAGAGAATGGAATCACAAGATTTTGTTGTTCTTTGTCGCACATATTCCTAGATGACAGAACAGGAATTCATTTACCTCTCACGCTATTCAAAGTTTAAAGAATTATCTAGATATCCAACAGGATCAGCAAAGTGAAAAATCCTGTTATTCGGCCGGATAGTGAATCCAAAGAATCCCCATTAAATTGTAATAGCGATGTGATATTTTTATATTTGTTTTATTCTGACACCAAACATTTTTTCCGTGACGTCAAAATTTGACACCCCCAACAACTTTACACCCAGGGGTAATTGCTCCCCCTAACTATACCTCTGGAGAAAGGGAAGGAAGGAAAAAAAGGAAGGAAATAGAGGTGAAACAAAACCACGTGCTGGAAAAAGATTAAGTCAAGTTGAAGTGTTTATCGGAAATTCTTTGCTGTAAACTTGCCATTTGCTTTAATAAAATAAGAGGTCATGAACTGCCGCATTCAACCCAAAAAGTCAGTGTAATATTTCTAAGCCAGCATTCCAAGATTTTGTACTTCATATACGTTTCAGATCCTATTTCGCCATCTTGGTGTAACGATACGTCGTCGTCATCAACTAAGCGATTGCGTGTTCGCTTCAGTATCTTCGATTGAGTTCTTTCCCGCTAGGCGTAAGTTTCATCTGGGAAATTCTTTTTTAGTTCACTTCGAGTAAAAAGATTTAAAGTTGCGTAAGCTCGAGCTATACATAATTCTCTCAAGAAAGCTCCCTACAGTTTGACGTTTGAGAAACATGAGAGCTTGGATATATTAAGGTAGATGAATGATCTTCAAGCTCGATACTCAGAAAATGATTTCTGAGCTCCAGACGGGGATCGAGCCCGCAACCTTCTGATGACCGGTTAGACGCTCTAACCATTGAGCTACCGAGACTCAGATGGTGAGCTAAGGTGCAAATTCGATATATATGTGCGACCTTAGCGGAAGCGTCTAACCGGTCATCAGAAGGTTGTGGGTTCGATCCCGTCTGGGGCTCAGAAATCATTTTCTGAGTATCGAGCTTGAAGACCGTTCATCTACCTTAAAGCTCCCTACAGTTATCTGCTCTGCGTCCACCATGTTTTTGTTGGTTAATTACAGTTTGGGCTGGTTTAACTAGATGTAAACTTCGTATTACTGGAGTTTCTCGTGCCTTTCTCCTTAAGCTATTCTCAAATTTTAAACCAGATGTATTTTTCAATTTCAAACGAAAACTGTGGCGTGGAAATCAAATAAAATTTTAGGTATTCCAAAGAAAAAGTTCACAATAGATTTTTCTTCAATTCTTAAAATAGCTGAAGATTGCCCTGATAAACTAATAGATGAAATAATAAAGAAAATTCACCCACTTCAATAAGCACTTCCACCTCTTATGTACATTATAAGGATTTCAGAATTTATCATTGACGGCTAAGGTAGTATAAAATAAACAAGCGCAGATGTAGCCGAGTTCAACGCATTTATTAATATATCAAAGGCCTAGAAGGTCAGTTTTCATTCCATGGGATCAATCGTAGTTTTCTCAGAAACGTAGACACCATCCAAGAACTTTCGGATATCTTTGTTCTTGACTTTCGTCGACTGTTGTATTAGGGCAGCTGTGAAACACAAATTAATTACAATTTTAATTAGTTAAAATGTTGCGTAAAACGTAACTGGGTTGAGACTCACAGAGAATCTCAAAGTATAGTATGATAGAAGCATCCAAGCACTAGTGGCGATGATAGGAAATTTATAGGGGGATGACTAACAGCATACTATGACGTAATCCAGTGACACACCTTACCTTCTCCCACGCCACATGTATGCCGGATTTGGACGAATGTGAAAATACTGGCGCCACGGGACCAGGATGTGACTTTCAGAAGTGAAAAATTATGGTCACCGGCCATTGTTTTCCATTTCCGGAAAAAATTTCGAATGTTAAGTTGTTTAGGAATGCAATTGTGTAAACATTTCGGGAAAATAGAACCTTCATTACATCCCTCAAGCGTTTTCTCAACGGATTTCAAACTAACAAAAAATTAAGGTAAAAAGTTGAAGGGATGGTAACTGCCGTGACTGATCTCAACGAATTGCAATGGCCCCTTCGTCAGAGAAAGAAACGCTGACGAAGGGCCTTTGCTCAAAACGTTGCAACTCTTTGAGATCAGTCACGGGAGTTACCAACCTTTTAACTTTTTACCTTATTTAACACTGCCTACGCAGTATTCTATTTTTATAACAAAAAAATAGTTCTGAAGGTGACTGCGAGAACAACCATGCCCTCGCCTCCCGTCCTAGTGCCAATGCATAGGCCTGTTAACAAACAACTAACGGGAGTGACAAGTGCTACACTGAGCTAGATCAGCTTTACATGCAAAATTTATCTGGCAGGGTTTCACAGCTACCTGGGTTAATCTTTCGCAATCAAAATGATAGAATTGAGGTAGATTTGCCGTGAAAACGATTCTAATTGTGCGTGACGTAACATTTGCAACCGATTTAAATTAAAAAAATGTATGTCACTGACAATTCGATATGTTGCAGCCATGGGTCCTTTGACGTTTTAACGTGTCAACGACATATATCTGTACAATTAACGGAAGTCCTCATTCTGTATTATCAACAGCTTATCCTACGTACATTTTTGTGGATTAACAAGGGCCCGGTTGTTCGAAATGGGGTTACGATTATTACACGATTAAAGGTTAATCTACAGCTTTATTTCTGCATGGTTTGCTTGGCAATTTAATTTCAAACTTCACAGCATAAAACTTTCTGCGTACGAAAATTAGACTTAATTCAAATATTAAAACTTATCAAATGTTTAGCATCGGGCCTCGTTTTAAAGCACACGAGACTGGTAACTCTGAAATTGCCTACTCATACAAAGTAGTGTTAGGAAGTTCCATCTTTCTTTAGTAGCAGACTCGAAATTTTGGACAGGCAATTTTCGCAAATCTAGAATCTAGAACAACGTCCTTTTGAACTACCAGGACTACGTGAGAAATTTGATTTGACAAAAAAATCACGCATTAAAATTTGCCTGTCGTCGTATGGGGCATTTTTGGAGGCGGTGACACAGTCAGGCTGTTTTTCCAACTTTTCACAGAGATTTCAAGATTTAGAACTTCAGTCATCTTTTACGTGGCATCGAGAAGTAAAAAATGTAATGCTGACATTTGCGAGTACTTATAACGTTCTATCAGGTTACTATCTCTTATCCCATTCCCACATTTCATACTCGCAAATTTAACAAACATAACAACATGTTATTAAATCAATACGACGGCGGTCAGATGTCATTTTTTTGTAAGAGCAAGCCACCCATGGGAGCGTGGTGAATGCTTAATCATTATAAGACAGTCTTGAGGCATCTTGTGATGACCGAAATGTTGGGTATGACTTGGTCGTATTTTGTACCAGAATGGGATCTTTAACATAGAAATCCACTGACAGATTATTCCAAATACTAAAAGAATCCACCCTTTCCGTGATGAGTCCGCAGGGGGCAACACGCGGTCCTGAATTCCAATTTTTAGGACAAACAAACGTTCGAAAGGGAAATGCAATAGGTAATTGTGACTGGTGTATTTTGTAAGATTATAAACGACAACATGCTACTTTTTCGCAAGTGCACTAACTGAGGTGACGTAAAACTTTCGTGAATCGGTAATACTGATGGCAAATGCTTCGAACTAACAAACACGGTGTGAGGATTCGGACAGTTTTATCTAAATCGATCAAATCGAGATGGTTTAAAGATGTACTTGGGGTACTGGTAATAGCGACTCCCTTTACCCTGAACGGTTGAGAACAGAAGACGGTAAAACTGTGAAGTTTCACAGTTTTCCAGCGTTACAAAAGGACAAAGAACGCAGAGACTTTTGGATAAGGGCATGCTGTCGCGGTGATCGATTCGTGCGTACGACGGACAGCTACATCTGCAGCCTTCACTTCATTGGTAAAATAGGGCCAACAAAAGAAGATTCTGACCCAATATCAGCTACAGCTAGCATACAACAGGTATGATATCATATTATTTAAAATGCGCTATGTTAGTACATACGTTATATTGATGTATGAGTATGTATTATCATAATAATTTGCGCCATATTTGCATCCGTCAAAGGTGAAGCGCAGTTGAGCAAGAAGAGGAAGCCACCGTAGCACCGGGTAAAAGAAAGCAAAGGCCAACGAAAAGTCAATTTCTTCCCTTCATTCGTCGTCTTCCTCATTGCAGGCCTTAATTTACCCGAATACAAATGGACGCCTTCGCTTGTCAATGTTTTAGTCCGCAAAAATTCGACGTAACCGTCTTGAAACAAACGCCAATCGTCAAAGAATTTTTAAATCGCCAGCCCTTGCTTGTCGTAGTCGGTTGGATGATATATGAGATGGTTGAAGATGTCATACAATGAAGTTATTCACCACTTTATGATTTCCAGACAATAGACCTTCAAATTCCATATCATAAACAATTAATTTCTGGTTAGTATTCGGTTATCTTTTCAAAATTGGGATCAAGGGTGAGCACCATCTTCTCCACAGCATTGGCGATTTCGAGTAAAGCAGGTTTTAGATGGCCAATGACCGCAATACCTCGCTCTCAAAGGCTACCTTTTAACTCAGACATTGTCATGTCTTAGAAAATTTTACATCCAGAAGCGTTTGCAATCATTACTACGGATTCGCGAAAGTTTCACTTCACCTCAGTTAATGTACTAACTAAAAAGTAGGGGATTGTTTATAATCTTACCAATACACCAGTCACAATCACCTATCGCATGTCCCTTTCGAACGTTTGTTTTTCCGAAAATTTGGAAATCAGGACCACGTATTACCCCCTGCAGATTCGTCGCGAAAAAGGTGGATTTGTTCAGACCTCTGACTTGCTTGAAAACAAAACAATGGGACAATAAATTTTCCGCACGAATCCCGCAGAAGCGCTGCCTCACCAAAACGTTGACATGATAACAGCCTAATATAGCAGTCCAATAATCTCAAGTTCAAAAAGAAGCGTATGAAACTTATGTAATATATCAAACATCAGAGAAAGTGTTTGACTTTGAGATCAAACATTGAGTGCATCGTTTGAAGAGCGAGGTGAACTCGACTTCTCTTTTATACACTTTCCAGGTGATCAAATGGAATGGTCAAACTTCTCTCGAGTATTTGACGTACTTTCACAAACGAAGCAATATTTCAGGTGAAAATCGAGACAGGAATTCGCTTAGTTCATGCAAGTGTTTGATCGTGATGTCAAAACACATCTCCGGAACGACTTTCCTTCGTGTTATTTTCGTCAATTATTAACTAGTACCCTTTCGGTACAGGACACTATAACTTGGGTACAAGTGCAGTTTAGCGGACGCACCTGGCCACTGACCTTTGCAGTCGGTTCAACAATATTATGAACCTTCCGTGGGAAATTAAAATGCAGCCGTGACCACATTTAAACGTGAATTGGCCAATTCACAAAAAAAAAAAAATAAAAAAATAAAAAAAATTTTACAGTACTATTCTACAACCAACACTAACCCTAACCCTAATCCTAACCTTAACCCTAACTAAATACATGTCCATATAATATTTATAATAAATCCATTTTTCCTTGGGTTGTGCCTCCTAAACTTTTTCCGCCAAGTCTCACTTTCCTTGATTATTGAGCCAGCAATATACCGGTCAACATCTAGGTGCGTCCAACTGGTGGGTTCGCTAAACTGCACTCTAGCCAAAGCTTCCATTCCACATGGCTCGGTTTCCTTTGCTCTTATTGGGCGAATGTATTCAGTAGCCCCTGTCAATAAACTGTCTAAAAAGCTGGTGGCGCAATTTATCAGTAAAGGGGGAATGCGGAGCTAAAAACGATGAGTGAAAACAATGGAATACCAATAAATTCAAGCCACCCTCTCGTAATCCCCCCATATATTTTCCATGATATTCACAGCGACACTCTATTATAGAGCCCTGACACTTTCAGATTTTGCCGACCGACGTTTTCGAAATAAAGTTCGAATTAACGGGGTAAATTTGAGCCAAAGGAAGATAAAATTCGGTTCGAGTTAGCGGGGAGTTCGAATTAACCAAATTCGAGCTACATGATAGCGAATGATAGGGAAAATGGCATCAAATCCAGGGAAAATTGAATTCGGTTCGAGTTAGCGGGGAGTTCGAGTTAACCGAGTTCGAGTTAACGAGGTTCTACTATATGAGCTTGCTAGCCTGTCTGTATACAAAATGACACACGCTGATTGGTTCCCTAGCCGTGCAATAAGTTTTTCGTACAGACCAGCTAGTTTTGGCGGGAAAATTCCCGAGTTAATTTAAAGACAAACAAACCAGATTCAGATAGATTTTACAAAAGATTTATAACAAATAACTACGAAAAAAGAAGTTATATCTTTTCAAAGATAATTTGAAGCAAAGAACTAGATAAATAGATGCAAAAAAAGCACGAAGTAATATGTAATAACGAGCAGGTAAACCTAATCCGCTAACTCACGAACACAAAGCTTCGTTCAAAGCGCTGAAGAAAGGAGCCAAAATCCAAATAATAAATTCCGTATTAACCTCGTTTGTTCGGTCTGTACAGGAAAGTATTTGCCCTCGGTTTCTTTCGCACAGACCTTGCTCCTTCGTCGCTCGGTCTGTAGGAAAACCTCAGGCAAATACTTTCCCGTACAGACCTCACACTCGGTTAATAAGTAATCAATATATATCTATATATCTATATTTATATATCTATATCTATATCTATATCGATTTCGACGTATGAGTATCCAACAACTAGTTCAGTTTGGGTGTTTATGTCGGGCATTACATTTTTTAGACAAGAGTGAGGATTACGGGACAAAGCTGCTGGTTTGTTCGATGACGCTTTTGTCCTTTTTCTTGCTTCTTGCAGTTCGATGAATACGGCTGGATTCAAAGTTCCTTATTCCATCATGGCACATAGCTCTCCAGTCTTTCCGTTCCAAGGCCACTTGCTCAAAAGTCCGATACGGTATGCTGACTGCTGCAAGATTGCTCTTAAACTTGTCTTTATACCAGAGCCATGGCCTGCCAACATTCCAATGTCCACTATCAAGCTGGCTATACATTAGGACTTTAGGTATCCTTTCGTCACTCATTCTGATGACATGGCCAGCCCAGAGTAGTTGAGATTACATGAGAAAAGTCTCTATGCCTCCAATTTTGCACTTAGTGAATAGATCAGCATTAGAAATTTTGTCTTCAAGGGTGTAACCACAGATCGCCCGAAGGCAACCTTTATGAAAGACATCCAGTTGGTTGATGTGCGACAAATACGGAGTCCAGGATTTTGCCCCATACAAGAGTGTGGTCAGTATGACAGCTATATAGACTTGTATCTTGGTGTCTAATTTTATGCCCCTCTCATTCCAGAGGTGATGACGGAGTTTACCAAATGCATTGGTAAGCTCTCGCTATTCGATTGATTATCTCGTCATCGAGGGACGCATTAGAGTCCACCTTGCTTCCCAGATATGAGAAAGATTTCACATACTTAAGATTCTTCCCATCAACCTTTATAGGCGTAGTTGGGAACTGGTGAACTGGTGGTTTCTGTTGGACACCTTTAATTTTCTTGGGCGAAGGGGATGGCTGGTGAACCACTTCGGTTTTCTTAATGCTGATGGTAAGCCCAAAGGCTTTGCTTGCATTAGAAGAACGATTTACGAGTTCCTGGGCTTCTTCCAATGACGTTGCTACGAGTGCAGCGTCGTCTGCAAAAAGGAGATCACGAATGATGCTAGTTCGCAGACGCGTCTTAGATTTGAACCGTGGACGATTAAAGAGTCCGCCACTAGTTCGAAATTGAAATTTGACATCTGTGTCTATATCGCCAAAGGCATATTTTAACATTACTGAGAAAAACAGCGCAAAGAGAACCGGAGCCAGGACACATCCCTATTTTGTGCCGTTTGTAACATCAAAAGAATCCGAAAATTCCCCATCAGACACAACAGCAGCTTTCATCCCCTTGTGGAAGGAAATAATGATGTTAAGCATCTTGTCAGGCATACCTAGCTTCTTCAATACTTTCCAGAGTGCATGCCGATTTACGGTATCGAAGGCCTTAGTTAGGTCTACGAACACCATGTACAACTCTTGATTTTTCTCACGTACTTTCTCGGCTACCTGACGAAGAGGAAAGATCATGTCGATGGTGCCACGTCCTGAATGAAAGCCGCATTGCGATTCAGGATAAATATCATCAACGATATGTTTGATGATTCTATTGAGTATCAGTCTGGCTAGGATCTTTCCAGCGATAGTGATATTACGCGGTGGTTATCACAGATACTCCTATTCCCTTTGTTTTTATAGATATGCTTAATGGAGGCGTCCTTATAGTCTTGTGGAACACGCCCGACTCTCCAAATTGTTTTGAAAAGTTCATGTAATTTCCTGATCAACTTTTGTCCACCGTATTTGTAAATTTCTGGAGGAATAGCATCCTTATCAGGAGCCTTGCCTGAGGCAATTTGTTTGATGGAATCCTTCACTTCTTGCAGGGTTGGTTCAAGGGACAACTGAGGTACTTCAGGTTGCTGGGAAATAGACACTAAGACTTCATCATCGATTACAGAGGTGGTGTTCAGAACAATATGAAAGTGCTCTTTCCATCGGTTCAAGATGTCCGTCTTATCTGTCAGAAGTGTCCGCCCATCAGATGAGAGCACGGGTGAGGCTCCGCTTTCTTAAGGACCATACACTTTCTTCAGGCCATCACAGAAAGCCTTAGAGTCCTTCCTATCAACAGCTTGCTGGAGTTCAGTAGTCTTAGCGGACCTCCAAGCCTCTTTCATTTTCCTGAGAGCAGATTGAACCTGGTTTTTGCACTTTTTGTATGCCTGCTTTTTGATGGATAAGTTTTTATCATTGATCCACGCTCAGTGCGAGCTGTGCATATGTTGGATTAACAGCTGGACTTCAGTGTTATCATCAAACCAATCTTGGTGTTTCCGAACAGGTAGTCCGAGAACTTCTAAGGATGCAGCGTATGTAGCATCACGTAGAGCCTTCCAAGATATATCGATATGTTCAGTGATCTCAATAGAGTCAAGAGATGCATCCAGCTTGTTGCAAAGCTCAGTCTGTTTTTCGCTGGTTTTCAATGGCAAGATGTTAATGCGCTTAGGTATTGATGAATTTTCGAGTCTCTTGTAAGCAAGACGGAATAAGGCCTTGCTACGAAGGAGAGCATGATCGGAAAGATATCAGGTACAATGGAAGGAACGTGTGGAATTGATATCCCTCGAATCTCGTTCCTTTGTGACAACAAAGTCAATCAGATGCCAATCCTTGGATCTAGGGTGCATCCAGGAAGTCATATGATTGTTTGGTTGCTGAAAGAGGATGTTTGTAATGGTTAGATCGAATTCTTGGCAGATGGAAAGAAGGCGTAGACCGTTAGAATTCATTCGACCGACTCCATGATGCCCTAATACTCCCTCCCATGTTTGATGGTCCATGCCTACCCGAGCATTGAAGTCCCCCATAAGAATTAATTTACTCTTATCTTGAACGTCTGAGATGACATTGCGGAGTTGATTGTAGAAGTCATTTTTTTCCTGCTCAGAGCTGGCCATGGTTGGAACATAGCAACTGACTAACGTGGCGCTAGTATTGCCATTTAGGTCAAGTGTCAGTGTCATGATGCGATCCGAAATACCTTTAGGCATAGAAGACAGGGATCTAGCTATTTCTGATCTTACGGCAAAGCCAACACCTGACTGGCGTGGCTCGTGCTCGCTTTTTCCGGACCAGGAAAACACATAGCCTCCTTTCAATTCCTCTAATTGCGATGAACCCGCAAGACGTGTTTCACTGAGTGCAGCTATATCAATGTTGTATTTCTTTAGCGCAAGGGAGACCAGTGCCGTTTTGCCTTCTGGTGCAGAGTCATTGTCTTGAAGTGTACGCACATTCCAAGAGCCAAGATGTAGTTTCTCACTTTTCTTCATAGTAGGACTGCGCTACTGGATAACCAGACAGCTGCAGCGGGCTGCCAAGTTTAAAATGTGAGCAAGCAGTGTTTAGGGCTCCTTTTCTCGCCCCCTCCCCTTTTGGGAAAGCAGTGCTGTATCTAAAAAGACCTGCTTTGTCACCACTGGAGGACACGAACAGCACAGCTGCTCACGGGATTTTGCTAGAACGGCCATCACCCAATGGTCGCCACTGTGCAGAGCTCCAGCTAGAGGCTTCCAGTAACATCCTTTACCTGCCCCCATTACTTTCACTCTCTCGCCAGAGGACTTTGTAGCAAATAGGTGGAACTGTGTGGAACTGAACTGACGTAAGTTGCTAGACTACCCACACGGACGATTTGTTTTAAGTGGTGAAGGCTTGTGTAGGACCAGCCACACTTTTTGGAACTGCTGATAGCATGGAATCGGTGGAAATAATTGCCACGGAAACAGTGAACAACAGACCTCTCTCTCTCTCTCTCTCTCTCTCTCTCTCTCTCTCTCTCTCTCTCTCTCTCTCTCTCTCTCTCTCTCTCTCTCTATATATATATATCTATATATATATCTATATATATATATATACATACATATATACATACATATGACATGCTTATGATTTTCTATGTTTTTGTCTTGTACAAGTGAAGTGTTTTTAAAATTTTTTCAGAAGTCCTGTAATGAAAGCATGAGCACATGTCCATTTAAAATGCATGTTACATCAATTATCTCTAATTACTGATATCTGCATAATTAAGTAGATAATTAAACAATTTTCTCCATGAAATCAATGATTATTGACTCAGAAATACCAGTAACACCTACAGAGTTTATCAAAAAGCAATCTTACCAGAATTTGAAACAAGCTCAATGTCATTTCCATCCAAAATAATTTCATCTTTCTGACTTGAGTTGACACATGTGACACCTGGTCTCATGTTTACTTTACGGATGTATTTTTCACCCAAGAAGTTTCGTATTTCCACCAGTGACCCATCATTAGTACAAGTTATATTGATGGGGAAATGGGCATACACAGCTCTCATTTTGTATCGGAATCCCTGATAATTATAAAAACAACCATAAGTGGAAAGTGGCAACATATCAGTATTTGACATTATCCAGTACAGAACGATGTGAGATGTTTTGCAATATACAATTTGGGTATTGTAAATTATTTTGTGCTAATCTGGAATTATAAGATGACATACAAACATGTGTCAAGCTGGAATGCTCAGAAAATGTTTCTGAACCCCAAATGGTAACCAAAGCCTCAGTAATAAGTCAGGAATCTGGACTCCATAACCCAAGTTATGCAATATGGTAATCAGAACCTCATTCATCAAACAGTTCCAGATTCAATCCCCATGAAAGTTTTCAATATCAATATTACCAAAACTTATCTGTCTAACTTGCACAGTGTTCATAGTTAACTAGAACATTGAATGCTTTGCTTTTCAGTTGAATCAGTGATTACATTTCATAGAAAAGTTGATGAAATGCATGTATTGGCACTCGTGAAATGTTGCCATGGTCAAACTCCAGCTTTTCAACTAATTATAGTCTACGAATTATCTTTGTTTGAAATGTTTCATTGGTTAAAATTTTCAAATTTGTCCATGTTAACATTTCAAATAACATTGCAGGGTCCAAATTAGCAGTCTAAAACAGCTTTGCAAGTTGTTCCCCTCTGAAAAATACCATTTAACACAAACACACACTGCCCCTCTAAATAGAATTTTTAGGGTAAAGAACAGCATTCACAGATTCTCCTGAACATCTCGTTTTCTTTATCTGGCCATTAAGTGAACTACTGAAACACTTTGCTTACATCTAAATGGAGTTTTGGGCAGACAGTTTTATCAAGTCAACACCTAAATCACATCCCCACTTTTCTACAGTTTTTCATTGGGCCATGTTGGGAACTGCTGTCACAGACTAGATTGCAGTCTTTTAGACCAAGTCTGATGCAAACTGTTCATGCTTAAAATGGATGAGGTCATTTTACATTTTGTAATTAACGTTTTTTTGACTGACTTTTCAACAGTAAAACCTCAAAACAAAAGGTGAGATTTCACCAAGCAGCATTCAGGTGAGTTTTTTTACTGAACTTTTGATTTATTGAAGTGGAAATAGAACTTTGTGAAATAACTCATGATGAGAAACTCTTTTTGTAATGGCTGAGTGTTAGAGGCTATTAGTGGCAAAAGGTAGTAGCAATAATTTTACCAACTTTTGCAAAAGATAACCAATGACAATTTGTGATTTATTGGATGGCGAGTCACATCATCACCAGACAAGTTGTGTGATGGATGTTACTGTGTGCTACTATTAAAGAAATGTTTGGGTTGTAGCTCTAATTAGGTGTAAATTTGACTCTGTCTTATTTCTGCAAAGTTTAACACAATGTATGTTCTTTCAAAAATCATTGCATGTAACATGCAACTTGTGAACAACCATCAACAAAATTTGTTGTGGTAACATATTGTTTTAAAAATCATCATAGCAACAATCACAGCATCAGCAAAGCAGTGTGGTCGTGTCATTGTCAGCACCATTAGAATATCTGGAAAGAGTGCAAGAACTTGCACAGAATCACGAAGGCTACTATGCAGTATCCACAAGTCAAAAACTTAAAATGCTAAATAACCTTCATAGTTTCCAGAAATGACTTTGTAGATTTTTGCAATTTTCAAAATTGCTTCACAAACTGTGATTTGCAAAGCACTAATTCGGACCCTGCATTGACATAATATTTCAAACACAAGTAGGTGTTCTTCCTCCAATTACTAAATACAGAGAAACAAGTTTTTTTAATGAGTTTCAAGGTATTTAGAAATCAGGGGAAGAACACTTAACAGGTGATTGAAATTGCTTCTCGAACAAACCACTATTTTAGGCCAAAGTCCAGCCAAAAGTCAGCAAAATTCAGCTGAAATCTTCCTCTGATTTCCAAATACTGATTATGTCTTTCTTTTGTTTTTGCTTCATGAATTATTGAGTTTGAGAAAATGCCTATCAAAGTCTTAAAATTGTCTCCTTATAACCTTGATAAGGTTTCCCATGACTTTCACATGGAAAGACTTAAATTTCATTCATTTTGCTTATAGGATTCTCCATTATATTAGTGAACAATTGGTTATTTATTCCTCTAAGTGTTGATGCAAAACACTTTCATGTGTACTTTGTATAGTGCATACACTGTCAGCACAAGTGCACCTTTTACTCTCCTGGATGTCATTGATGCTCCTTGAATCAAGGAAGACTTGAATAACACAAAAATGCAAGTTGGTTTCAAAAACAAGACCTGAACACGAACTTCTGACAGGGTTAACTAGCACATAAATAACGTGACACTTGATCTCGACAAGCAGTCAGTTGATAACAAACTGCCACTGTAGTTACCAGGGCCCTGGATGATATAAACTACCTGGAGTGGAATTGGTTACACAGGATAAAAGAAAGCATTATCCTATTGAATCAAGTTTTTTAAATCCTTTGTATACACCCATTTCTCCCCGAGGATTGCAAACTGTTTTTTCATGATCAAGGAATAATGATATAATTAACAAAATGTCAAACAAGTATTATTTTATGTTTGTTATTACTAGACTAAGTGGGAATTTTATTGTTAAAGAAAAAAAAAAAAAAAAAGAAAAAGGAAAACAAAAAACAAAACAGAAATATTTAAGGGCCCACTTACATAAGTCACACCTTTGATCATATTTTGGATGTGACTGCATATTGTTCGTACACAAGCCAGCTCTTTTCGGGTGGCAAACCAAACATCAACTCTGAGCTTGGTTTTCATGATCATTTTCAATTCCAACCTAAGATGTTTAAAGCTCCTTGACAATGTTCCTCGAGGACCTTTCACTTGCACTGTTCTGCTTTTAACTGTGATTTCCACTAAAATGCAGAGAAACAAGAACTTTTTTATTTTAATCAAGACATGGAATTTAATGAGTCCTAATATCTTTTTCTTTTTGTTACAGACACATGCTATCATTTTTACCACAGCATGGTAGATTATCTCTTTTTAAGCTTTTGTTTACTATCACCAGGGATTGAAATTTAAATTTTTTATTAGTATCCAAAAGGGATACCAGGTTTCTGAACTTGGTATCCCTCTTTGAAATCCAGTATCCCACATTTGAGTACCATTCTTAACTTGCACAGCCTTTGTAATTCAACTATTTTTGCCTTGGCAATTTTTTCTACTAAGGTAAACCAAAAATACTATTTCAGAATCATCCTCAGGGTATTATGAAACAAAAACTTCACACCTTTGTTAATTGTGAAGTTTTTGTTTGTAAACCAGAAAAATTGTAACTTACCATGGTATTTGCCTCAATTTCTGCATACCAGTGGCAGTGTTCAAGCAAAAGCATATTTGACCTTGACATTGGCTTGATCAACAATAAAATATTGATACTGTATCAGTTATGTTTAAACTTATGTTCTTGCAAATTGTAAAAATCAGGTACATGGATTTTCTCATAGTTGCAAATTTATTCCATATTACATTTACTTGTAGTCAACGTCTGTGTAATGTTTTTCTGTCCAAATACAAATATCGACCCATTTCCACTTCTATATTTTGTTGTGAATTATTGCTGCTACAGAAGCATGGGAAAATTTCTTGTCAAAAAATATACTGTTTTTCTCAAAAATTGATTCTCTGAGTGCCAGAGTTCTTCCACCCTCACAAGGGGGAGCTGTAGATATTAATTCCTAGTTTACACAAGCAAGTTTTCTTTGCAAATTCTATGCCAATTGAACTTGCTTATGTATGTGGTAAACAAGTTTTTCTTCACAAATATCCCTTGATAAATTTTACTTGCCCATTTGAACTGGTCAACAATGCTTTCTAGTCAAATTATTTCCCTCAAGCATGAGATTTCATAATCACTTGTCATATTTTTCTTGACATGCCATTTAATACATGGCCAAGTTTTGATTATGACAAGTTTTTGTACTTGTAAAGGAAAAACTAGTCATGTTTCCTTATTCACATGAGCAAGTAAGACATGTCTAATTGAAAATTGTTAAAGGAAACTTGTTTGTGTAATTAAACTAGACTGAAGCCTATAATCTCTCATTGTTATAGGCTAAGTATATATGGTTCCCCTGGAAACTTGGAAAAACCTCTGGCAACCAAGGTGACAAATCAATAGCAAAAAAACCCCCAAATATAAATGTATTAACACTCCTTTAATTTTAGGAATAATATTGACTTGTCAAGCTTTGACACAAGGCATTGTTAACTGCAATTAGCCATAAGACATTTCATGTGACATGCATGCATTATGCAAATTACCAATTACTGTGCTGTCCAAAACAAAAAGCTGCATTGTTTTTCCAGAAAAGACATAATGACAGCCAAACAGTAGTTTTTGAATAGCATTTGCAAGAAGAATATTTAAATAGACACTGAAACAAGTGCATGTTCTTGTCTCGGCATTTTTTTTTGCCAAGGTAAACCAAAAAAATCGTAACTTACTGTGGCATTTGCCTTGGCAATTGCTGAGTACCAAGGTGAATTACAAAGGCTGCTTGCAGTATCTGAAACTCTAATGCAGTTTCATAACATTACATATAACAACATATTAGATATATTAATCTTCTCTTCTTCATCATCCATTGCTATTTTCCCAAGGCATTTCAACATGATGTTTTTTGAGGTATTTTAGCACTCCATACCCAGGTTTTTTCCCTCCTTAGATGCCATTCTTGCATAAAAAAAGTTTGTAATTCTGTCAAATTGGCTGCCCAAATATGCAGACTGCTTTTTTTTTTTTTCAATAAATCCCTTGCACATTGCAAATTGTTGCTATGTAAAATTAGCATTCACTATCAAAATTTTTATGGTATCCTTTTGGGAAACTGAACATATGACATCTAGCATCCAAAATTAAAATATAATTTCCTGTGGGTATTGGGATACTGCAAATTTCAAACCCTAACTATCACTAATAATCCTTACCATTTTCTGGGATCTTAATTTCCCGAGAAGCTAAGATAGTCTTCATGGCTAAAAAGTAAATAAATTAAAAAAATATGAAGTAACTAATGAAAAAACCCCCAATATAACCCCCCCTCCAAAAAAAAACCCCAAAACCAAAAAAGAACAGTGAATAAACACTAATTAAAACAGCACCACAAAAGTTGTGAAAAATTTTGACTTTCAATTTGGTCAGAATGGATGCCAGATATGGTAAACAATAGTACATAACACAGTTAAGCATTGCAATTATCTTAGCACTGTCACAGCCACATAACAAGAAGACAGCAGTTTTTGTGATGTGCTCATTGAACTTAATGTGTTCATCAAGTACAAGCAGTTAACATGTTCAAGGCATGTGAGTATGCACAGGAGCCATTTGTTGTGCGGGCAGACCAAGCCTGTCTTGGTTCTCTTAACTATCACCTTCAAATTTTTGGAAAATCCCTTGACAGCCTTGAGTTATGCAATGGCATTAGTTTCGGGGGATATTTCTGAAAGTGATATAAGTTTGAGTTATGATAGAAAGTTCTGTGACCAGCATACTAGTAAAATTAAAATCTTTGTCCTTAAAGTTGAACACAAACAAACTGAATGTGGAATGACCTGAGGTCTTCTATTTTATCACTGTTTTTTTTCTTCATTTGGCCTTTGGTCGTTTGTTTATGAATAAGGAGCCAAGGATTTTATAGCGTTACACTCTTCAACAGATCCTCTGTGTGTTTCAGTTTTGTACGGTCAAATTCGGCTTTTAGGTCATTTAGCATGGTAAAGTAACGTTCCCGTGCATAGAATTTTACAACACATAGACAGCATGACCGTAAAAGCGGAGGAACGCATAAAAATCCAGAGTACGATATGTGAATTACCAAATGTTAAAACAATAAGTTAAAGAGTTCTATCGGAGTATTCGATATTTAAAAACAATTAAAACTGTGGCACGATTGCGAGAAACTTAGCGTAAGAAGTCTTCAGAATTAATTGCTGTTATCTAGCTAAAAATTCCTGAAGCTCGCATTGCAAGATGTCTGATAATAACTGGTGATATTGATGGGATTGAAAAACACTCTCACTACTATTTCTTACCCTTAAACGTATGCTTGACTGAAAAGGGTTCTTGCTGCTTAGCGTCCTGGCCGTAAAAGCTGCTAAGTTATTATGATCCAAAATTACCCTCATTGATCCCTATTCTACCTTTCTTCTCAAGCTTCTCCACTTATCTTCTCATGATCATTATAGAATTTTGAGCAGTGGTTCTCAACCTTTTTTAGATGAACACCCGCCTGTCACGCACTGAAACCTCTTGCCATCCCCATTGAGCATACTCACTCAGTCCCAGTTCATCGCCCGGGCTAGCACCCTACTCTAGAGCAATACCGAACTGAATTAACTGCAATAGATAATTATTCACTTCAGTATTGCCGAGTTTGTCAGTGTTAGGTTTTCACGCTAAATGACTACTAGAAACTTAAAAATGTTGTGCTGGTGACTGACTGATGCACGGCCACCATTAGAATCCTGACGCCCCCCTCTCTGATGTTTTGCTTCTATCGCGCCATCCAACGTTTTTTTAACGCCCACCGGGGAGCTATACCACCCACGTTGAAAAACGCTGATATAGAACTTTGTAGGCAGCACCCTGGCGGTATATACTAGTGGCGTGTCCAGTGGCGGGGTACAGGAGTATCACCAGGCTAGATGAATGTTGTATCCCAATTTATTATTGGTTGTCTTGTGTGCTGTTGTTAGGGTGTTTATGAGAGACTGGGCACTAGCAATAGCGTTGCCTAGTGACAAGAGAGACTTGGCGCGCAAGAAAAGCGAAGGTGTTAGGTTGTTATCAAGGATGTTTATGTGAACTTAAAGAAATAAATAAATAAGAAAAGCCGCTGTCTAGGATTCGTGGTTTCTACATTTTCCATTTCCCCACAATACTTTATATATATTAATGATCCTAAGAATGTTATCTGGATTTAATGAATGCTCAAGAAGACCTCGATTAAGCAGTACTTAAATGGATTTGGCTTTTCACTTCTATGATAAAAAAATGGAAAAACCACGGCGGGAGTTTAACCCTTTGACGCCCAGGTTTTTGCTTGTGTTTATTGTTCTCTCTTTGTTTTTCCTTTGTCCGTTCATTTGTTCTTTTGTTCTAGAGGTGTTCTAGGGCACCAGGCGTCAAAGGGTTAAATACCAAGGATGTAAAAGGCGAAAGAGAAAATTTTCTTCACGGCCGAGGCTGATGGTGGACCATCACGCCATGGCCCCCAAAACATTTCATTTAGGGGGGCTGCAATATCGTTCGTTCCCCCTTAACAGGGACCGCAGAATGATAATTTGAGTGGGGGGCTGACGGGGGTGATAGCATGCCTCCTTAAAAAATTAAATTCAATGCAGTAGAACCCCTTTAATTCGCGGATATCAGGGTCCAAGGACCCGGTCCGCGAATTATCCGGGTCGCGAATTAGTCTGAAAACCAAATTTCAACATATCAAGACATACAATGGTCATATAATGGCCAAAGACATATGAATTTTAATTCACAACCCTCCTACCTCACGTCGTATACGACGCCATATTGGATGTTATGGTCAGAATATAGTGCCGACCGATCGCATGTTTCCAACTATTTTTTTCAAAGAACAACTCATTTTTTGCAAAATATGAACTTTATTTACAACAAATCAATAAATAATGATCATTTACATGCAAATTGATACAAAAGAAAGAGTAGAAAAGGGTCCAAGACTCTATCGCGAATTAAGGCCTTTCGCGAATAAAGGGGTCGCGAATTAGAGGGGTTCTACTGTATTTCTGAGAAGGTCGTGAACACCTCTTATTTTACTGATTACTCAGAAATCACAAAACACTAGTTATATTAACAGGAACAACTCAAATACTATCAGCTGGTCACTCAAATATAGAATATCTTTATCGGATATTTAAAATCATAAACTAAAATGCGAGTGTGGTTCTCGCTATGTTGGTAGAACAACTCAACAGTTAAATGAAAGGATCAAGCAAATTGTGCCAAGTGTTATACGAAACAAGACCATATCGCTAAGAAATCAACCGAAAAGGCAATGTCCCTCTGGTCAAACGATTAATTGTAATTCGGCAATTGGTCGACACTTGTCAAAGTGCCGCTCAGCATTCTTTCTAAAGATTATGGAACCCATGTATATTGGCGTTGTTTTGATGTTTAATCCCTCCTACGTGGGATGACATCATTGCCTTTTCATCAGGTATAAATATAAGCTGATAACTCATTTCTCAACAGTTAGCAGACGTTTGCACCTGAAGAGTGGTCTGCCGAAATGCATAGTGCTTCTTTTTAGTATTTACTTTCTCTGCGTGTTGGTTCCTCTAGTTCTTTTCAGAACTCTCTTGTATAACCATTCACCATGGTTAAGACGTTTTCCAAAGCGATACTGAAATATTTAATTTCTTTCCAAAAAAGTGGGGGGCTAAAGCCTCCCAGACCCACCGCTTCCGCGGCCCCTGCTTAAAAACACATATAATAACACTATGCAAAGTGTTTTCTAATTTTTTCCATAACACGTACTTGCATTTCAGACTTAAGTATCTATATAATAAATAATTAAAATCTCTATATGATTAAAAATCTAAGGAAGTACACATATTTAAATGATGGTTGATACTTTACTATAAGTTAGAGTTGCACGAAGATGCCGTTAAAACTCGGGATAAATGTATAGTCACTTTTAAGTATCCTTAATAAGGACTAAAGTGCCTATCCCGTGCGTGGGGATTTTACATATTCGCATTTTTTTTATTTTTCCGATTAAAAATGTAAAATATCTTCCTTTTCGAAAATTTCATCTTCATGGAGATTTTTGAGGTCAGAGTTTGAAATTTTGAAGTTTGGCCAGGAGAAAGACACTGGTAACTACTTACTGGAAATGACTTCCAGTTGGGGCAACTGTAAACAGCAGTAAGTGATTTACATAGCGCACAGTCAGGTTTCTGTTTGAAAAAGTCGATTTTTGGTTGGAAGAATTGCCCAGAATTCTTCGGAAACGGGCAGAAACACTTTCAAGCATGTCTTCTTCCTCAAGGACGGATTATTATAAGTAACACCATGAAATGAGGTGTATTAGCTATTAAACCTCCCGCTCGATGGGGGTCGTTTCTGACTTCCTCTTCTCCAGCTTACTGCCTTTTCCATGCTGAACCATGATTTCGCCCAGATGGCCAACTGCCATGATCGAACTGTGACATGTAATGGCAACAGCAAGTTGAAGCTCCATCTCCTTCACAAGTTCATCTTGCTTAACGGGAGTAAGAGATATCTTTGTGTCGCAAGATGTCAAACTAGCTTGTCTTTTGTGCTTCACGGACTCTTCGTGGTGGTTAAGATTCGACAATTTAGGGACGAGGTTTGTTCGGCACAGTGAACCTGAATAGGCATCTTCCGAACCATCTGTCACCTTTTGAAGCCAAGGATATTTTGTCTGCCATTCCGGCCTGAATTTTCGCGCCGTATCGTAGTGGCTTTTCCACTTGTTTCCTCGACCATTTTTAGAAGGCATACTTAAGTTCATGGGAGGAACTGACTCAATTGACACGAATACGAATGTAAATTAAACGTTAAACAAACAATACAACGTCGGTCATATTAGTAAAGGAATCTCTCGATAGTTCAATTTCTTCCAAACGTTTGAATCAAATACCTTGATTTTTCAGCGGATAAAAATTCTTGAACTATGATTGGTCAGTGGCGTGAATGACTGTGTTTCTAAATTTAGCCGGAGCAGTGGCAGACTCTTCTGATTAGTTGATAGTGGTCCAACCTACAGCGAAGTTTTTCGTTCAATATTAATGGTGCGCTACTGCGCTACATAGAGCTCCGACTGGACAATTGGTCATACTTTAGAAAAAAGCCAAAAATAAGCCAAAAAGTAGGAATAGGCCAAATAAAATTTTTGGAAGCAAAACCTTAACAAAAGAAACCAAAATCGAGATATTTGGCTTAAAAAAAAAAAAGCCAAATTGGCAACCCTGGCAACTCAACCTTGTTGTTGGGTGCGTAATTTCTCGTGCACCCCCCTTCGATCTGCTCAGTGACGTCTGTCCCTGAGTCTTTTCGGCTATAATTCGTCTTTGAGGAAGAAGACATGTTTGAAAATGTTTCTGCCCGCTTCCGAAAATCGACTTTTTCAAAAATCGACTTTTTCCAAATCGAAACCTAACCGTGTGCTATGTAAATCACTAACTGCTGTTTACAGTCGTCCCCAATGAGGTCACTTTCGGTAAGTAGTTACCAGTGTTTTTTTCTCCCGTCCAAACTTCAAAATTTCAAACTTTGACCTCAAAAATCTCCATAAAGACGAAATTTTCGAAAAGGAAAATATTTTACATTTTTAATCGGAAAAATCCAAAGAATGCGAATATGTAAAATCCTCATATACGGGATTGGTACTTTAAAAAAGCCATGACATTTTATAATTGTATTTAGTCTTTTAATTCATAAATTAGTAATCCACTGAAATATTCTTTTCTCCTAAACACGAAATATGCTTTACCATAGGTGTAAAACTGTAAATATTACCCCAGTATTGTCAAAAATGCAGGCGATGAAAACATTTACGTAAAAAAGCCCAACCTGAACTAAAGTTTTGTTCTCGGCCCCCCTAATTTCAACTAGCTTCCTACTCCATTATGGTGAACAAAGATTCTTTCGTGGAAAAAGCTATTGAATATTTGTTTTATTAACCCTTTTCTGTCCGAGACGTCCCCCCTTTACGAGTAAAACCGTCTGGTGTAAGCCTAGTTCCCCTGGCCGGAGAGAGTTAAACT
>JASJOG010000069.1:407500-670000 GCA_030142905.1 Heliopora coerulea | reverse complement strand
CGAGAAAATAAATAACTTTGAGGCATGAAGTAATATTTCATAAACGAGTGCGAGTGTTTTACCAGGGGTTACAAGCACGAGAGAACAATGAAAATCACGAGGCCGTGAACCGAGTGATTTTCATTGTTCTCGAGTGTTTGTAAAACATGAGAGGATAATGAAAATTACGAGGCGGTAGGCCGAGTGATTTTTATTGTTCTCGAGTGTTTGTAACTCCTGGTAAAACACGAGACACAAGTTTATGAAATGACTTCTCAATCGTCCATTTTGAGTTTATAATTAAGAAATGTGGTAATAAACGGTTCTAAGTATGGGCCGTTTATTATCTGATTTCTTAATTATGAATTGAGTTTACGCGACCTTTATCGGGTTTCAAAACACATGCACATGACCAAATATTTTCGTCTGGTTGGTTAATTAGGTCATGAATTATTAATAAGTTTGAGAAAGTATATTTCTTGATTAGTTTAACCTTTTCCCAGCGGGGTAAGATTTCTATTAATTTATTCGGGCTAACGCCAGACGATTTTACTCGTCAAAGGGGGGGCTACCGCCTTGAAAGAGTTAATACTTATTGTGAATGTACTTTACGATCTCGTTCTCGTTAATTTGCTGAAGATGTAATCAAATTTCAATAGATAATCAAAGCGGTAACCAACAGTTTTAAACTTGGAAAAAAATTGTACTACACTATATATCAGTACATATCGCGTGAAAACATGCGACGCTTGTCAACCATTCGCACCAGTAGGATCGAATCGCTTTACTCACCCTAGTTCAGTCATGCCATCGGTAAATTCTTTTCTAGAAAATTCACATTGTGTTGCAGCCTTAAATTTCCATGCAATTAGTAAAACTTTTATACTGGTCGGATCCAAGTTAAGGTCCTCACAAAACCGACCAATACCTTCTGCCATGATCTTGTCTTCATCTCCTGGCTCTTTTAATTGTAAAAGAAATACATCTATTACAAGACTATATTCTATGACAAATTGCTAACCATCATAACAGCATTCAGCGGGATCATGCAAATGACGACGGAAACGTAATATCGCCAAACGCTGAACATTTCGTTCAGTTGCAATGTAGTTCAGTTGCTCAACATTTCTATGATTGCGAACATATTCAGTACATTAAAGGTTTACGCCATTTGTTTAATCATTTTAATCATGAACTTGCCCTTTTTGACAATCCCCTTTCATTAGAAATCTGACATTTAACAACTTTTGAATACTCCAATCCTATAAGTATCATACATTCAACCACGTTGGTCTAAAGGCCAACTAGGAAATCTCACTCTTCTTTTAATTATGTCCTTTTACTTCCTCTCACAGGCGCCGTATTTTCACTTGTTACTTCACATCTCTTATTGTTTCACTGGTTACTTCACATCTCTTATTCTTGTTGTTTCACTGGTTACTTCACACCTCTCATTCTTATTGTTTCACTGCTTACCTCACACCTCTTACTCTTAGATGATCGACGAACGTTCGTCAAGCCCTAACCTCAGAAAAACGATCTCTGAGCCGCAGACGGGGATCGAACTCGCAACCTGTTGATAACCGGTGAGACGCTCTAACCTTTGAGCTACCAAGACTCAGGTGGCGAGCTCAGTTGCAAGTTCGACGTATGTGTTGCCTAAGAGGCAGCCACGATATGTTGACAATGATATTAAGTCGACATATGTTGTACATGTGAGAGTTTGAAGATATCTTCTATGATCGATGAACGTTCATCTAGCCCTAACCTCAGAAAAACGATTTTTCCAAGCTCTAACATGTACAACATATATAGACTTAATATCATCATCAACATATCGTGGCTGCCGCTTAGGCAGTACATATGTCGAACTTGCACCTGAGCTCGGTAGCTCAATTGTTAAAGCGTCTCACTGGTCATCAGAAAGTTGCGGGTTCAATCCCCATCTGGGGCTCAGAAATCGTCTTTCTGAGGTTAGGGCTTGACGAACATTCATCGATCATCTAGGATATCTCTAAGCTCTCACATCTAAAACATATATCGACTTCTTATTCTTGTTGTTCCACTGGTCACCTCACTTCTCTTATTCTTGTCCTTTCTCTGGTCACCTCACACCTCTTATTGTAGGGTGAAATAAAACTCTATTATTTTAATGTAACCTTCAATATTAAGACTGTAGCTATTCGATATAACTTTAATTAGTCTGATGATGACTTAATTACAAAGTTGAAATGTCACTGGCTCACTCTGTCGTCTTGATTTGACTCGACTCAAAATGCTATCAGGGAGTTTAAGCAAACAGTACGACAAGGTCTGCGGGAACGATGTTCTAACAATAGAAATTTTTATTCAGAACAAAAGGAATGACTAATACCAAGTCCCAAGAGTGTTTTCAACGCCGTCCTACCGCTATACAGTACCTCGTCACCAACATTTCCACGGTTTCATGGCTACGTTGGCGCACAGAACGTAGAATATTCTCGGTCGTTCAAATTTTACCAAACAGAGCAGAGCTGCTGAGGTGAGTTCCAGAGGGGTAAAAACAATATTTATAATACATTACAGTATCAATGGAATGTTATTCTGTTAAAATGCTTAAAATAAATTTACTTTGTTAAATGCAGTCGCCGTACTACTTCGCTTAAACTTCCTATTACTGGAACTGTGTTTTGTTTTAAATATATTTTGGCATGCACACGAATACATGTATATACATCAGTACATGTCTATTTAATTAATATATATCCGTTCGGTTATCCATGGATTTGACGGTTTCATAAAATTCCAGGGTTTCAAGGAAATGAAACAAAACGGACCAAACATTTACGAGGTAAACGAGGTACTGTAAATGTATGGACGTTTTTGAATCGAGTTTTCCGATGAATTAATGAATGTTAACGGTTTGCTATCAATCCCTTGAAACTTAGAAGGCAAATACAGTAGGCAAGTTGGTTTCTTATATAAAGCTTCTTAACGAGATTCTTTAGTTAAAGTTCCGGTAATACGACCACTACGTACAAACCACACACCTGCTTTTTTGCGTTTTTCAAGAACCCGTCGATTCGTTTCTTGATCTCTTTAAGTAATATTTCAAGTACGAGTTGGTGTTCTTCCTCCGATTTCTAGATACCGAGAAACGAGTTGAAAAACGAGGCGAAGCCGAGTTTTCTTAACGAGTTTCGAGGTATCTAGAAATCGGAGGAAGAACACTAAACGAGTGTTTGAAATTACTTCTCAAACGAACCAGCATTTTAGGCGAAAATCCAGCCGAAAGTTGGAAAAATTCAGCTGTAATCTTCCTCCGATTTCTAAATACTGATTGTGTATTTCTTTTGTTTTTTCTTCGTGAATTATTAATGAGTTTGAGAAGTAATATTTCAACTAGAACCTTAAGCAAGGCACGGCAACGAGGTGGATAAATATGAGATCTAAATTTTACTATTCAAATAAAAACTACGGATCAATAAAAACCAAGTATTTGGGGATCGCCCCCGATGATCAGTGACCACTGCGGATCGATTCCGACCATGAGAAGAGAAATTTCAATCAGACGGCTAAAACGTAGCCTGCCTGTGTGCAGACTCTCCTTTCGGATATCGTGTCTTAACGCTTCAAGGATGTTTTACTTGCACTTTACATGTTGAAAGTTGTAAAATGATGTTTTCTGATGAAATGCAGCAAATTTGTTATTCAGTACTTATTTACACTATCTTACTTATTTTTATCATATTACAGCTGTTAAATTGTCCGTAAGGCTTTCTTATGATGTAAAACTAAAAAAATGAACTTGCCTTTCTTTTCCTATTCTGCCCTACACCAAAATTTATGTACTGCAGTTTAAAAAAGTGTATATTTGGTAGTGTCAGCATGCTGTTAAAATCTGCGGTACAGCTTCCGTTAGTGATAATTGTGACCGGCCATCGTGGCTGGCAAGATTACAATAAACCGGCAAAAAGTGAACTGACGACGGCCAAACCTGATAGCTATAATATGATATTTGAATTTCATACCGGCCAATTGCCGGTAAAAAGCAGCTAACGGAAGTCGTGCCACCAATTGTGCCGTTTTCTTTTCTTGACTACAAATGGTTACACCTAAGGAAAGTTTCAGCCCCTAGTTTAACTCAGTGACAGGATTCATAGCCCTGCATCAGGAATCTCCTAGAATTACCAGCACATCTTTAAAAGCACATTCTCCATTTTGGATGTTTTTGTAGGCAACCAACATCACCAAAAGTATTTTCATTGCAATACAGAAGAGAGAAAGAAACAACCACAAGGCTGCACTGTTTTTACGACTGAAAAATTCATTAGCTAGCTAAATGAACTGTAACTTACAGGGCCATACCAAGGGGTCAATGGCAAGGGGGGCATTGGTGCCAATTTTCACACATTATTGATATCATGTATGTTTTTAATCCCATCAATTGTCTCCCATCACTTCTCATACTACTTTCCAACAAATTTTGGGGGCAGCATGCTCCCTGGCTCCCCATCAGGAACAGGCTCCCCTCACAGTATACCATGCTGTTATATGACATTGCTTTGGGGTTTTTTTTTTGTTTTTTATTATTATTATTATTTATGTCCAATCCAATTATCAAACACATACAGCATTTTGACTCTATGGCAAAACTTTGTTGCAGTTTTACTGAACAATTTATTATCATGAAAAATCTTCACATCCATGTTGGTATGAACAGTATGCCAGAGGTAAAAGGGAAGTAATGTAAGGCTGACATTCAATAATTCAATTTACATTACTTACATTCAACATAATGATGAGGTACATGGCTGGTCAATGTATAGTTACAACACAGAGGTAGCTTTAATCCTACAGCTTTACCCTGAGTAACATAAACAGACACTTTTTTGTCTGTCATATAAGGACCCACTGTAAAGCCAATATAAAAACAGACTTAACTCATTAAGAGGTAAGGCTCATCTTCTTGACAAGTAAAATCATCTGGCATTAGCCAGAATAAAACTATTGAGTGTATCCTTGCCTCTTAATAGGTTAAAGAGATAATATCAAAGTTAAACTTTAATTCAAAAAAACCTGTGACATAAACACAAGATACATGTAATGGAATCTGAAGTGAGAAAACACTTTGTCTTTAACTCGTCATTTTAAAAATGGTAAATCACTGAGTGATGTTATCATTCTAAAGGAGAAAAGTGGAAGTGACAAGGAAATGAGAATTAATAACCTTTCTCTTGTTGGTGTTAATTGGCATGGATTTCCTAGACCCAAACTTTTGCTCTGACTTAAGGTTTGATCAAGAGGGAACTCATGGTATTTAAGGACAATCCTTTTGTTTAAAGCCTTGAAGATGCAAGTTCTCACATTGCAATTTCAACAATTTGCCATTTTTATGAGATGGAGAAAAGAGAAATGTGTTTTGTTTTTATATATATTAGACATATCTAGATATTTAGGCTACAGGAAATTTTTAAAATTGGGTTCTGAAGCTGAGATTATTAATACCTTTAAAAAGTATGATACAGTATATGTTTTTTGTGGCACTTTTATCCAACAGTATCCTTATTAATAGGTTTAATAAAGTTTACTCACTGGGTTAGTAAATCATTATACTAAGATTAAGCAGAGTGCTTAAGTTGCTAAACATATTACTGGATTTAACTGTATGATAAAATGAGTAGGTCAGAGAGAGGGCACTGTTCAATCTTCTAAATGTTCAGGTGATGAAAGTCTCTGTTTTACACTAACAGTCATGATATAGTTTTCTTGACTCCCAAATGGCCTAAGACATGTTGCACCTTAAGGGTACTGACTTTGGTCTGATTATCACATATTCATCAAAATAGACTTTCACTGGCAGTATTAAAACATCAGAAAAAGTTATATTTTCAAATGAGTGTTATTATTTACCAGATCATAATGTAAATTGAAGCAGAACTCTTCCTTGTATTTGTACTAAAAAAGCCCTTTTAAAGTTCATGATCCCAAACAATGTTATGACTAATAATGAAATTAGAAACCACCATGCATTCATATAAACTAGATGGTCTTATCCTTCAAATTTTCTTTAAGTTATACAGAACCATTAAAACTCTCTGCATTTTCTTCCCAGGCATTTAAGAATTGGAAAATGATGCCAGGTCAAGAAAGCACAATATCTCTTTTGGTGAGACAAGATAGTGACTAATGTTTATAAATAGCAGGTACTGGTATAATCAACCTATTTTTGGATAAAAAGAACACCTAGGCCTGCTATGGTTACATTTTTAGAACTTCAATTTCCATAACTAGTGCATGCATACCATAAATTTCCTTGTTTCAAAAAAAACACCTATCACATCTATATGGACAAAAAGTTGCTATCCTTCAAAATACATTATTTCATAATATACCATTCTAAGATTGATCACCCATGAACATTCTATTATAGGGTCAATCTGCACACTTGAACACCCAAATAATAGAGCGTGCAATTAAGCAAAGGGTATCTGACTAAATTTTTAAATATTCTGGGCAGTGACCATGGAGGGGAATGTTTGCTTATGGGACTCAATGAAAAACTAACATACTTTATAATAATTTAAAGTATTTCAATAACATGCACATTATTAACTGATAAAATTGGTATCATGAGTACTGTAGTTACATCATTATGATATAAATGCATTAAGGTAAATAGAATCAAGAAGGTTTCCATGGCAGCAAAGAATTAGGCAGTTATAAAACTATTGGTTTGAACTACTATGTGCACTATACGACAGTTTAAATTTTACTAATCTTAAAAATAAACATTAAAGATGCTGTTGCTCAATCTTGATAATCTTACCTCTATAACGATCAAACAGCTGTTGTAACTTTTTCTTATCGACAGCTGTTTTTGATTCTTTCATGTACCGGTGAGGGTGCTGGAAGAACTGGTCTGATGCTACATCCAGCCTCCAATCATGTTGACTGAGACATGAAATTGCTGCTTTCTCATCAGTTTGAGTAAATGCTATGAATTGCCGAACTTTATCCCTTTGTGACGACTTCAGTCTGTGCTATAGGTTAATAAAAATACCAGGGTAAACATAAGGCATTAGAGTAAAACAAACTGAATAGTTGAAAAAACACTCTGTACTTTCCACCCGTGCTAACAACTTACCATTTTACCAGCTTAATTGCCCGCCCAGTTGCTCGAGACACCATTACTAATTGAACAACAGAACGAAAGTTTTGCAGGCGCGGGTGAAATCATCCAGGCCAGCGAAAGCTATGGCGAGAGCCAGCATAATCACCATCAGTTACGTTTACACGAAGTAATTATGTGAAAAAGGTCAGTGGTTTCCGTCAATCGTCGTTTCCTTTTTCCAAGGGGGATAGGAAGAAATAAAGAGAAAAAGTTTCCGTAAACAAGTATTTCTTTCAACTAAATGGATGAAAAGTGGAAGTATCACTGTGCAAGTAGAGTTAGAATAAGTATTCCAAGTTTTCATCGTGTATTTAGCAATATCGGAAAAGAGTATACGGTGTACAAAGTGGTTATTGCTAAACCAGGTGGAAGTATAGTCATTGAAAAACGCTACAGTGAGTTTCATAAGCTCCACAAAAAATTGAAGGAAAGTCAAAAACTCCGTCGAGGACGATCTATTGAATTTCCTCCGAAAAGACTAAATCCTAGTGCGGCCACCAAGGAAGAACGTCGTAGAAAATTGGAAAGATATATGGAGATGTTAAGTGATGAGGATCCCATTTCAAACGAAGTTCTTGCGTTTCTTGGCATTTCACTTCCGCCAACGACGTTTAATGAACCAACGAATGAAGTCGATAATGCAAGTTCCTGCGATGAGTTAGGGGACTTCTCTACCAAGAGTACACATCAGCCTACGATAGGATTTTTAAGAGACCCATTTTTAAACGAGCAACCTGGTAACTCGATGAGTAATGTGTTACTGGAAGGAATCCTTGATGGGATTTACGAGGATTATACTGCCAGCTCTACCCGTTGTGATTGTTGAGATAAACTTAAATTTTCAATTAATTTTTTATCATTGATTTGGTACAAGTTGTGTATGCCTGTTTTTGGGTTCTAGACTTTATACTCCAAACATTTTTAAGCTGTAGTGCTCACTCAGAAAGCTTTTGTGAGTCTCTAAAGCAAACTGATGCACTTTTGGTATGCTCACAAGTTAGTCAGTTCCATAGGTTAGAAGTTAAGAAAACCAACAAGAAGGCACAGCATTAAAAACTAGGTCATGTGAAGGATATGACAATCATCAACCTTGGAGTTGTACAACTGTTTGCAGGTCACTGGGTTTTCAATAAGGAGAGTTTTTCCTAGGCAAGTAAAATGAAAGAAACTTTGATTTTCTATTCAAAAACATTTATGGTATGCTGGTACTAGCTAGGACATGGCAGATATAGTTATCTAATACTGTAACATTACTGAGCTTTCTGTCAAGTAAGAGAGCAGTCAAAGGCCAAACAGAGGGAATTTGGAAGGAACTCATAAACCACATAAAAATGGGACTTTCACTAGCAATGTGAAAGTATATCCCATGGTCTTACTATCAACTTGATATTAAGCATTTAAATTGACCTGTCTTGTATCTTACAATAAATATTGACCTTTGACTTATGGAACCTGACACCAGTATGGTTGACTAGTAGTATGGTTGTGTAACAATAATGACAGGTTTCTGAACTACCCAGTTTAAATAAAGTTCATTTGATTTGGACTTTGAACTGGAAATTTTGCACTTTCAAACTAAATTTTTATGGGTATGACTGATTATGTTAAGAATGGCAACAAATTTTAAATCACCAAGTTCCCACTATTTAGCCCCCTGGGGACTTATTTTTCATCAGTGTTTTTGGACAGGAGGCTTATTAGAAGGTGGTGCTAGTAGAGGGTGGGGGCTTCATATAATTTCATGTTCTTTACAACTCATAATTATAAAAATAAATATACTAAATCAAAATAATATAAATATATTACACTGATGCTCAAATATACTGCCTTTAAATGATTGTTTTCTTCATAGAGTGTTGTCTCTTAGTGCTTATATTTCTATATTGAAATATATCTGCTTTTTAATCCATTAAGGGACATGGGCACACTTTAATATTTCACTCTGGCTAATGCCAAGTGGTTTCACCCATCAAGGGCATGAACCCAGCCCCTTAAAGAGTTAATAAATAAAACCACCCCTATAAGAGGTGGGGTTTAATAGAGGCTGGGGGCTTATTTTTTTCTATACTTCTGAACTGGGAGCTTATTATAAAGGAGGCCAAGAAGAGGTTGGATGATAAACCCAGGAAAGACAGTATTTCCAATTTGCTGTAATTTGTCTTACACCTGCCTAGATCAAGCATCACTTTAATTTTACCATAAATTGTAAAGGAAATTTGAAGGAAAGTTTGCATATTTTTGAAGGAAATTTTGGACTGAAAAGGGAAAAATCAGAATAAAAAGAGGAAATTTCGCCTTGGCAAAGTGGAAGCACTGAAAATTACTCATTTTGACAACCCTTTCAGTTTGAGGTCCTTCAGCAGTCAAGTTATATATAGGTCAGTGTCAACGACCAATCAAATGTTGGATAATGATATCCGGAATGGTCCGTTTTAGGGGACAAAGTGATGTTAGGATGATCCCTTGACATTTGAAATCTAAACGAGTGTTGGACATTTCAGAGGGCTTTTGGGCAAGGCAATAAATTAAGAGCTCATTTGCTTTCTAACTATAATTTTGGTGTGTTTGCCGAACCATACTTTACAGTTAAAATCTCTTTGTGTGGAGCTCTGGCGGTAATACAACTTTTCGGAAGGGAATAAGTTATTTTGGCAGGTCAATAAATTAATTACCACAGCATAATTTATAAGGATTATCATATTAAACATGGAATATTGGACAACTGTACGACTGCTTTGTAAATCGTATTTCAATTTAATGTTCCAGTTTTAAACTTTGAAAATTTAATCCCATTTCGAAAAATTTTACGCTGACCTAAACATTTTAATTTGATTTCGAAAATTTTTGGTGACACTCCGAATTTTTTAATTGAGTTCAAATAAACGAACATTTCAACACTGAATTTTTCGATTGAAAGTGATATTAGCCGAAATGGACTTGATATTTGGTGATGGGCATGGTATATTTAGGTCTCCTAATTTTGTCCAGCTTAGGCAAGCACGTTGCCGACTAGAGGCGCAAATTTGAAATGAATTCCTCTCACTCGTTTTCTTCATAAATTGCTGATGCCTGATCTTTGTCAGAATTACCTGAGCCCGCATGCTATGCTTACGCTGCTGCCACTAGGGCATGCGCGATACCTTTTAGTGGATAATCGGTTGTACATTCTCTTGAGCTTTGTTGAATGGTTAAACTGTCCGTTCGAAATAAGACATAGTATATTGAAATATGACAACTGCAGCGCGGCCAACGTTTGAACCTGCGAGGGGAGGTCGAGGCAAAGGAGAAGGAGATCTATCAGCATTGTCAAAGCAGTATTCTAGTCGGGATTTGCCTTCACATAATAAACTCAAACGCAGGTTAGGATAGTAGTTTTAACTATTCCCATACGTTAAGTTAGCGTTATAAATAGGTGAATTTGTTTGGTATGTTTTTATTGTGTGTTACTTTGCTTGTAATTTTTGCGTATTTCAACGTATTTTGATTTTTCTTAATGCACTGGAACGGGTAATCGGTAAAATTAACGATCAATTGATATTCTAGGATGATTAATAATCGATAGACCGATGTTCGTAATTAATTGGTTTGTAAGTAAGATCCTGGGCAATTAAGGAAATACTATTTGAGAAACATTAATTCCCTGCATTATTTCCCGTGCATGGCTAAACAAGGAAACATTTCGTGAGAAGCACTCACAAGTAGCACATTGTATACAGTGAAGTACTCGGCAATTAGGCAACGTTTAAAGTAAATGGTTTGAACCTGGGAGAATCGTGACATGTTTGAGGAAGTTGATCGTCCAGGTTAGTGTAGTCTTGAGAAAGACTGTTGGTTGAAGTGACTGACGTTTCGACAGCCTTGACTCTGAAGATGACCGCCGCTAAGGCTGTCGAAACGTCAGTCACTTCAACCAACAGTCTTTCTCAAGACTACACTAACCTGGACGATCAACTTCCTCAAACATGTCATAGGCAACGTTTCTCGGCTGAGCAAATGAAGAAACAACGTTTCTAAAATAGAAATCAAGACTGGAAAGCAAAACAGTTCTGAGTTCCATGAGAAACATCAAAAATCTCAAATGTTTCCACAACGTTTCCTTATTTGCCCAGGCTCTAATGTCACGATTATACCACTGCAGATAGGCTCCACTTTAAACTTTATTTCCCCCCCTAGACACCATCAACTGACATATATTGTCTTTTAAAATCTATTTACATGCACAGATGTACATAAATGCAGCACTTTCAGAGTTTGAATTAATTATTTAACAATGGTTTGTGAATTTTCAAGAATTATAAAAGTTCCATTAGGGAAATTATGCTGCCATTTTAATGACAACAATAATAGAATTTTTAAAATTTAAGCATGCAGTACATATAATTTAGTATTTAAATTATTCTACATATAAAAAAATAAGCTGAAAATATGTCACTACTGTCTCTTAAACTGAACTTACTTGTCCCAATTTTTATCATTTAAATTGGACCTTGTTAATATTGTAATTTATTAAGAAATTTCAAGCCATCATCTAATTTTTAGTATTGACATAGGTATTCATGTGATAAGGCCATTAATATACAAGCTGATTTATGAAACTATTAACCAACATTATTAAATGTATTAACTGAACTATTAAACAGCAGCCATCCTCACAGATTCAAAGTTGCATATCAAGACATTCTTAGTATAGCCAATTGTACACATCATTCTTCACACAAGCTATTCTTGAAAATATTTCTTTTAATTCAGTGTCAGTAACAGGGATAATGAGCATTCATATGAGATATTACATTTGGTGAAAACCTTTTTCCACATTGAATTCAAATCAAATTCAAATAATTTTCCCACTTATTTGCAGTTTATAATTTGGCTTCCTTTGTAATGTCTATTCATGAATCTTGAGAAAGCAAGAGCTTGGCTTGTAATTGTATACTGTCTAGGCATCATGATTTCATCAGGATTATACTGATTTTGCTTGAAAATTTTGAATCCTGACCTATATGCCATTATAATAGGAAAAATCGTAATTTTAACATCTGGTTCAAGGGAGAAGAAGCCTAAGAAGATATTTTCATCAACTTCTCATTATGCATGCCATACACGCACTGAGTTTATCTGATATCCAGATAAACTCAAAGTTAAAATTGTAAAAAACTGCAAGAAATAGCAATTAAAATTAAGTACCTTTATGCAAAACCACATAAAGCAAATGGTCTGTAGCTTTATCATGCAATATTTAATTGGTCTCAATAGCCTTTCCTACCGAATAGTGATTGACCGATCATCGGAATTGGAATCAAACTGATTATTGCGTTATCGGTAGACATTTGGAATCGGTTAAAGTTCCTGTATTTCCCAATTATAACCGATTAATATGGAAATAAAACAACTCTTCAGAAGTTGCCAAATTGGCATCGTTTTCATCAGTTTCTTCTACAGTCAGCAGCGAGATGCACGTGCATATTTGTCTATCACCAGTCAGTCACTTACACAATCTTATAATGCAATGTGAAATAGATGTAAAATTACAAAAATAATCGGATGTTGATCATCAGTTCGTTTTGAGCAACCTTCAGATGTCTACTGAAAATTCTTCGACAGATTTCTAGATGAATGGCTTTCTTTTAAATAAATACAAATTGGTATTTAGGACATTACTATTGCGTGAGTAGGAAATATTTCCTTTACTGCTCAACACAACTGGAAATAAAGATTTGTTGTTTGCTTTATCCAAGTCTTTTCAAAACGTCTGCAAGTTGCACGTCGGCTAGCACTGGAACACTCAATGCTCTAGCTGTGCTGTTGTTATTGATTGCTAGTGTCGCGCCAGATGACAAGGCATCAGCAAGTCTGGCTGGAAAATTACTTTAAAAAAAAAAAAAAAACTGTTAAAAGTATTTTGCTATTTCTCCTACTAACAAGTTGAAGTGTGTGCAAGTCTCTTATACAAAGCTACTAACTTAGCAGTGGGTTAAAAATTATTTTACCATGTGAAGGAATTGTGTTTTCTTACAAGTTTTTGGCCAAGGAAGCCATTTAAAGTTGTTTACGCCAGGTTTGTGTGCAGAATGAATAATGTCATTGGACTCGTTTTGATAATCAGAATCAGAATTGGACCATTTATGACTTGGAACAATCAGTAATCGGTAATTTCCAGTTGTGGCATGATCGGTCAATCACTACTACCAAACAAACCTATCTCAGCCAGAAGAAGTCAGGGAATTTAAGTAACCAGTGGCAAATTTAGCACAAGTTAAACTGGGCACATGACTGATATAAAAAAAAATTGGCTTGTATTTTGAAGTATTTAGAACCCAGATGTCCTTTGGAGATATAGTTAGAAAATGGCACCAGTGCTAAACAGGTGGAGGAAATGAACAGGACATAAATTTGACTGGTTACCTTTTAATAAATCAGTACTGTCCAATTTCTAGAAATTTCTTTCAATGAATATATCTCAGTCTGAGGAGTTATGATACTTTGTCTTTCATTGTTGCATTTCTAATAAAAAACTATTGCAAAATGACAATCAACTTACCAGTACCTAGCATTTTTGACAGGGATAGAATATTTCAATTATGCAAGAGAAATATCTTGCATAATAAATTTTATTATCCCTAATGTATAGTAGAATGGTGTTAATGGTCATCTGTTGGCACTATAGATTGCCCTTTGATGGAAATGATTGTGTATCTACATCAATGAATGTTGATTGAATAAAATGAATGCATTTTTGCATTAATGAGTTTGAGGTTGGCATTAGTTATTGTATATTTTCTGGTAATAAACAGCAAAAGGTGTACTATCAAAAAGTTTATGGATATACGGGAAATGCTTTCTAAATATGGTTGACTGTATTTAGAAGTCATTTCTAAATGCAGATTGAGTTCTAACCTGCATTACAGCCCAACTTTTCACCCTGATTTTCTCTAGGTGAAAATTCAGGGGAAAAGTTGGGCTGCAATGCATGCTAATTGAGTTCAAATTTAACATAAACACAGGTATTTATTTCAACAGCAAAAACAGGATGTTCTATCAAGAACTTAGTGGACAATTTACACCTTATGCTGTTCATTACCAGGAAATATACTATCATTAATGCCAACCTCAAACTCATTAAAGCAAAAATACATTCATCTTATTCAATTGACATTCATTAGCATAGATACCCAACCATTTGCTTCAAAGGGCATTCCATTGCACCAACAGACGACCATTAACCCTATTCTACTATACATTAGGGATAATAAAATTTCATAATGGTTGAAGATGTTCTCTGACCAAAATTATATTTTATTTTGTTGAGCTTTCGGCCACTAGACTGTGGTCTTTGACAGGTACACGATTATAGAAAATTGCAAACTTATTTATATTCTAATAGGATGACATCACTGATGAAGAACTTAAGTTATTTACATGAAACAGATTAGATAGTAATTAGTGGCGGCAGTGTTTCTTTGTTAGCTGAGTGTATTGTTTAGGTAGTGGCATTGCATTGTTGTCAGCGTCTTTTGTTGTTTCTGTGTGCCATGATTCCAATGTTTTCCTTATTCTGAAATTTCCTCTGTCAATTATTTCTACCTTTTCAAAGTCAATTTTATATCCATTTTTCCAGGCATAAGAAGCTATGTTTGAACCTTTTGCATAACTTTTAGGTTAATAATAATAATAATAATAATAATAATAATAATAATAATAATAATTTAATTATCCATCTTTGGTTTAAAAATACAATGGATTTACATAAGATCAATCCCAAATGATATACAGATTTAAAACTAGCATACAATAAACCTACCTAAACCTATGGATATACAATATGACATGCTCTTGAAATAAATGAGTTCTTATGTCGATCAGTTCCCGATTTTACTACGTTCAAATTACTGTTATTCCTGAGATTATAATTATGTGTTTTAATGTTAGGCAAGAGTTCATGGCAAGGGTGTGATTCATCTGCTTGTATCTTCAGAAACTCTTTCTTAGTTAATTCATCTCTTCTTTCACTTAGTGTTGGAAAGTGGTCATTAGGTAGACCAATTATCTTCATACTTCTCCTCTGCACCTGCTCTATTTCGTCCTCTAAATATTTAGGAAGACCTCCCCAAACTGGAGATGCATATTCCAAGATCGGTTTTATTTTCGAGATGTAGGTTGTAAGTCCAACTTCAACTGGTAGCTTAGATCTTCTGCATTCTCTCAGATGGAAAAGTTTTTTGTTGGCTTTATGAACAGTATTGAAAACGTGTTTATTCCATTTAAGATTGTTCTGTTGCCAGACCCCCAGCAGTTTAAACTGTTCAACTTTCTCAATTTCACTATTTCCTATTGTTAATTTGGGAGGTTCTGGTATTGTTTTGCAGAGACATATCCACATGTCTTTTGTTTTCGAGGAATTCAGTTCCATCTTATTATCATCTGCCCATCCTGACACAGCATTTACTACCTCTTGCATATTGCTTTGTGATTCTATAGATATTAATTCATCCTGTTTACAATCATCTGTGTATTTACACGTATTGGCAGAGACATGATCGGGTACGGAATATTCCAAGTCTTTAACAAACACATTGAACAGGAATGGAGATATTACAGCTCCTTGAGGAACTCCAGCTGGGCAAGGCATAGTACTTGATAAAATACCCTACTGTCATTCTTTAATATGATTTTTTATAGTGGGTGTTATCCAGGGTTTGTCTGATGGATGAACATGCACAGTCTTTTCAGGCATAGCAATATCCAGCATATTCGCTATAAGGGTATTAAACCTAGCTACCTTATCATCAACATCCTCAGCATTTAAAACGCTTTTCCATGATTCTTTATACATTTCAGCTTGCAAAATTTGTAGATTACGTGATTTCATCATTCGAAATTTCTTTGTAATTGGTGGAATCTTCATATGTTGCTTAGGTTTAAAATGTAGACATTGATGGTCAGAATGCCCTAACGGGGGTAAATGTTCAACAGGTTCAAACAGGTGGGACATATTAGTTAAGATTTGATCAAGTATGGCATTGCCCCGAGTCGGAGATTTCACACATTTGTGTAAACCAAATTGCCTACCTAGCAAATTGATCTTAAGTTTATTAAAGTCCCCAGTTATTATTATACCACATGATGGTCTTTCACACAGAACTGATTCAATTCCATCTGAGATAATTTTAATTATTTCCTCCATTGATTGTACTGATTGACCAGGAAGTGAATAAACTCCAATAAGTAGAATAGCACTGAACAGTCGTGGTGTTCGTGGTGGTTTTAACAGAAGCCATAAAATTTCTTTACCTTCTACCTCTAATTTTGTCAAGCGTTTGGTTGATATTTTGTAAGATGTGTATATGATTATACCACCACCTGGAGAGTTCCTATCTAAACGATGACTTGTAAGATTAGGACTGAGATTTACTGCTGAATCTGGTATGTCCGATGAAAGCCATGATTCTGTAATTACTGCAACAGATGCATTATTAACGTCGACTACAGCTCATAATTTGTCAAGTTTATTTGCTAAGTGGCAAGCATTAGTAATTATAATATAAGTAATGATAATAGGTTCAAACATAGCTTCTCATGCCTGGAAAAATGGACATAAAATTGACTTTGAAGAGGGAGAAATTATTGACAGAGGAAATTTCAGAATAAGGAAAACATTGGAATCATGGCACACGGAAACAACAAAAGACGCTGACAACAATGCAATGCCACTACCTAAACAATACACTCAGCTAACAAAGAAACACTGCCGCCACTAATTACTATCTAATCTGTTTCATGTAAATAACTTAAGTTCTTCATCAGTGATGTCATCCTACTAGAATATGAATAAGTTTGCAATTTTCTATAATCGTGTACCCGTCAAAGACCACAGTCTAGTGGCTGAAAGCTCGTCGAAATAAAATATAATTTTGGTCAGAGAACATCTCCAATCATTATGCCTCTACCTGACCATGCATCATCTATATTTGCAAATAAAATTTCAATAATGTAAGGGATATATCTTGCCTAATTGAGATTTTATTATCCCTAATATGTAGTAGAAGGGTGTTAATGATTGTCTGTTAGTGCTATAGAATGCCCTCGATGCAAATGGTTACATGTCTACTCTAGTGAATGTCAGTCAAATAAAATGAATGTATTTCTGCATTAATGAGTTTGAGGTTGGCGTGTTAATGATAGTATATTTTCTGGTAATGAACAGGAAAAGGTGTAATTCCATTAACTTTTATCACAAAATTACTCAACCTTAACTTCCTATGCTCACGTGGTCTTACTGGTAACCCAAACATTTTACAAATATAATAATTTATTATTATATTTGTGTGTTAAAGTATGTTAAAGCAAAGTTTGTACATTCGTATCTCCAAGTAAACCCTTTGACCAGAGCAAATTCTCCTCTGCTTCTGTTACTGGCTGCTTTTCTTTCCGAGTACACTTTTCACATAACTGTTCAGCACTTCTGCGGGATTTCTTTATTTAGGCATCCAGCACTCTTTTAAAAGTCTGAAAACTGAATGCAAAACAAGATAAGATTTAACTATGTTACAGTGTAAGGTCTCAAGGAAAAGAAACTGATAAGAAATAAACCAACACATGTGAACTTACCAGTAATTCTTAGCATCCAATATTTTAGCTTCCACTCTTCTTCTTAAAGTATTGCCTCAACAAACACACAATTTGATGGATTGTTTTCTTGGGGTATGGGTCACCATCCTTGTTGGCAACTTGTATGAACTTAATCAGCCAAAAATTCATGCTTTTCATTGGCATATTACACAAGCTAGTATCCCACTTTTAGACTTCAGCCAAATCTAAGCTGAATGGATTGTCCACTGACATGACTAATTTATTTTCATGTTCAGCTTGCCATTCTTCAGGGATGCGGACACCTCAATTATTTTTATTAATGGTACTTTGTGGAACCACCTTTTTGACATTTTCAACACTATCCTTGACAGTTTGTGGTTCCTGAAATCACATTTTCTTTGTCCCCATTGCCATCATAATGCTTGTATCTCCACCACCATGCAGTGTTCCATCTCTTCCTCATCAAATCCAAATATAGGTACCTTTCTTGCATGCACTCTATTTCAAAAGAACCCTGAGCTCATATCAGTCTTTGTCGTAGTCCTCAATGCCATGACTATCTAATGATGTGTGAGAAGCTATTTCAAATTCTCATTAGTGTTTTAGACTTGGTTCCCAAGTCCTGTTTGCCATTAACAATAGCTTGGCTGTGCCTTGCCATTGTTAATGGCACACAAGATTTAGAAACCATGTCTAAAACATTAACAATGATTTGAAATATGGCTTCACAAAATGACCAACTACATGTATTTTGGTGGATACAGGTATCTTCTTCCCTACCAAATTGAAAAATTTTACAATCTTTAAAGTTTTAACCCAGAAGATGAAAAATTTGTCTAAAGCAAGGAATTTTAAAAAATATAACACAAAAATAGAAGCTTGAGAGAAATGCAAGACCTACAACAATTATTGATGCTGGCTACCATGTCTGAAGTTTGTGACTTGCTACAACCATATGACAACCTGTTTACAGAGGTTTTCTAGGTTATGTTGTGTATGATGTATTTTCTTTCATAAATACAAAAACTTTGGGAAAAAAGGAAATGTCCAAACATTTTTCTTTTTTTTTTAAAGTTAAAAGCTCAATTATTTTTCTATGCAGTATCCCACCTGATAATGGAATGCCCTAAAATATTTATCACTGTATTTGAAATTAATTTCCTATGCAGGCAGGTTGGTCAAGACAGCATTGATGAATTACGAGAGAAAGACTTTAGGAGAGATTTGGAAGAGAGAGAACGACAAGCAGCAAAAGATAGGAACCGCGAGAGGGGCAGCCGAAGCAACACAGAATCTTCATCCAAACGATCAAGGTTGGATCAAGCTCCTCCAACTAACTTAGATGCTGATGATCCTGTGGATGATGATGATGACTATGAGTCAGATGAAAGGTTTGTGAATAAACTGTCCCCAAGCAGAGGAGCTGTTTTGAGCATATCTAAGAAATTAGGAAAAAATAACCCAAAAATTGTCATATAGGAATATGATATTCAATAAAATGTTGGAATAGACATGGTGAGCATGGTATTATTATGGCTATATTTCAGGATACTTGTCAAATCAATTAAAATACCAGCTCACTTGAAACATTCTATATACAGTATTCTGTACATATGATAACCCACCATTGTTCATTTCAAGCCTATTGTATTATCCATATGTTTTATGAAATACGCTTTGAGTATCAATGCATGGGTTATTAGAATCGGCATGTTTACAAGTGTGTAATACATGTATTTTAACATAATTAAAGACCAGATTCTTTATGCTGGGTGTTATGCAGTTAGGAAAAAGAAGGTTTCCTAAAGAATGTGATGTTGAGTAAGATCTTGGGAATACTTTTGTTGAATTTGTTGGTTGAGTGATTCAGGACAGCTGCAGATTTTAATAGTATTGAAAATTAACAACTTGACTGACCCACAGGTATTTGTAAAAGCTGTTAAATTGAGAAAGAATTCACAATTTCTTTATTGCTCAGTCAGTTACTGACAAATGAATACATTCTTCACGGCTCATTTGAAACCGTAGAGGACATCATGTCCATTCCCAGACAATTTCTGAACGTTGTCAATCTTTTCAATCAACCCTGAGTCACTTTTTAATATTGTTACTTCAAATAAGACGTTTGACATAATTTTATAAAACGAGTTTCTGACAACAAAATTTTACAAAACACCGCAAAAACGTACTTTAAATCAAACTTACATGGGTTTTTGCACCAGGACCTCGTTTTCTTTCAACAATTTTTTTGAAAAGGGTAGACAGTGTCTCCTTTGGTTCGTTGTTGGGTTTAATTTTCGTGAGCATATTCCTGGCTGGGTTTTGAGAACGTTTCGTTACCGGTTTAATAAAACCCGGTATTATGCTGATGGTACTCTTGTCTTTATGAAACTAAGTGGTAATGTTCCTGTCTTGCTGTATTAGATTCATCAACTTTCACAAAAGCCTTAAATTTATGTACGGTTGACTCCTAATAACGTGCATTTTCTTGATTTAACTAATAATATATGTGGCATTAACGTTTACGGAAAAAACAAAAGTACTGTACGGGTCAATGCTCTCATATTTCAAGCTTTGCATGGGGAACAACTTTTTAAATTTTTCGTGCAATTGAAATTTGCATCACTCCTGAATTACTCAATTGATAGTTTAAACAAATTAAAACATTCACGTCTTGGAATGGGTTACCCTCACGAATCCGAAATCACCTTGTTTTCAAATCCTAAAGTTCCAAACATTTGTTCGTTGAATCGTCGCCTTAAATTTGGCTGAGACTGCCTAGTCTCGACCCAAGATCCCAATTACCTATTGAGGATGTCAAGCCCAGGTCCGTCGGCATCTTGAAGTTAAAGTTCAGTTCGTTATCATTTACAGTACCAAACCAAAATATTCCTTTTTTTCTTTCTATAAAAAGCCAAATATCACATTCTTGTAGACACACGAATTTTCATAAACTACTGATACTCGAAGCCCTTTTTAAAGCGGATCTAAAGAGTAAATTAGCTGAAACAAACATGCACAAAATCAGCGAGACAGCCGAGTGGTATTGTAATTCCAAGTTTGAATAAACGTGCCGCAATTTGGAAATAGTGATGCTGTAAACTTTTTAAATGTTGCAATGGAAAGAGCTCATTATGCACTGAAATCGCGATCCGACAGTTCCTTTAATTCGGGGAATCAACAAAGAGAGGAATGTGGAAAGAATGAAGTACCTTTCGTGGAATGGGACTTTTCTCTACTTTATCTGACCTTTTTTCTACCCTCAATCTGTGCTTGTCTGAAGCCCAGTCCACACCGATATGTTTCCAGATTTTTATGTATTCTATCCCCCCATTCACACTGGTACGGTCAAGTAGCTTTCTCGCTGTTGTCTACTTTTAGAAGCGTTTTCAAAAAGTCCTGTTTCTTCGTTGTTGATCTTGCCCAAGATACAAGCGCCACGTTGCAAGAACTGCGAGCAACGCGTTACTGGTCATGCAGTGTTCGGGTACAAAACCGTTCAGAATGTAGTACTTCTACTGGCAGGGACTTCTTACGCAATGAAAACAATTATTCCGTAGCTCATCCGCTTTTGACAATACTCGTGTCTCGGCAGGTCAGTGATTCCCTCGACTTTCGTGGGTCACTGCTTTGTTCTTACCACGTTACGATGCCATTATTGCGTTTATAATGGAATAGACCACTGCAAAATGAAGTCTGTCTTTTAAAATGACGAGAATGTGTGGGCGAAGGATGTCAGAATGTCGTAGTTTACCAGGTTTTAAATTCACGATCACACGACCCTGTAAAGTTTTAAACACCGGTCTTGATAATGTTTATTTTATATCTGAAGTGTTTAAATTATTCAAAGGTTAAAACCATCATTGTGAACTGTCTTTCATTCAGCATTAACATTTCTAATATTCTCATTCTGGTTCCAGTGATGACGAGGATGACACTGCTGAACTGTTGGCCGAGCTTCAAAGGATAAAAAAAGAAAGAGCACAAGAGGAAGCTAAAAAGGTCAGAAGATATGTAGTTGAGTTACTGATACATTAACTCAAAGAGGATCTCTCTGTATTAAAAGATATGTATTTGTTTAGTCAATCATGTTTAAAGATATCACGTATTGGCGTATATATTTTAAGTTGGACTGGTTAGCAGTCAAAGGGTTAGTAATTACTGTACGTTAAACTTACGTTTCAGAATCATCCTCAGGGTATTATGAAACGATAACTTCGCAATTAATTGTGAAGTTATCGTTTCATAAACTTACGCATGTGCAAAATTGAAGTTATGTTCTGAAATGATGGACATCATAAGCGAGGCACCGAGGGCTCAAGGAATGATCAAATACATGTATGCTGAGAACGGGTAGCCAGTGCTTCGTTCCCATTTTAAAACTCTGTTCATTGTGCGGTATCTTACGTTTTTCTAAAGCATTTATTCAACTGTTTCATGATTGCAAAAATGCTTATATCTGCTCGATTAATAACCGGGCATATATTTTACGACCGCTTAACACTTCCAAGCTCACTTAGCAAGTATTCTCTATGTATACTCGAAAATTCCGATAATAGTTCTCCCGTGCAGCTACATCTAATAAAAACAATGGCTCATTGTAGAAGCTCGTTTGAATATTTAGTCTACGAAACTATGAATATGGGCTGACCGAAAACCTATTGGCCAAATGGTTGCGGCTACCAGTGTCCTCCAATAATATTCATAATGGAGATCAACTTTCTAAAGACGCGTCTAGACGTGGGGAGTGTCTCAGGCGACGCTTCTTAAAACTGACTAACATGGCAGCTTCTAGTACACTTAAATATGGGCGGTATTGGAGATGCATAATGTATCCAAGAAAAACAGTCATTCGGGCAGAACGTCAACTTAAGCCTTAAAGTTTAAGGAGGGTATTCATTCATGTTTTTCATACGGAGTAGAGGTGAGAAACATTACACAGGGTATATATTTCCTTTTGCGTATTACACTTTTGATTTCCCTGCTTACCTGTCTTTTCACTACGCTATATCAAATTTTGAAACCTGGTAATTACCGCGCACGCCTTCATTTCTAGCCATGGTGGGACGATGTGCGAGCGTAAAGCTCAAATTCATAGAAATAGTTTCTGAGCCCCAGAAAACCTTTCTGTTATTTCTTACTGCATTACTGCATATCACGGAAGTCAATAGCCAACCAATTGTTACCGATGATTTTTCTCTGACAGGAACAAGAAAAAAAGGCTGAAGAAGAACGTATTAGAACTGAAAACATATTGCAAGGAAACCCTTTATTACAACAGTCGTCTAATTTCCAAGTAAAACGAAGGTGCTGTACGACAAAGAAATTTTAACTTTTCGTTAAATTCAACCCTTGTATTTAAACATTGCAATTAATATTATGGCCCTTACGCTACATCCCTTGAAGAAGATAAAGACGATTGAATGACAACATGGAGTAAAAGCCCCTTAAGTTCAAATTTTGAATCCCACTTTTGCCTAATCGGATAGGCTGTTTGTTAATCGTGAACAATGGGTGCCAGCGTAGGTAGTCGAGGGTAACAAGATGCGATAACTTTGGGTGAAGCAACTACCTGAAATATACGAAAAGAAACTTCGACGTTTCGAGCGAAGGCCCTTCGTCGGAAAGTTAGTAGGGTGTGTCGGGAAAACAACATGAGCTTTTATATTGTTGAATACAAAAGCGATCACGTGATAAAAAATATTGGTCTATTTTTATCACGTGATCGCTTTTGTATTCAACAATATAAAAGCTCATGTTGTTTTCCCGACACACCCTACTAACTTTCCGACGAAGGGCCTTCGCTCGAAACGTCGAAGTTTCTTTTCGTATATTTTAGGTAGTTGCTTCACCCAAAGTTATCGCATCTTGTTTGTGAATCGCCCGTTCCCATCCCGAGTGTACTAAAAGAAAGTTTAGTGAGTAGACCAACTTATTTCTAACGAGTACTAAATACAGGACATCATTTGACCATAATAGTCCGATACAGTATGTTCGTTCCATCAGTTCAAAAATGCACCCAAATGATTGCTGTTTATTAGAGCTTCAAGTCAAATTCGTGTCGTGAAACGGCGCAGTGATCTACAGTTGAAATCAGTGAAATAGCTTAAGAAAATGAGTGATAGATCTTCATATTTGAAAGGGAAGAATGATATGATTAATGTGATCACAGAAAAGCGAAATCGCATTTATAGAGATCTTGAATAGAATTGTCATCTCAATTGAGAGTAACTGTGAAAGGATCCAAAAGGATTCGCCGTTCTGCTCATCAATGTTTAGCGCCATAATTAAGTGATTATGAGATTGAGGGATGATTACAGAAACCACTAAGCATTTTGATTAAATACGGAACAACGGTAACTCCAAAAAGTGAAAACATATTTAATGCGATTCTACGTTTGGACTATAGGTTTTGGTCATAATCAGGAATGCTACTGCTAAATGCTGAGGCTACTCCTGACGATGACTAAAACGTAGTCGAAACGTAGAGTCCCATTAAATATGCTTTCAATTTTCGGAGTTTGCGTTGTTCTTTATTTGAGGGATGAGACAGAGCGCTGTTTGTACGAGTATCAGGACTATTAGATATAGTCACCATAAAAATGTGGATAATCGTGGAGTATTGCATTAAACTCTAAAAAACCAACGATATTTAGTGGAGGCGTACAAGAACTCTACTACAAATGCTGCAATCTCCTTGGCTACTTTACTCAATATCTAGTCCACGATATATGGATATTGAACATCTGCGAGTAAAGTAATAAAAGCAGGTTTTCGGCTAAATAATGCTAAAACCTATCATTTTGAAATACACTTTAAAATCTAATTGAAGTTAGTTAGTTTCTACTAAAACAGTATATCACCTCGTAGAAATTTTGAGCTTACTACCAAATTGTTTATCAGCAAACGATGATAAATGAGGCAAAATGCCTTATCGATCATATCAAGTCGGCATGAACCTTCAGCGCGGACATGTTCCATCCATTTAACCAAGAGCAGTTTGCTTAAACCTGTGTTGTACATACATTTTTGGTATGTGTGAACGAAATAACTGCATACTGTATATGTTTGTAAAATGCACGCTTTCATCCTTTACTTACTGAAGATGTAGGATAGCTTTAGATTTAATATGCTTCAACACCAGTTAATAGTGGGAATTTCGCGTCAGCTCAGATAACCAAGTTGAATCGTAGACAAATGGATTCCCGATCGTTTTGGTGTTTGGCCTGTAAGGGAAATTTGCTCACCTAAGTGTGAGAAAGCTCATTAGACTAAATATCTAAAATACGACGGATTTTTCGTAATTTTCAGTGTAGCTAATGTAGAATTTGCACACAGTCAAAATTTACATTTATAAACTAGCCTTAAACTGCTTCATTTTAATAAAGTCTAAGTTTAGTTGTTTAAATGTAGCCGCAAATCCAAATCTTAGGATATCACAATGGTCGAAGATGAAATTTGGGAGTCTTTCAGATACAAAGATACAATCAGGAATTAAAGGAAGTTTAAAGCATGTATTTTGGCTCTAAATGTATTGATGTATTATTCCAGACCAATTAATTTAGTAGTTGCATAAATGTTTTAAATCATAATTTTATATGTAATTCTATCAAGATTATTATCGTTTATTTACATTGATTACCATTGGTTACAGTGTTATATTGACGGATCTTACCAGTTTAAACAATGATTTCCTGCATGTGTTGCAAATATTTGATGGATGTTTAAGAAATCGTGCTTCATTTTTAGATGGGACGATGATGTAGTTTTTAAAAATTGCGCAAAAGGCATTCCAGAGAAAGGAAAGGTGAGAAACCTGGACCACCTTGATAAATTGTTTATGTGATAGGACAAGGTTGTATGTCTTGAAGGGTACAGCAATTGATAGAATTCATGTCTATTGTGAAAGGGATTCAAGCGAATAAAACAGATGAATGTGTGGATGGGAGGATGGATGGCAACCTCGTACCCAGGGTCTTATCTTCGCTCCCGCTGCTCTACCGCTACGAAAAGACCGTGGTTGCGGCTGGTCACGTGACCCCTAAAAATAGGGGTTTCTGATTGACGTTTCACAAATTGTTCAGGGAGGAGTAGCAAAAGCTAAATATGGTATGGATGGGCAAAAGACAAAATACAACACAAACTCATAATACGTTGTCAAACTTCAAGAGGTTTAAGGTGCTGGTTTGCGAAAGTCAAACCGCTCTTCTTCCGCACTAAGAGATGTATCTTATTTCACCCTCGGCGGCTGAAACTGCGGTAGAAGGTGACAAGAGAAACTTTCCCAGATACTCAATGTCAACTCGGCATGGATTATCATTTGAAACATAATTGTCGATGTGATCTCTCGTAAATAAATCGAATTTAGTTCATTTTGAAGATTTTTGTGACAAGTGCCTTCACAATGTATTATTTCAGTTGAATATGAGTATAACTGAACTCATAGTTATGTCATACGTTGTCTCAATAGTAATCCATTGGATAGGGAACGATCCATACTTTCTTGCGACGCTCTTGACGGGACAAACAGAGCTTATTGAAATTACAAGGAGGGAGTCCAGTTCAGTTCTTCGCAAAAAAGACTTCGAAGGTTAAACCAATTTCAACTTCGAAGACGTCATTTAAGTTCGGCAACGAAAAGGAAATATAAACTAAGAGTATGAACAAAAATATGCGATGCTAATAGTGGTTTAAATTGACAATAACCTCTATTTTTGTTAGCACAATTTTAGGTTTTGTTTACTTATATATCTAAAACAATGTTCTACAACAAAGGACGTTTTAGCTTTTAATTAGACTCTTCTGCTGCTAACTTGTCTTCGTTAAAAAGACTGTTTCTTCGCATTTGCAAACATGTTGCCAAAATCAATGCAGGTTTGTGTCCGATAATTTGCTTCAGTCGGCCGATCTGTATTTACTAATGTGTAGGAAGAAAGCTAAGAAGCAGTCTACCGAAATTTCGTTGCAGAAACGAAGAATTGGTGTATTAAAATTGATAGTTGCCGCAAATGCAGTTTTGTACGTCAACCGTTTAAAATATTCCTAGTATATGTCAAGCATATTTCAATCCTAAACTTATCTCCCATTAGAGCTATTTTTTCGTTTCGCTTTGAAGACAGATGTGTGATGTCCTGTTCACACTAACCTCGAAATTTGGTCCTCGATCAACGAGTTTAAAGGCGATATGACAATGATAACAGTGGCGAACGAATTGTTGAATGTACAGGTTTTTCTTTCAATTTTCAAATCGTTGTTTTCCTAAAAAAATCCAAGGGTAGATAAGAAATATCTTGAGGTGATAGATGAACGATCGTCAAGCTCTATCCTCAGCAAAACGATTTCTGAGCCCCAGACGGGGATCGAACCCTCGACCTTCTGATGACCGGTGAGACGCTCTAACCATTGAGCTACCAAGACTCAGAAGGTAAGCTAAGGTGCAAGTTGGACATATGTACGACCTAAACGGAAGCCACTATATGTTAATAATGGTATTGATGAAATTTATATTTTAGAAGTGTGAGAGCTTGGAAAAATCTTGAGATGATAGATGAACGATCGTCAAGCTCTATCCTTAGAAAAACGATTTCTGAGCCCCAGACGGGGATCGAACCCGCAACCTTTTGATCAGTCATAAATCAGTCTGGGGTTCAGAAATCGTTTTTCTGAGGATAGAGCTTGACGATCGTTCATCTATCATCTCAAGATTTCTCCAAACTCTCACACTTCTAAAATATAAATTTCGTGAGGAAGATTAATGATTTGCTCCATCCCGTCGGAAGAACAGCAAGCACGTCAAGCCCCAAAAATATTTTCTACATGCAAAGAACTTATTACTAAAATTACATTCCAATACTCCCTACTAACGATGGCGAGATGCAGACTTTGGAAAAATATGTACCACTTCGAATTCTTCAACATTGCCTTGCATCAGTACGTCAAATCGTTACTCGAAACAAATGAATCGAATACAAACGCGCACCACCCTTCCCATGATGTCAAAAGCATTGATTGGGCACTTGATCAGTGGCAACCAGGGTCTTTTCGTAGCGGGGGAGTAACGGGAGTAGAGATAAGACCCTGAGTACGAGGTTGGCTGGCTGGCTGGCTGGCTGGCTGGGTAGGTGGGTGGGTGGGTGGATGGATGGATGGACTGGTCGTAGGTTGGATGGGTGGATGGGTGTGCGGTGGGTAAATGGATGAAATGGTGAGTGAGTGAATGAATGAATGAATGAAAAAAATTTTTAAAATAACGGTAAATTCTGGAAGGACAAAAACAGGTACTCGTTGCGTTTATTGTGATAAATTGTGAACTGTAATTTGGGTGAAGAAATATATTTCAAAAGTTCAAATGGTGTCTGGCAACTAGCCAAGGGAAAACGACACTGCTATATAACTTATTCCCGACTGGGCAAGCACGAACTTTGAGCTGAGATTTTCAAAAGTCATAATCGTCGATGATGTGAAAAGTATTTTGAAACTGTGGCCCAACGATAACTCGTGCCGTAATAAGTTGCCATTGCCTGAATATTTTAAGGTAACAGCAAACATTCAGGGTACATGTTGGGAAAAACTTCATAAAGCATTCCGCGTGTTACTCAAATATACTAAAATTGTTTATCGTTGAACAGCTCGTATAACTGACTTCAATGATATTTTTGTTGCTCCGTATTAAAAGTGCCAAAGGTGAGCAAATATTTGTTGGAATCACCTGAAAACTTGTTACCTGGGAGGCAAACTTACTGATAAAAGAATAAACTGGGTTTGTCAGTTCTCAGATTATCATTTTTTAATTATCGCATTATGTGTTTTGTCGCGCATCATCAATAACTAGACTCGCTTAAAAAGCTCGAAATTAAAGAAAATAGATAAATTTAAATAATTTGAGACTCACTTTAGTTCAGAACCCATTATTGTACCAAAATCCGTTTTTGAGAGTATTCCCATGAATCCTTGTCCGCCGATAGTGTTTTGAATACGGGACGGTAGTTCCAGAGGCAAGAGCGGAAATTTTTTTTCTTTCAATTCTTGCAAACCAAAACGTTTAGTATTCAACGCAGTTATATCAACTTCTCAGTTATATGTTGGTCTTGTATATTTCAGTTACAGAGGGAGCACTGTGACGTTTAAGCCAAAATGTACCATGAAAGTCAACTGTAATCTTTAGGTGTTAGCGCTGTAACCACTTTTCGACATTTGTCTTACCATTTTTTTTTTTCACGCAAAGGATAAATCAATTTCAACCTGCAAAATTTCATTCGGAAAATCGAACACCGAGCGTAATGAAACATGGCGGGCATATACAGAACATACTTGACGAGGTTAAGGCTTTGTATTTGAGAGAAAAAAGAACAAAAAAAGATTTTGGATTCGTAAGGTCTGCCGTAAACCATTGCGGAAAGGATAATACCATCAACTGGTGATTGATACGAGACATTTTGACCAGAAGTAACTCGCCAGTTGTTTTAGAGTAACCTCTGCCATATGTCAATGATTGCTTTCGTTGATTGCAATCATTCACATCAAGAAAAAATCTTCTGCAATAGGGGATCACATCTTTCTAAGAGAACGACTTGTAGTTAAACTGAGGTATTTCGCGACAGAGGCCCACTAGTGACTATCACTGCAAGTTACGGTATCATCCCATGCACCGTCTTGAGAATCGTCAAGGAAACCCATCAAGTCTTATTATGAGAAGTTCTGGAAGCAAAGGGTTTTCCCCAGTAATCTTCAGGAAGAAAAACAGTGGGAAAAAAATTCCGTGATCTGAATTTTGTTCAGTTATTAGAACTTCCTTCATGCACTGGGTGCCATTGATGGAAAGCACATTGTCGTACAAGCAGGCTTGGACTGGCCATTGTGCCATCGTACCGTGGAACAATTATCAGCCAGAGTTCTGTGGCGAGATGGCACAATGGCAAGTCCAAACCTGCGTACAGGCAGCTCCAGGTACTGAAACGGAATTTTTCAATTATGAAAAAGAAGCACAGTATTGTAAACATGATAGTGTGTAATGTGCGTAAGCGGTTTATCATGGTCGACCTAGGAAACGCAGAATGACAATCTGATTGTAGTAAAAACAATAGCAACGTACTGTAGGTTATGTTACAGATAACAATTTGTTCAATACTCCATCCGAAGAAAGACGTACAAATTACAGCAAAAGGAGATCGCTTTGGTAAAAGAAGAGTGCTTTTGAGCTGAAAACATACATGATGAAGCCATATCCCAGCGCAAATTCCGAAATTTCTCTAGGAGTCTTTAACTATATTCTGTCTAGCAGATGGAATACGATAGGAAACACTTTAGAAATTTTGGCTTGTCGTTTTCACATTTTCTAAAGGGCGATAACAGTCACATAGAGTCTGAAGCTTAAACAACCCAGCCTGCTTTTCATTTCTTGGAGTGTTACTACAAGCGTAGAGTCCATGGCAATGACCACATAACCCACTAAAGGTTTGTTTGTTGTTTCGTTCTGGAGAAGTTAAAGTCGATCAAAGAATCTGCGTTCTGACGGTTTGGGACTAGCTTCTCTGGAGTAGGTGGCTTTCCCACCTCGATCAAAGTATTTCTTTAGGCTTCCTTTCAGTTTTTAAAATTCGTGTTTCAAGACCTTCACTAAAGTAAAAAGTGACTTTTCAGTTTACGAGATTTATAAATTCTTAAATCCCCTGAACTAGCAGGGTCAACAGGATAGTTTGGCCAACACTGACTGCGTTATTTTAAAGCTTTTGAGGGTTTTACCTGCAAATGCAAAGCTCAGACTATGCTTCAGCCTCCTTGATACCATAACACCTCTGGCTTTTTGAACAAAAATTACAATTAAAATCATAATATCATTTGAATTACATAACTTTGTGTGTTACGATCAAATTTTTGAAAGTTATCCTATTCTTGATGGTATATTGAAGTACAATATGTCAGACAAATTTATTGAAAACAAAAAAATATATGCAATCTACGGCGCTTTTCGATTTTGTTTTTCTTCACTTTTTTGGAGTAAACAAATATTTTGTATCCCGTAACCCTACAAAACGAGACTTCTTGGCTAGCCGGAGGGTTAATGGCGTAACAAATCCTTTACTTATTTACCCGCATGCCAACCCAAAACGGCCATTTAATATACTCTCGCTAACACCAGATAACCTTACTTTTCAAAGAGTGACCCTTCGGCCTACTTTGGGCGTTAATGGACAAATTGGTTTAAGTGGAACTACTGTGTTTGACATTATAAATTCAACTCATTCCAATGTTTCCGGTTCATGATGCGTGACAGTGACGTAAAAACAGTGATTATATGATAGACTGATTCATTATGCTGGTATGTAGCAATTTGAAACTCTGCAATCATCTCCAAATCGTGTACTGCGGCGTACTCCAACTGAATTATTGAGTACCAACTAGTTTCGAACACGAAATTCTTTTCACAGTCACTCATAGAGGAAGTATTGAAAACTAAGATCACTGTAAAACTCATTGATTACATAAAAATATATATATATATATATAAAAATGAAATATATAGAATTTCAATAAACTGATAACTGGAAGTAATTACTCCAATTTCTCCCACCCTTCAGTGTGATTACCATGCACCAACGGCAAATATTGCAATAATAGAATAAATCAGCAATACACGTCCCTGATTATTTATATTATTTAATAATATTTATAATTATTTAAGCACCATTTAATAATAGTGCTTAAAAAGGAAGCTTGTTAACTTGCTGTAAGTACATGTATTAGGTACTCACGATCTTTATCGAAGATTTTTGAAAGTTTTCCCCCCTTGCATCAAACTTGTAATTCATGTCCTTGAAAGATGTAGTATAGACGTGTCCCATAAACAGGGAAGATTTCTTACTTCTTTAACCAATATCTCTATATCGAGTTCTCTTGTTTGCACAAATCCTGTAGACTTTCCTGAGACATTTAATGGACCAATTTCGTCGTCATTATCGAAGTTCCCCTCATCGGCAGCATTGTGAACTTCAACATATTCTCCCTCTAATGGCGGTTGCACAGAATACTGTAATTCGGTATCTCGCGTTTCAAATCTGCGACTTTCTGCGCTATGCTGCTTCTAATATACCTACTTTGACCGCCATTTTTACTTGACTTTTGGAATGAGTTTCCCGACCGCTGGATCTTGGTTGGCTTTTCATTTTGTTCGACAAAGCAAACGTTTGTAGTAGTAGCCAACATTTCAACAAAAATGCTGTCGACTGGCGGGAAAAAAATGAGAATATTACGCATGCTCACAACTGTTCTACAGTGACGAATGTCGATTCGCTCTGATTCGCTCAACAAATGTTGCTCAGTGGAAGACCGTGGTAGCTAGTATTGAGGTCTAGGCTAAACGAGAACGCTAGTTCATTGCGGGTGTTCATATTTTAATGCAAGTTTAAGAGGTCTGTTATGGTTATGATCAACTTGCGTTGTCGTTTGATCAGGGCTTAAGTCAACGAAAATTCCTTCAGCTTGCATTCATATGTGATCACGTTGAGACCTGCTGCAAGTTAATGTCAGTTGATGTACTTTGATGTCAGGTGATGACAAGATAAAGTGCAAGTAGGTGGACACACTAGACAACGGACAAAAACAAACTCATTTTTTAATAAAACTATGAATACTCTATATACTCCATACGAGAACCTCAGATGAACACATAACACAGTCAATGTTTCAAGAATACCGGACATAATATTGAAATCCAACGCTTAACTGTCCACGGCACCTTATCTCAAACAAATTTTGTCGCGGATCTTTGTTTGCCAAATCCAATGCAAAACATTCCACACCATTTTTACCGAATTTCCTGTTAAAAGGTTAATCACAATTCAAGATAATTTGAGGTGAAATTGTACGTTCAGGGATGATGAAAGTCGCCTGATCATTGATAAACACGGAATGGAATTTGAGACTGACTGAAAAAGGTCTTCAGTTCGATGAACTTGCTTATTTCGCTCACAAAACTCAAATCATCTATTTCGAAAATTAGGCTTCTGAGAACCAGTCGTAGTAAACTGATTTTCAACTGACTTTGCACGACAAACATTGCATCCTGCCGTTTGCTTTTATCATACTATTGTGAGTACACAGGACAAATACGCTGTAAACTGCTTCTACAGCAGATAAGGTCCAGGGCTTGAACCCGGCTTCACGGTAAATTCTGCAGTAACGACCCAACCAGAAACTAGTAAATTTGGAATGGTTGGAAATTGGTTGGAAGTCGTACCCTAGGCATAGTTCTCTAGCAGTCCATTTAATGACACTGTTTACCGCATGATCAGCTTATATATCTTTTATTTTCTATATCTTTTTAGGAAGGAAAATTTATCAACGACACGTTAAGATCTGAATTTCACAAGAAATTCATGAACAAATATATCAAATAACATCATCGAAGTTTGTAACTTTTTGTTTCATGTTTTTGTTTCTTAATTTTCCAAATAGTAATGTTGGTTGGGGATGTATAGTAAGTCTGTAAATAAAATAAACCAAAAATACCTGAACACATTGGGGCGCGCTTCGTGTTTCCGCTTGGCATTTTTCTGCTTGAAATGACATTGCAGATGTTTCTATCACAAAACAGACGTTCCAACAATTTTTTCCCGTTGATTATAGAAAACGCGTTTTTAAGATCCTAAAAATGAAAAATCTTTAAACCTCAGTTCATAGAGTAGAAACATATCTCCATGCATTTCGGGGATGTACGCTTCTGTTTTCACCAGTTCTACTGCACACCTTCCATGCCCATGAGTAAGTTGGTCACAATAGAACAACTGCATGTAACTTATCCCGCATGCAATTTGTACTGCAAAAGTTTACGTGGCCTCCAGCTGACCTGTGGCAGAATTATCCGTCTGTCGAATTGTGAGAGGAAAAGGCGATTAAAAATCTTTGGATAACTTACTGGAATCTTTAAAACGGGGAACCTGTTAAGCTAGGATTCCCTACCCCTGGGACGGTCTACAAGGTAGAGTCCTTGAAACGAAAACTCTCTTGTAGCGGAGAACATTCCTAGGTAGATAGGAGTCAGGTCTCGATAATGTTATTTTACTCGAAAGTCTTCCAAGTGAGCTGGTTGAAAGTTTAGATCTACAATAGTTGGATAATCACTTTCTGGAGAGAAAGAAAATCAAACACTGAATATAAGCGCCCAGCTTAACGTACAAAGATAAAAATTCATCTTTTTAAAACATAGGCAAGCCACAAATAGAATTCATGAATTTCTGAATTCTATTTGTGGCTTGCCTATGTTTTAGAAAGATGAATTTCATCTTCGTATATTGAGCTGGGCTCTTATATTCATTATTGGATTACGATTTCCGCCTGATCAATCATTGGTAAATGTTTAGAAAGAAAATTAATAAAAACTTCACATGTCAGTTTCTAAATTAGCAAGTTTTTAGAAACTTTTTTTGTCTTTTTGTAATCAAAAGTGAACTGGTAAGGTTGCGAATAGGAATTGTCGAAGTAAGTGGAAGGTATGAAGGCCAGTGCTAGAGCAAGTTAAACTTGAAGGGGGGGAAGTCAAAAGCCTTTTTCCCAAAACACACTAATTTGCGGTAAACAGTATTTAGTGAATTCGGCCAGCTGTTTGAGTGGGAAGCTAGATCCTCGGCAAAACCGCCGCTGTCCTTTACACACTAAGGGCAGTCTAACGACTCTAATCAAACCATTAAGTACCTGGCTTCCATATCTTTTTCTTAACTTACAAGCAACAAGTAGCGATTGGAAAGGATATCAAGAATCAAAGCCAACCAACAATTTGTCATTCCCGTGTTAATGCTAGTTTTCACTTGCTTACATAGGCATAGCCACATAAGCATAACCATAAGCGTAAACATAGCCTAGAAATGTTTTTGGCCATTTTCTGTTGCTTAGCTCAGTACTTTCCGAGAGAGCTTTGAAACGAAGTACGCGTTTCTAGGCCCTACACAAAAACGTGACAAAGAGGCGCCGCGAAATGTCTGTTTTGGTTCAAATTGTGTCCCTAGGTATGGGATAACATTCCACACCAGAATGTCTTGCAGTTGTATTTTTCCTACTGTGTCAAGTTTTATCTTAAAAGAAGAGCTTCCGCCCGATAACACACATTCGAAATTTCTTACTATTATCTTCATCGTAAATATTGAGTGTATATAGCAATTGTTGTCTAATAAATGTTCCTAATTTCTTGGTACAGTTTTTTGGATTGAAAAATCTCAGTTGTTAGTTTCTAAGTATTATCAATACTTTTCAGTTTTATAACTACTTGGCAACCACTGGACGTACTTTTGCCAAACATTACAAAATCTGGCTTACGTAATTCTGGCACTTAACTACCATGCGTCATCAAGTAATCTTACCTTGGTTTCAATAGAACTTTTTGATGACTGTTTGACTGATCTGTTTACTCGTTTCAAATCCTGCGATGTTACTCTGCAGAATTGTTTCTTTGAAATTAAAAGGTCTCCCGATCCGCATCAAACCATTATGATTCGGGCAATAAAGAAACAAAATATGACATGGTCTGAAAACGGGCCATTTCAAAATAGAAAAGTAAAGAGCTTTATTCTTAAAATATGAGAATCATCCTGAACAAATTGTAAAGAGAATTGTTTCTCTTTCCAAAAGAAGTAGGAAATAACGCTGCCCACAGCTATTGTTTTTAAACCCAAAGCTCAAACTGAAATAAAAAAATCCCTAAACGAGTCTTTTTCTTTTGTTAGAGATTTAATGAGAAGCCGCAGAAAACATTACGAAATTGACCATGCCGTCGTAATAATAGCTGGGTTTCAATAATAATAATAGTGATTAAGAAATCGGACTATCTTGTTTATTTTTCCGTTCCACTGTAGTAAGTTGATGCGGATAAGAGGAACATGGTGAGAAGAGTTAAATGAAAACATGACTGGAGATTTTGATTACCAGTGGTTTAGAAAAAGTTTTTTTTTTCCTTTCTTGTTTACGTTGTAACTTTGAAGTGACACAAAGTTTGTGTTAGCGTGGGTCTTTAGATTCTTGTAGGCACCAGTACGATGGTCTTTTTTGTTCACTCCTTCACTTCAAAAAGGTACACTTTCTATTGATTAAAAGATTTTGATAAAGAGAGGAAATTGGGGGGAGCTGGAATGGAGGGAAACAGGAAAAAAACCCTTTTTCATTGTCCCCATACAACTACAATGGCTTTGGAAGTCTATTGATGATGGGCAGCTTTTTGTTGATTGGAAATACAGTTTGGTCGTACATCCGATAATGTCCGCACCTCAAGTGGCACATAGAACAATATTAAAGACTGAGTAGTGTACCCAAAACTTTGCTCATTCTTATTTAAAAGTGTTCATTTCTTCGTAGCTTCACCTCATCAGATTAGGAGTAAATTGTTGGCATAAAGACAAAATCCGAAAATCATAATAGAAATACGTCATAAAATATCACAGACTTCCTGGACCTTTTATTGCGTCAAGTCTAATGTATGATGTAATTGCTACCAGACTCAAGGGCCTGTGGGACGGGGATCGAGTGGATCAATGGATCCCTTACTTGACAAGGTCCCTTCAGTTACATCCCACACTTTTTATTATTTAGTTGACTTGGATGTATTTGGAAAGGATGAATTGAAGGTAGAAACGGATAACGAATCTATATGTACATAAATTCATATTTTGATTTATTATATCCACAAATTCTATTTTTTAATTAAAATATATCTATAAATCATCAGATAACGCTTCGCTTAAGGTGATTCTTTCCTTGACGGTTGATGGCAGTAATGCTTGATGTCTTATAATTTCACATCACGTGCAGCGCAGGAGATCTTTTCATACCTAACCCTCTTTCCATGACGGATTTAATTGTTGCGTCACTATTGCGTCATACGTGTGCCAAGACCTGATATCACTGAAGGCTGAAACCGACGGCAGTATCAAGTTTAACAACAAAACCAGGAACGCTCTCAAAGCTCTTTACGAAACCCACTTAAAAAGCCGCGACACGGGCCCTTTCTTTCTGTATTACTATAAATCCAACAAAATGTAACCGGAAAGCTACACAAGTGACTTGAATAAATAGAGTGCTCGATACCGCTACAAATAGAGCGAAAATGACACAATTAGCGATCATGATGATGATTTAGTGATCATGATGATGACCTGATGATCATGACGATGACCTGATGATCGCCAAAGCGCATGAAACTCGGAGTAGCGACAGCTAAACATTTGTCTCCATTTGTGTGTGTGTATATATATATATATATATATATATATGTATGTATGTATGTATGTATGTATGTATGTATGTATGTATGTATTCGTAATAGGAATCTATATTATACCTTTTGTAGCCTTATGTTCAGATGTAAATATGATTCTTAAAAGTTACTTTCACATTTTGAATGGTTGCCTTGTTAAACTAATTTTGAATAAAGTAGATAGTTGCATAAATAAATGATGAACAAATTAATTAATTAATAATAGATAAATAAGTTTCTGCGCATTTTGATATTTGTAAGCTAGCCCAAATTATTTTGGGAAAGATTTACCTGACCTCGACATAGTGCCGCAGTATTGGACTTTGACCCTTTAATCATCCGGTGCTGTGGTTTTCGTGGGAACAACGTGATTATTGTAAAATCTCCCATCACCTGACAAAAGTAAAATAATAACGGAAAGAAATGGCAACAACTGCAGATTATAAAATAATAATGATACTTATTTCAACAATGTTGCTCAATTACAATTTAAAGACTTAATGTCTCGCATTGTTTCACGAACAAAATTTGTTCACCAATCGGATCCTTGTTGCTGAGGGGGCAGGCACTAGGGGTCGGTTCAAAGTCAAGATACTTTATCCGGCGTGTAAGTCCTGGGGAGTGACAAGCACTATTCACTGTCAGAAAAACTGAACGTGAATTGTATCCACCGAGCCACTAGGAGTCCAGACTTTTTATCTTCGAGAAAGCAAGACAGCCCTATGCGGCAGAAAAAAATTTAAGTTCCTTTGAACAACTGATTTCTTTTCACCATTTTGGATTTTACGAAAGGATTTTTAAAAAATTTCAAGCCTGTCACAACTTCATGTAATATTATAATATGCCTGTTATATTAACCTCACTATAAAAGGTTTATTACATGTGTATCAATTATCTTCAGAAATAGTTGGGTGCGTCGTTTTTTCATGGCCTCAACGCTCACCCAAATCCGCGGCACCTCAGTACCTGATATAGTGTCTTATTTTTCCAAGAATTCATATTAGAGTACATATTACATCTTTCTCACTTGTATCATTGCAAATATACGAGAATCTTTTCGTGAGTTACTTTGGTTTAAATTATGTCGATGAAAACAACCATGCATTTCCTGCTCACCCCAAAGCGTGCTTATGCTCACGCCAACTGTTAAAAGCTATCTTGATAAAACCTTCACCTTGATACTAGCCAGCTGTCACTTCAAGCAGTCTGCATTCAAATTAAGATCATTTTTATTTCTCTCGTAACATATCTTTGCTGAACTTATACTTTTCATACCAGATTGAATTTGAACCATAAAGTGCAATGCAGTAGCTTGAAATAGAATTAGAAATCAGTCTGACGTGATGCGGATACGTACATTCTCATTCCATATGTTTGGAGTGTGTCTGTACGTCATGAAATTCCTCGTCGCCTGGTGAGGCATGCTGATTGTTATGACACAGCACACGAACCGGTCTTTAAGTGACGGGAGGTTGAGTCTTCCTCGGTCCTTTCACAGCTGATTCTATTTCGAGATAGCTTCAGACATAATGGCACGAAGACGCGCCGAAGATAATTTTCGCCTGTATGAGTTTGCTAAGAAATACCAGGAGAACCAGAACAGCTCGGAATTAATAAAAAAGCAAAACGCTGCTGAGGAGAAGGTTTTGTCAGCACGACTGGAGTATTTGAATAATCGAAAGGAGTTGACCAAAAAAACAATGGAGAAAGAAATTAACCTAGTTAGAAGGAAGTGTTCGTCGGGACGAGAATCCTCTCGGAGAATTCTGTCGTCTTATCAGCTGGATAGAACATCCCTACCAAATACTCCAAGCTCTTCAAGAGGTTGCCGATCAGGCAAATGCGCAAGATGGTTGTCGTTGCCACAGCTCCCGTCGGCAAACATAGAAATAACCTCATCAGACTATTCCAATCAAATCGACAAAAACGAGAGAAATGTTTGCAGAACAGACGTCCCTCCTGTACAGACACCACAGCAGTACGACCATGTCGCGGTTAATAATGAACATAATGGAAAAGAAGCAAATATTAGCCTCGAAGAAACAAACCATAAGGTCGGAAATCCGACAAGAGTCAATTCCCCGACCGCAAAGCATTCAGGACACGAGAAACAAACAAGAAATTCCTTTGCATGGTATAACAGAACCAAACCTTTTGGTGTGGGTTCAACATTGAACTTCACGAACGATGCGATCGATGATATGAGGGAAATAGACGGAAATCAAGAGAATCAAAACACTTGCAAAGCTCGGTCACATTCACGGGGTTCAATGGAGGCTCGAAGACAAGACTGGATGCGGACTCCGACACCGTTTCCGAAGCAGGACAACATAGAATGTTTGTTAAAGAGTTCATCAGTACTGACTAACCAAGCTTTGACTGATAAATGGCACAAGTCGTTACGATACAGTCGTACAATGTCTGATTTGGGTAAGCTAAGATTATGTAACAATACCCCACAAAGCTATACTCGCAATGGAGTCGCAGCAAAGGATTTACGATTTAAGAAACTTGAGTCAGTATTAGTTCCAATTAAACCTTAGTATTCTTGCTACTTCAGAGGTAGTTGCGACTTTCGATTAGTTAAATTACGAATATTGCGAACTGTTCGTTGGTTAACTACAGTGTTGAAGACTTTTCCAGTTTTTAGCCCGTCAATTTTGTACGTCTGCATGAGAAACAGCCAAGAAACTTCTGTTACTTGCCTTTAATTGATGACCATTGAGATAAAATAATTTTATTTTCGGATGGAACAAATATTGAAATACAGTAAACTTTTTAAAATTGTGGTCATCCTTACTTGACATTTCCCTTCTGTCAATATTTTATGCGTTTTTATAATTTTCTAATTGCCACACGCTATATACAATACACGAAGTAAAAAAATACGGAATAGTTTTTCAATATACTAGTCTGAATAATGTTACAGATTGTAGACTAACCAAGATGTGTAAGCATGCATGCGCAGAAGCATCACCTCGTGGGGTTAAGTTTCAGATAATCTTTGTACGGTAAAGGTCTGTATAAACAGTTTCAAATTACGTAGAAAATGGACGCCATGTTGGTGTAGTTAAAAATCTGTGTCAAACACGGTTCATTTCATGTTCGAAAAAAATACTGGACGTAGTTGGGCGCTTGAAAGTGCATACTTTGTAAAAATTATTTTATCAAAGAAAGTTTTGTGTTAGTTAACAGCCAAAATACGAATGGCAAATACCAGTTTAATTTTGAACTGTCTTTAGTTAATACAACAAGTTTTTAAACATAGTTAACCTTTCGTCTTAAAGTAGTATATGTTTATATCAGGCCGGAGACTATAAAGTCTAACTGCATAAGCATGATCTCAAGAATGTCGTAACTCAGGAATTTTAATTTTTATGTAGTTAACACCATGACAGAACGAGGTCGAGAAGGACCTCAGATGTTTCAGGAAACTCACGTCTCCAAAATGTGAAGTTGTTTTTAGCTGGAAATAAATTCTCGAAAATATTGCAGGGATTGTTTATTGAAAGAGGAAGGTCAATGTTGTGAATGTTAGCAAGTAACCCTATGTATCACTCATAGAAGTATGTTCTTTCAGTTTTTAAAATAAATAACCTTGCGGCAGCAAGACTTTAAGCTTCGTGTTTTCTGTTCGAATCATTAAGTATGTGTACAAGACGGCATTTGCTCCAACTCGAGGTCGCCCTCTGTCCGTGCTTTCTTACTAGTTATACCAATGGTTGACGTATATGTAACAAAGACATGCACTCCCTCAAATGAGTATTCACTAATGAATAAACGTTGGCACGTTTTAAATGAACGTTTGCACGCAATGTTATATTTGACAAGTAGATTGCCAACTGTAAATTTTTTATGATGTGATCATTGACGTTGGTTCGCGAACGTCGATGATCACATCAGCACGAGGTTACGAGCCCCATCATCTCACGGAAATTAAGAGCGAATAACATAATTGTTTTCGTGGAAACAAGTTTTTTTTTTAAATTTGTTGCGAAACAGTGCGTATTAACAGTTTTTTTAGCCGTAAAACTCTGTCACGTTGCGTTACTAGCTGCTACTCGATATCTGTCAAGCATTAGTTATAGAGAAGCGTAGCCAGTCACATCGTGTTTCTATCAACAGTTGCTAGGCGATGGAAATAAATACAGACCTTTCCACGGTTTCAAAACAGTCTGTTGATTATGCCTGATCGGTAGTAATAATGAGTATGCCATCTTCGAGTTGAATTGAAGACATTTGAATGCAATTTAGACTTCAACATTTCATCATTCAACGTTCATCTTACCCGATACTGACACATGCTTGAACTCAACGGCTTAACCGAAACAAGTATGTTTCTTTTCAGAATTTGACCAGTTTTATAACACTTAAGCTTCCTTTCGTCACCCTGCATTCGTCACCTTGCATTCGTCACCCTGCTTTCGAGTTGGAAATCTCATTTACGGTTAATTGTTCAGAAATGCAGCTTCTCAGCCCGTCAGAGGGCCAAATGAGTACTCTAATTACCAAATAGATTAAAGGAAACTGATAAAACATGCTGTCAATATACATTTAATAATCACCACAGGATAAATCACAGAAATATTTTTGTCATGTGCATTGTAAAAGTGGAATGTCAATTATTTTGTCCTAAATATAATAAGTAAGTTTATAAGGAATAAATGTCGGCAAGTTCTTAGAATGTGCCCTTTTTTCGGTGGTAACTGGAATTTAGTTGAGATGCTCTAACCATTGAGCTACACGAACTGAGATGCTCAGCGAAGATTACATTTTTACACTGGTAAAATTAAATAAAACATGTTTTCAATAACTGTTTAAAAATCTGTGCAAGGTCAACATCCAAAAAATTTTTCACGTTTTCTTGTGAAAGAAGAATGCCTTCAATTGTGTTCTAAAGGTACTGAGCAAATGCTGGTTTCCGACCAATCCTTTGGCTCCCAGGCATTCAAATGGCAAAGATACGGCGGCCATGTTGGTGCCACATACAATGGTAGTCACTAGTTTGTGAGATTCTTTCGTTAAAGTTCTGCCAACATGGCTTCCACGTCACGTGCAAACCACCAAATAACCTAATAATAAATAAAATTAAACCAACTCCTTAGAATGTCCACTTTATCCCCAGAAACCTGGTTGCAGGTTGTGACTCTAACCATTGAAGCTACCTGGACTCAAGGTGCACTCAGGAAACATTCCGAATGACCTCTAGGATTTTTATTCCAAGCTGGTTTACAATTGGTTTAACGTATACATCCGTCAAAGAGAAATAAATTTTTTCGTATTTTGACATTCGTTTACGGTTTTGTATTAAAACTACAGTGGAACTTCCATCAAGGGAACAACCTTAGGACCAGAAACTGTTTTCCCTAAATGGAGATGTCCCCTGAATGGTTATTTGACCTGTGTTGTGATCAACAGCTTACACAAAGGTGCCTGTTTTCATAACCTGGAATGAAGCCATTGTTCCAAATATTGTAATTGTAAAATTCATGATTTACAATTACAATAGTAAACCTGGATCGCTTAAATAGCCAATTGACTTGTTGCTTGTAGATTATGGTGATATTCCATCGCTGGGGGTTAATATAATGGATTGTGTATTTCTTTTTAATTTAAAATACCTGTTCAGTTAGAAACCTGAACTACCATTATTTCGAGATATTCTACTTTATATTTAAAATTTACGCAGGCAAGGTATTAAATAAAAACTGACATGTCCCTTAGATTAACACATGCCCTTTACATAAACCTGACAACTGTTCGTTGGCTGTATACATCGTTTACTCTGCCAATTCTTCCCTTAATTGAGGTGACATAAAATAGAGGTGACATAAAATAGAGGTTCCACTGTATCTCAGTTAACTCTTTTTCGGTGCGTTAGTTTTGTATTATTATTCTCTGGTTAATTAACACCAGATAATTTTATTTATCAAGCGAAAGCATCCTATTCCTGCCAAGAAAGCGTTAAAGGAAACTAATTAGAGACGAGGAGCTGATTGCGAAATGTGTCTCAGTGATTTGACTGTAGTTGATACCAAAGTAGGCCATCTTCCGCTTCGATACTGTTTACTAACCATAAACCATGCACACTGCAACCAGTGCTCTTGCCCGTCCTTCAGAATACAACACTAGTTTAATTCTAGACTTTAATTAATAAAGATAGCGGTGATAAAGTAATGCAGGTGCGGTGAAAGGCAAGCTAAATATCCTGTTTTTTAAATGACTTTTTTAAATTATAAGTTTCGTTTGATTATTTGTTCTTTGTTTCTTTTATTTTCTTCTTTTTTGTTAAGATTATTCCTGAATTTAGGATTGTCCTTACTTGCATACAAATCATACATCTCAACCAAGTTGGCTCCAAAACTTGTACGGGTTTTTCCTTGGAACCTGTTGTTCAGTGGACGATTAGCGTTGTTGCAGGATTACAACTCAAGTACATTGGTTGTTTAGTTCCCTACATTTTCCTACATAATGTCCTTTCTAATACCTTTGTATTCACTGCTGAGCCCATGCCATGATGAATGCTAGGAGTTAACCTGAGCAGATTCCCTGCACCGGTCTGACCCATACCGGTCCACCCACACAAGGGCTCTCAAGATTGTGGATGTGTTATTCTTTGATAAATAATGGCAAAATAGTCCAGTTGCTTTTCATGTGGGAGACTTCCTTCTGTCTTCAAGTAAGTGCAGAATCGCATACTAAATGGATTGAACTAAAACACTTATAAAATGAGCGGCCACTAAAGGGTTAATCTAAAATTGTAAACAGTCATGATATATGAATATCGCCTGAACACATTCATATCTTGAATAATGAATTGTCACCTTTATAAACAAATTAAGTTAGTGTATTTTGTTATCGTTTTCTGCGCGAACTTTCAAATTTCTTGGCAGAAGACCTCCTGTCAAACATTGACTGAAATTCTCATCCTAAATCATTCAAAATAAACTGAACTCCGTTACAGCTCCAAACCATACATTCTCTGTGACTCGGCTAGTTCTTTTGTGTCATGGATTCTCGGCGCTGAAGGTATTGAGGAATCTATTCAATTTATACAAATAGAATCGATTCACGCTCTGTGGAATTCGCCTTCAATCTTTCGGGTCCACACTCCAAGGATTTGCTACTTTTCTCGTGTTTTGATACCGTGGTCAAACCCTTAACTTCGTCGTTGAAATTATTCTTAACGTCTTGAGTTATAGCAGCCTTAAATGGTTAGATTGTTCGCTCTTCACGTTTCCTTTTCAATGAATTTGATATAAAAACAATTCCATTGAAAAAGAATCATAAGTTAAGACGGTTGATGAATGGCCATTCCTTGTTATGATAAGGATAATTTGGAGCTATTTTGCAGTTAATTTGATGTTTTGAGTCAATCCAGTCTTATTTAATACATGCATGTGTATCCGACAGTCATCCTAGTAGACTCTGGCGCCACTTTCTGTACAAGAAAATCCCAGTAATGCAAAGATAATTTGGCTGTACTTGCAATTATCAAACTTTTTATAAAAGAAAATTTATTACGAGAATATTTCTTTTCACAATGCAAAAGTTATAAAAATTTAAAGTTATAAAAATTTATGAAAATTTATTATTTCTAGTTACAAAGTGAGAGCTAGTCTATAATTATATATTTTCCAAGTACAGTAAGCTGTCTTTGCACCCCTAGTTTCATAGTTCTTGGCACTTAATTTTAAGGTTTTGTAATTGTTGGAAAAAGGTGAGCATATGCGAAGTTAACGTAGTTTCGTGACTGATCAAGTTTTGTTTTCAATAATTTCTGAATAGGTTTGGTCTAATTTTCATAATTTTCAAGTCGAATTGCAGGTACCAATTCGTCTGAATGCTTCACTTGATTTCATCCATCAAAGGAAGAATTTTTATAGCTTTTTTGCAAGGTGAAGTTTCTTAGGGTTAGAGATTGGTCATGAGTGCTTTATTTGATGTAGACTTCAGAGACTTTGATGCAAGGCATTTATCAAATTCTGTCTTATTCTTCTATCTAAGCCTTGTGACCCATACAGCACTATTCTCTAACCGTCTAAGAAAGTGGTTGTAACCACGAAGAGATTTAAAACTATTCATTTTAGTACTGATAAGAAATTGAAATTGCTGCAAATGTGTTTTTCCGCGCTTTTCGCGAAGGGAATTTACTTATATTATTGATTATATATTTATTTAAACTTATTTGAAGACGGTAACAAACCTGTATGGTTGGGATACAGGTGCTTGACTTTCGGCAATTTCTCAGTTTAACTGTTAATCGCCATCTTTTTAAAGACAACTTTCGGCTAGCTGTTAACTGTTTTTACACGTTCCGGTCATAATGAGGTCGATTTGTCAATTAAAAGTTAAATTTTATTTTTTTGAAAACCTTAAACTCGACCTTCTTTGTTTTCTCAAGGGATATTATGGAATCGTAGTCGAGGGTTTGTTGCGTACAAGTATTTCTGGTTTTATGAGTTTCTGTAACATTCGACCTCTTTGACGTCTTAGGAATCTTTTCAGACGGGATAATTTGATCCTGTACATTTCCCGCCATTATGCCCCAGGCCCTGTTCCAGATTTCGCAATAAAATTCATATATAAAAAATATGCGCAAATAGCATGAAACACAGGTCAGGTTTTTAGTGCGACATTTGTATGGTGTCCCACCCCTGCCAAAAGTCCAAATTTCCGTGTTATACACAACTTTTGATATTGAATACAATATTTAGTTTGCAACACAACATTTTTTATCCAACCGCAAACCACTAATTCTAACGACTGAGAGCTCAAATGGCTTATCTCCAAGTCCAAACCCGACTGTGGCACAGAATAAACTGAACTTTCTTAGCATATTTTTGCCATGTTCTCGCGCATTTGGCTCATTCCGGCGACCTTGCTAATGTTTGCCAACTTCAAAACCATGTTCAAGTGGAAGCGTTAATTGTTCTTCTTTCATATCAAAAGCGGGTTGGTGTCGTTTTCCACCATTTACCACATAGGCTGTTGGTGTAGGTCCAAGGTTCTCTTAGTTCACGTATTTAGGAAGGAAATCCGTTGACCTGGCTCCTAAATCAGTAACATTCAGACTTGCTTTAAACACGGAGCGATCGCATAAGAAGAGGCTGAGTTTCTCAGCCTGTCAATTATGATTAAGGAAAGGTCGCATGTTATCACGTTCAATTGAGAATATAGGAGATGAATTTGTTTGCAATGACGTTGCTGACTGTATAGTATTTTGCGCCTGTTGGCCATTTGAACTGTTTTGACTGAGCCAACAATCCAAGAGCAATTCCATCACTTCAATATTTCCTGCCGGTTTTCCGTTGGACAGTAACTGATTCCTCACGGTGTTGATCTTTTTACGTACTTCTACCAAGCGCCCTTCCTCATCGCGTTTCACTTCCATTTTGAAGCCGTAGTAGGCCTTGCTCTCTTTAATTGCACTTTTATTCTTCTGGTAGTAGGCTTTATTGCAATAATACTTGCTAAGCCCCGCAGAACGCGGAGTCCTGCTTTGCGCAGAGGTAGAAGTCCGAGCTGTTGGATGAGAGCAACCGAGCATGTTTGCCACAAATGAATTTGAAAGTGGCGCCAGCTTTTGTTCATATTTATAATATTACAAGCTTCAAGTATGCGCCAAAAAGAATACAGATGGCTATGACACATCGCGGACGTAATAAAATGTGAATCGTGCCCAAACACTGCGCGGGTAGGATGACTAAGTGAATGAAGATGCGCAGGAGTAGGACGTCTCGAATGATTATAATACGACGTATAACAACCAGAAAAATCAGTAAATGTGGCATGTTCAGCCATTTATTGCTTTATATATTGTTTAGCTGTATTTTAAAAACACATTTTAAAAGTATTTCCGTAAGCTTTAGGCTCTTAGGACACGCGTGTGGGGCTCTACGCTGCCCAGTTCAGTCACGCTTCGAAGTGTCCGCCGTTTTGAAACATGCAACCGCCATACGAAGCTAGAAATGTGGGAGGAGCTTATCCTTATATAGCGTCGCTCCGTGTTTAAGTCTGCTTAAATCCAAGTTTCAGGGCGAGCAAGAGAGCGCACGACGCCCGTCTAAGTAACTCTCTCATGCACATCCATACCACTTTCAGTGGGTGGCATTCAACAGGAATTGCATGTCATTACCCTCGAATTTTGCTATCAGCATCACATTTACTGTCTGTTGCGGAATAAAAAGTCGAAATCGTTCCGGAAAGGAGTAAGTTATTTACGAAAAAGTCAAAAATTAGTCTTTCCTTTTTGAATATCTTGTAAATGCCTATTTAGATGCCTGTCGGTATCACTGATATGAAGGCTTTGAAGCAAACACCATGGCTACGTCTTCTGCAATTTAGTTGTTCTTGAAACAGAAATTTTCGTTCCGAATGAAGTAATTAATTTGTAGTCCTAAGTACAAATGTCCTAAGTAACTCTTTTTAGGGCTTCAGCTTTAAATGTCATCGATAAGATTTTGGGGTGCTGGTGGCACAGTGGTAGTGCACGTGTCTCTCACCACTGTGACTAGGGTTCGATTCCGGCTCGGTGCGGTTATCTGATTAAATGGTAGATGAACGATCTTCAAGCTCGATACTCAGAAAATGATTTCTGAGCCCCAGACGGGAATTGAACCAGCAACCTTCTGATGACCGGTTAGACGCTCTAACCATTGAGCTACCGAGACTCAGATGGTGAGCTAAGGTGCAAATTCAATATATATGTGCGACCTAAGCGGAAGCCACTATATATTAATAATGCTTGAAGTAGTTTGATGTTAGAGAAACGTGAGAGCTTGGATATATTATGGTAGATGAACGATCTTCAAGCTCGATACTCAGAAAATGATTTCTGAGCCCCAGACGGGGATTGAACCCGCAACCTTCTGATGACCGGTTCACCATCTGAGTCTTGGTAGCTCAATGGTTAGAGCGTCTAACCGGTCATCAGAAGGTTGCGGGTTCGATCCCCGTCTGGGGCTCAGAAATCATTTTCTGAGTATCAAGCTTGAAGATTGTTCATCTACCATAATATATCCAAGCTCTCACGTTTCTCTAACATCAAACTATATCTGATTAAAATTATCTTGGTCAGTAGCGAAGCTGACCATAAATGATTGGTCATGCTATTGTGACTTCAGAGTGAATGCGAGCGCCAAAGGCGCAAGCCCCCTCTAGGGGGGTCCAGGAGCATGCTCCCCCAGAAAATTTTGAAATCTGGAGTCTCAGAAATGCCATTTCCTACATTTTGAGGATAGTTTTTAAGAATTCTGAGCATCACAAAATGTAGTTTAAAGTAAGGAAAGTACAACATATTTTGGGCTGTTTTATCTTATGTCAGAGCCTATTGCCACACTTATGGAGCACTGACAAAGCTGTGAGTGAATCCAACATTGATAGCCATGATTGATGAGCAAGTCTAGCCAAACATTACTGTTTAACTAAACATAGAAGTGGAGACTTACTGTAAGTATAAAATATTTACCATGATTATGCTTGAAAAATACTTAAGTGAATTGGTCCTCAATGCTTTTAACACTGAGTTCACCTCGAGTCTTCTTTCATGGATTTGTTCATTGCATTCAGTTTCACTGTGAATGGCTTTTCTTTCCTTTGTAAAGATTTTTCGCTGAATTCATCACATCATGCATGATATACAAATGGCAGGCAGTACATTCTTAACCAGCAATAAGTCATCACAGTAATGAATAGCTTGAAAATGTCATGGAGAAACAGAATCGTTGAATGAATATTTCTGACACTTCATACAGCAACTTGTCTATTTAATCAGCAAAAAGTCAGCATATGATAATGAACCACATCAATAATTATCTGTCTGAATGTATAAATATCATAATATTCCAGATGGTACAGAAAGTCTTTCACCAACTTGATATCATGATGAAACTGATGCTTCATACACCAACTTGTGTATATAATTAGCAAAAAGGTTATCATATAATAATGAACCACATCAATAATAATCTAAATTTATAAATGTCATAATATTCCAGATGATACAGAAAGTCCTTTACAAACTTGATGATGTCATAGTGAAACTGACACTTCATACAGCAACTTGTCTATTTAATCAGCAAAATATTTATCATAGTAATGTACTACATTAAAAATGATCTGATTGAATGCATAAATGTCATAATATTCCAGATGATACAGGAAGTTCTTCACACACTTGAAAATGCCACAGTGAAACTGACACTTCATACAGCAACTTGTCTATTAATTCAGCAAACATCATCATACAATAATAAACCACATCAAAAATTAATGATCTGCCTGAATGCATAAATGTCATAACATTCCAGATGATACAGAAAGTCCTTCACAAACTTGAAATGCCATGGGAAAACTGACACTTTATACAGCAAGATGTTGTGAAACTCCAGGTCGAAAGAGCAACTAAGGCCAGCAAAATAGACGCTTCTTGTCTTCACTTGGACATAGCCAATCCTTCGTATACCAAACCTCTTGGAACATCATGTCCCTCGCCTTGATCATGAGCTTCGGCATAGGTCTTCGACCAACGATAACTTTCTGCTCGCTCACATTTCTTGCAGAAAAAGACTTCCTCAGAAGCTGAGATATGACGCCCCAGTCCTTCTGAAGATCCACATGGTTGACTTTGATCTATATTCGCCTTTATTTGCTATTTGATCGCTATTAGTATTGCTACTGAATTTTAAATAACAGGAGTCGTGCTAATGGAAATCAGCATGACCACACATGACCCGAAGCCCAAAACTGACAAGGTGCGCATGCGCAAGGGATACTTTGGCCAATCCAATGACGCACAAATTTCGACTAGGTCCTGCTATCTGAGATGAGCGTGACTTGCCACATATCACCCATGCACGTAACTCACCGCATAATTCACTAACGCCGCATTCGATTTTTAAAAAAAAATTTCGAAGCAAACATCCATTTTCAAGAATGTAAAAAAATTCTTAACTCTGGAATATTCTTGGTCATGCTCAGCATGACCAGCATGACCGCTAGCTTCGCCACTGAATTCTTGGTCACATGCGAAAAGGGTGTTGTCCAGTTTGTCTCTACCAAGCATCGCAGGTTTTCTCCGGGTACTCCGGTTTCGTCTTGTAGTAACAATGGACCCACGAGGGGTGGCCTTTACTGGACCTCTAACGAGAACAGCTTATGTAGCTGATAGGGTTATCCAGTATAAATAAATAAGTAATAAAGGCACTTGACTGTGAACAGCAAATGCATGAATGAATTGGTAAAGTTATACAAGAATTCAAGAACATTCTTACATATACATATACATATACATATACATATACATATACATATACATATACATATATATCAGTGGCGTAATGGAATTACTGGGGGCCCTTCACCTCCCTTAGCCCCTTCACCCCCCTTCACCTCCCTTCGCCCGTCATCCCCCTTAGTAAAGTTGATCATTTTTAGCGCATCAACCATCCTAGCTGATTCTATAAATAAATATGGAAAATTAAAAAGTTGGGCAGTACGAAATAAACAGCAACTTTGTACTTAGTCAATTTGGAGGATTGATACTAGTCTCCAGTAATTGCCACCAGTACGTTCGGACTGCTGTCGGCAATCATCGTTACGACATTTGCCACAATTCATTGTAACATGCATATGTAAGTGAGCGAATATATAATTTATCAGAAAAGCAGTAGTCTCAACGTTGTATAAAGTCGAAGCGACTTGGTTATCGAACTGATCAGATGTGCGAAGTTTCTCGATGGACTTGATATTTTATTCGCATTGCGTATAGAACAAAATAATGGATGACGCAAATGTAGGATTATTAATCAACATTACTTAGCGACGGATGTTAAAGTATTTGAATATTGTTGACATCTAGTAATGGGACACAGAAGGTTTGTGGATTTTTTGTTATTCTGGGGAATACTTTTGGTGAGTCTTTTTGGGACTTTGCACTCCAGATGTGGAGGGAAGACTGAAATAAACGGTGTTTTGAATGGAACAATTGCCATTGGACAAACTCCATATCCACCAAATACTCACTGCGAGTGGCTTATCAAAGGTGAGATCTTAATTTTCCAGCTCAGTAACTGTTTAAATTTAGGTATAGAGTGCTATTTTGGATAATGTTTTCATATTTAAGAAAGTAGCGTGGATTGCAATGGACCTGTTGGCAAGTTCAGTGTTCAAGCGTTCATGCGTTCATGCTTGTCTTGATCCGAATGTTAGCTATTGCCTTGTTTCGTTTATGAGTGCGCAATTAAACAACCATTTTAATGCGGATTTCAGTGAAGTGATCAAAACCGCTCCAGATAAAATTTTTGCGTCAGACGTTTCAGTAATTTTGATAGCTTAATGAAGTGATCAGTTCATGCTCAATGAATTGCTGTCATCATCATTAAATACTCTTCCAAGAACCCATGTTACACAAATGTACATGTATAGTACGAAATGTGATACTAAATAAAACATATGCATATATATAAACTGCTGTTCAGCTCTGCTTGATGCCAAGATCTTAGACCTATATTTACATAGTGGCCAGTACAGAGGAAACAATTTCATGGAACTGTTCTTCTAATATTAAATCTATATGTGGCAGCTTCTGTTTGGAGTCTTTGAATTAAGAGATCTGTGAGGAGTCCAGACAACTTGAGGATGAACATGATTTATCTCAATAAATATATGTTTTAGGAACAAAAGAAGAAAGACCCAGTTTGACTTTGTGCATGAAAATAACTAATTGCTGCATTTTTCTCTTCACCATTAAGGATACCATAGTTGTAAGAAGTCATGGGTAATCAGGCCAAATAACAAAGAAAAATATACCCACGACTGCCACTGGTTGAGCACTCCATTTAAATTTTACTTTGATTGCCTATGGTCCATAGTTGAGTGTGACAAATAGTCTATTACATACACTGTATATTACATGTACATACACATGGAGCATAGAAATGAAAAGTAAATTAAGATAGGTAAAAGGTACATGTACCATACTTAGCTGTATTTACATTACCACCAAACAGTTCACATGTAAGTCTCAATATGCACATCATTCATGTCTTGGACCTTAGTTATATTAATATAATTGTTTTGAATTTGGGAGTGGATAGTTTTTTGATGATCCCATTATTTTTATAGTTAAATTATTAAGCCAAGCCTTCACTAACTTACAAGCAATTCAAGATTTGATTTAATGGAATAGTGACTTGCAAATTGCTACTGCACATATATCCAATTTTCTTATTTTGCTATTTAACCAACATAATTACTCATTGTTCTACAATACTCCATGTTTTGGAAGCAGAGTACTGTCAAAAGTGTGGTAAAGCATGCTTACATGTATTGTTACTCATATTTACAAGTACACTTTTGATACAAGCATACTTGAAACACATGGAGTTTTCCCATGAGTGCAAACAATGTTCATTCTGTACCTATTACTGCTTGTATCCATGTTGTCGACAATTGCTGCTAACACACACAAGCAGATGTAAAGGTAAGCATGCCTACATGTTTGCCCTTCTCAAAGCCTTTTTTGGAAATAAATTTTGTTATCTGGAGGTGTTACTGAGAGTCCTGAAAGAGGGGACAAACAAAAAAGATGTTCTTGTGATGGGAGGTTGTAGACCAACCTTACAGAATAAAACTCACTTTAAGGGTCTCTAGTATGTTCTAAAATGCATTTCAAGATGCAAATATTGGACAAATTACATAGTTCACAAGGAAAAATCTGCAATATTTTGATGTGACCAGGTCATGTTTACCCACCAGTGTAGCTGCAGTTGCTGTTGCCTATTGGGATATTGTGGCTGAACTCCTGGTTATTATCACAATCATTTTATGATGAACTTAATTATACTTGTAGTCAATGGAGTTGAGTTGTTTGATGTAATGAACAATATTAACATTTTTAAATTATGTTTGCATACATGTATATGGAAAGCATAAAACAAATTTCTTTTGCCATGACTGAAGATTTTTTGCCATTAGTGACAGGGATGGATAAAGGCCTTCATGACCTAAGACCCTGAAACTTCCCTTGGCTCTCTTCTGATTATGCATACTGTAAGTTCTTAAAGAAATAAGAACTTGCAAGGGAAGGGTGGAAGTACTTTTTTCACTCTTTACATTTTTTTGGATGCTTTTATCTGTGTTTTGAACAGTGATTGCAGTTTTATTAAATATGTTAAAGTAATTCACTGACCAAACTGGATTAGACCTACAATCGTTGGTAAATTTTGACTGAAAATTGTAAGTAATAAATATAGAAACTCTGTTTCTAATGTGTAAAGTTGCAAACTGCTAGTTGCAACATAACCCTGTAACTGTATATGTTTGGATTTTGTCTAGTTTTCTTTGGAAAGCAGTGGATTTTACCTCATGCTAGGGCTTTTTAACATTTTATCCTTCCTAAAGTTATAAGGGAATATAATTAGTGGAGTGCACTGAAAGTAATTCAGTGCAAATAAAATAAAATATATTTTGATGAATTTTTTGAAGAGTTGCTGTACAGAAAAAATAAACTTTACCACTTTGTTGAAACTTGCCTGATGGCCAGGCCCTATCCCATTTTTTCAAATATTTGATGTTTTATTTGAAAGCTCCTTATCCGGTTTTATCAGACTGTAGGAAAGGTATGCAAATGTTTAGATATTTCTTTGAACCCCTAGTCTTACTGGTCACTATGATGACTTTTAGTACACCCAGATATGTACAATTGGTATATTTATAATATGCCTGGTGCATGATACTGGTTTTAAATCCAAAAGATAACAATGCAGCATGTGCAAATTGAGCTACCACAGATTTTAACTGAAAATTGCTTGTATTTCTTATTTGATAAAGTAATTATTGTTGACTTAAAGTAAGCTCAAGCACATTCAGGTAAATCATCAAAAGGCCTCTGGATAGTCAAAATTTCAAAATGAGACGCGGAACATAGCCATAAACCTTGAGAGCGCTCGTGACTTTCGACTTAAAGCATGTCCCATCACTGAAATGAGAAAAAAATTTTTCGGTTTGATAGAAACAGTATTGTGTGCTATTCTCATATTTAGATTAAGAGGAGCATGTAAAAAGTGTGCCGCATTGGCTGACCGGCAAAATACGCAGCCTATGAAAGAACTGAACAACTGAGTCATGGCTGACCATAGTTACTATGGCTGACCTAAAATTTGGTCTTTCAATTCAAGTGATCACAGTCGACCAATAAACCTCGTATTCGTAATTCATGAACACGGAAAGATATCGTAATCCGATTACGAAAAACAATGCCGCATTTAAGTAGCTTTTAAAATAATCTACCAAGGACCCTGATGATGCAACAACCAAAGACCCTGATGATGCAACAACTTGTAGCGGAAACGTTTCTCCACAATACCCTGACGAATTCAAAATGCTTCTGACTTATACTACTACTGTGTGATAATTGTACATGTGTATGGCAACAGAAACAAATGGTCGTCAGTCTCAGCGCACGTTCTTCGTAAAAAGGTATAGTTTACAAAGAGGCAATGGTGAATTTTCTTGCCGGATTTTTATTTTTCTACTTTCATTTTTTTTAATTTTTTCATACTGTAAGTGCTGCATTACAGTAATGTTGGGAGGTTCCGAAAAGGCCTATTAGGTATGACCGCGGATCGCCTTGTGACTAACTCGACGAAAACAGGCTATTGCGTACTTAACAGTTCTCCAGATCTCCCAAATTTCATTACCATTTTAACACTTTTAACTTTTTGCCTCGAAGAGCTTTTTCTGTTTTCACCTTGACCTCAAATGTAGGAAGAGTGTTTGACATCTAAGGCCTGAGGTCGAAGTTTGACGTCAACTAATAAGTTCCCTTGGCAAAAGTAATATGGTGGTATGACAACAGGAGGTAAATTAATAGTAATAAGAGGAAGAATAACAAAAACGTTAACAGCCAAGATTATGACGGTAACGTTAGTGATCTTTTATTAAAGGCTAGTTCCATATAATCGCTGACAATCGCTGACGATCGCCGGATCGCTGAAATCATTGAAGCGAAGGATCGCTGACGATGGCCAACGATCGCTTGAGTTTGTTTCCATATGATCGCTCAATTCATTGTATCCCAACGCCTTCTTGTGCCTAATAATTTATTGTTCAGCAGACACCGTAGGCTGTCGACGGTTCCAAACCAAATTTGTCGCTTACGGCCTTCAAGGCGTTGAACTTGTCGTTATACTCTTTACAGTATCGGTTGTATAAATATTCATATTTGTGAATTTCTTCCATGAACTCTTCTGTGGAAAAACTCGCCATGTTCTATCTTTGAAGCACGTGGTCAATTGAAGACAAATGCCTGAACGTCACAATCTCAACAGAAAATGATGCATTTTGGGATCGTTTCGATCGCAGGATCGCTGAACTTTGTTTCCATATAATCGCTGACGATTGCTGTGGATCGCTGACGATCGTGCCGATCGCTGAGATAAAACATTTTCTATCTCAGCGATCGTCAGCGATCGCGATCGCCGGGGATCGCTCACGATCGCTGGATCGCTGAAAAGTGTTTCCATATAATCGCTGTCGATCGCTCATGATCGCTGGCGATCAACAGCGGTCGTCAGCGATTATATGGAAACTAGCCTTAAGAAACATGCGATCTCTCATTAGTGTTATACGCGGTGTTCTATATCAAAAATGACTTGCTTTATTTTCGAGCCCGTGAGGACGTAACTAGATAGCTAGTACAAATCGGTTAATCAGTCACTCGCCCAAAGTTAGCCCCATACCGTCGTGGATGAACGCTCCGAACACTTATATTTTATGTGAGGTAAACCAAATAACCACTAGTATAAAAGCCATTACCAGCCAACAATTTCAAAAAGTAAAATAAAAAAAAATAGTGATGTAGCCAGTCACTTCTTAACGTGTGATGGCATCAAATACCTCGTCAACTTAAACAACTTCTTTGACAGTGTTAATGATCTTCCACTTCCTCCTTCAAAATCTTCTCTTGCTTTTAAGAATACAATAAATTAAGTTATAAAATTCTTTATTCTTGCAAACATAGTAATGGTAATCTTCTTTTATTATTGGAAGCTTTATTTATATAATTTAACAAACCAGAATTGAACAGAGGTCTCTAAGCGACCAAAGAACTGACACACTTCCTGTAATCCATCCTAATTGCCAACAGGGTTGCCACTCGGTTTTTTTGCATTTCACCAAATCGGTGCCTAAATTTCACCAAATGCCCCTAAATTTCACCAAATGCCCCGTTTTCATTATAGAGCCTGGGTACGAGGTTGCGTTTTTATTGGATATCAACTGCTAAATGATAACAAACCTGTAGACAGCGCTTACGAAGCAAATTCGATAATTTTATTGATAAATGAACTCAAACGAACTTTTTCAAGTCGAATTTGGGGATTTTCCACAATTTAAACAGAATGTAATAGAAAATGTAAAAATTTTTAAAATGGCGGCCTTTTCCTCACGAACGATGGTATTATGGTAGACCTACCATGACGTATTGCTTGAAACCCCTGACCAAACCGCTGACCACTAATTTGATTGTTTTTTCTCTGCGAGACTGGCTTTCTCCATGATTTTTCGTCATACTCCGTGACAGTTGTGGGCCATCTTACAAGTCAGCATTTTCATTTTTTCAGTAAGATGTATGTAAAAGTTAATGAACTTTTGAATAATAAAGGATGAAGTAGTGAAATTTCACCAAATTTAGAGAATTTCACATTTCCTTCACCAGATCACCAGACTCAGTCCGATTTCACCAGGTTTGGTGAAAAATCACCAGGAGTGGCAACACTGATTGTCAAAAAGATCTGCAAGTAATGTGAACGGATGCTAATACTTCCTCTATTCTGTCTGTACTGATGACGCAATTACTGAATATTATAAACAGGATCACGGCTTGTTTGTAATTTTAGTCTAGGTTTGAAAATGAGCTTGAAATAAACTCGAAATATCACCTTTATTCATCCAACTTTGGGCTTACAAAATTATATTTTTCGGAATTTTCTTTTTTTTTAACCACAAGTATACAGTTCTATTAATTCTTTACAGACGACTTCTTGGCAGAATTTAATTCTCCGGAGAGTTTTGACTGAATCCACGCCATATCGTTAAACATAAAGGATATGAAGTCTAACTGGCGTCTTAGATACTCAAAATTAAAGAAATTTCTGAATTGTAAAATACCAAAATTCTAAAGAAGGCAGGTGCTTCAACTGACTATTATGAGGGGGACATTCAACACGTTGGGTGCATGTGCCTACACGATATGGTACAAGCCAGGCACACGTGCCATTGCTGATTCCATCCTGAAGCTACGATGATTATTTTTTGCCTTGTTTTTGTCGTTGCATTTTTTAACTGTTGCTTGTTATAAATTTTTCATGAGTTTCGAATGCATCGAAAAACATACCGATGGAGTTCATCAGAGTTTTCCGACATCTCTTCAGCAAAGGACGTTCGTTCTTACATGGCAAAACAAAAATCCTCGTACGATTACCTTTTTTCCATTTACTCTTCCGTTTACTCTAATGTTTATGGTTTCAAATTATGCGGTTGGGCTTCGGGAATCTTGGCTATATGCCCGAAGTATTGACAGCAGTAGCATGATTGGAGCAGGTTACTGATTTTTGGGTGGTAGTTTTGAGGCGGACTACTTTCTATTCAGCATCCCAGAACGCATTCAAAAACGTACATAATTAATCAGGCCTGATATCCGGTCTATTCCGAAAACTGTGGCGACCCCTGAGATGGCATGATGGCCACTACTGTATCCAAGCCGATAGATCACGAATGTATTGTAACATGGTCAGCATGTTATATCATATTTAAATATTTGTCGTGGTTTGTGGTATTATACCTGTAGTATCGACATAAACATATGACTGCATATTCAACCAACACAATTGCTTCATCTCTATTGCATATATTCTTACGGACTGTAGCAGTTCTTTAGAGATCATACGCGTACTGGTTAGCAAGATGCGATAAGTTTGGGTGAAGCAACAACCTGAAATATACGAAAAGAAACTTCGACGTTTCGAGCGAAGGCCCTTCGTCGGGAAGTTGGTAGAAACTTCGAAACGTATATTTCAGGTAGTTGCTTCACCCAAAGTTATCGTATCTTGTTATCCTCGACTACCTACACTGGCACCCATTGCTCAAGATTTTATCGCGTATTGGTTAGTCCTATCATATTGATAAAGCACTGACGAGCCAACATACTGTAGCAGTCTTTTAGTTTGTCCGTGTTATATCAGTTTGGTATGTTAGTTTTTCAGTACTATATCAGTCCGACACGACCAATCAATGCATGTAGTTGGTAAAAACAGAGACGATAAAGCAATAGCCCAGACAGAATATGCTTTCACATGTTGGTATCCTTGCTACAGGTAAGATACAGCAAGCTTCCCATAAGCGCTGATATAGTCTGGCCATCACGCAGCCATCCGGGGTCACTACAATTTTCTGAACAGACTGGTTTCAGAACTGATGCGAGCGAGCGTTTCTCTGGAGTGTGCAATGTGCTACCGGAGTGTTATCAGCCATATACATGTACAAGATAAGATAAATAAAGCAGAATGTTCGTGCTGAAGTATATACGATTCAGTCACAAGTCTTCAGGATGTATTGCAACGTTGAAGAGCGAATAGGAATCAAGAACTGTATTCTTGAAAGATTTGCAAACGCCAGGGTGAAGAATCACATACAACAATCGTACCAATGTACATGTAAGTGCCCATTTACACGATACGACTGTCGTATACGATTTTACTTACTAGGGTATCTGATGCTATCTCAAATGCATAATTCTGGCTTTTGATTTGTTCACTAATGCAGCAATACGTCAGGAGGACTCCATTCAGTTAATCGGATACACGAAGACGAACAATTGTATATGATAATCGTATCCTGTAAATAGGCCTTAAGTGGACCTGAAAGGCTGATCTCCACTTTACGGTTACTGCATGTAGTTCTTTGTTATAAAGTCGTTGATTCACTCACAGGAATTTTCAAACGCACGAAAATTTCATGCAGGAATTGTGTTCTTGGGGGACGATCGCGTACGACAGGACAGGGCGAAGAATCCTGCGACAATTGTGTCGTGCAGTGGATTGACCTTTATGGGAACTTTATGACGTGTAAATGTAGCATCGTACTAAATCATACCCGCTGTAGAATAATAAAGAACCACAGTCATAAAGATTTTGTTTACTCAAGCAAGATGTGAATTCAAACCTTCATGTTACCAGACGACTTCCGGCTTCTGTTAGGGCTATTGAATAAAACCGAAAAAGTGTTCGAGTTTTATTCACTGTAAAGTGAAGTGGAGCAAAGTGAAGCGAAGTGGAGTGGAGTGAAGTGAAGTGAAGTGAAGTAAAGTTAAGTGTCTATTTATACTGAATAACCCTATCAGCTGCTTAAGTAGTTCTCCCTTGAGGCCCAGTGAGGGCCACCCCTCATGTCCAGTGTTAGTACAGGAGGACACCGGACTACCCGGGGGAAACCTGCGATACTTCGTAGAGTCAAACTGGATAACATCTTTCTCACATGTGACAAAGGTAACTTTAATCAGATAAGTGCACGAAGCCGGAATCGAACCCTAAGCACTGTGGTGAGAGACACGTGCACTACCACTGTACTGCCAGCAGCCCCATGCACTGTATGTGCACGAGGAGTTCTCTCAGAAATTTAATGTCCGTTAGTAAGGATTTACAGTGTTTCGATTCTGGTTCAGCATAATGTTTGGATAACCGGTTCAAATACACTTGCTTGTCGATCAGTGTTCAACATGATATTACTGTTTTGTTTTAGCTCCGTTTCGTGGTCAGCGAATTAAACTCATTTTGCAGGAGTTTGACACAGAATGCTCCTTTGATTATTTGAAGATTTACGATGGATCTTCAACTTCTGCACAACTTATGGCAGCATTTAGTGGTGATACTTTGCCTCCTGTGGTGTTATCCCAATCACCTTCAGTAAGTGAAATACTATCATCATAGACACAGAACAAGGAAATAATTAGAGTACGGTATAGTAACGTACAGTACAGTATTTCAATCTTCCTTTGAAGACCATGCTATAGTTCTGATATGTTAGTTCTGCCTCAAAATTGATTTGTTGTTCTAGTTTTGAATGACTTACAACATCAATTTTGCTGGTTTGTTGCTTGTATAGTACACATAATTCCATTGGCCATATTTTAATAGTTTCCTGGCTAATTGAGTGTAGATTTTATTGCTACTTGTACCGTACGCATATGGTGATTTCTTGTCAGAATATATCTTAATTTTTAGACCCTCCTAATATTCATGCCTGTTAAGTAAATGCCTGTGGAATAGGGCGTGATTTTAGCCTCTTAACCGACTATTTTTCTGTTTTTTAGATGCTATTGAAGTTTTTCAGTGACAACAATTATACGAGAAAAGGCTGGCTAGTTCATTTCGTTATAAACAACTGCTCAGGTGATTGCAGTGGCCATGGCAACTGTGTTGGACATACCTGTTACTGTGATGATCTTTATGACGGTGATGCTTGTGATGTTGAATTATGTCCACAGATGTGTAACAATATAACAGACCAAGGTGAATGCTCTAAGGTATTGTAGGGGTATAATTGCCTTTTATTTGTGTTAGCTAAAAATAGCTGTTTTATTGTTTGTCCTATTGCCTGGGATACATATAATTAGGCTTGGGCAAGTACAATTTTCGGCCTAAGGGTTGCATTTTTCGCAACTGGTCCCGTTCGGGTCAAAATGTAAGATTCCGATGCTTAAAAATTTCCTTCAAAATATATATACTACATTTCATGTGATCGAGGGTAAATGCTAATGATCCGTTGAATATACTGTACACGTTACTTTGCCGGCATTACCACTGTTATAAGTACAGAACTCGTGGAAAAGCTCTCTGACACTCGAAAATTTTCTTCATCACATATAAACTGTATTTTTAGGCGAGTTGCTTGCCTGGTCAACTGGCCTCTGCTATGGAGGGCAAGTGCTTGTACTTTGGCTATTGATTTTCCGGGCGGAAAGCGTAATCGTAATAAAAAGATCAGAGCCCAGCTCAGAATTCTTAAGTGTATCGCCGTAGTGAAAGATGCAAGTCAAAAAGTTTTAAAACATGTTTACTGACGTTTCGTTGCGGCGTGCAACATCTTCAGAGTGTAGGTTTACAGGGATGAGAAAAAACTATATATATGAATCTATAATTACATATTGGAATAATTAGACGGCTAACCAATAGAAAACTGGGAGACGTGACAGGAAGTGACACGAATACAGAAGAGGAAAGCATTAGAATAGAGAAAGAGGTGTGGAAGAGATATTTTCGTTGAGAGACGGTTTGTATTTTGAAATAAGTAAACTCTCACGAATGAGGAGTTCAAAGTTAGAGGAAGACCTGCAAGAAGAAATGATGGAAAAATCGTTGAGAGAAATGGGGTGATTAGTCTGGCGAGTATGAGCCTGGATACTGGAAGTAGGAAACGAAGTGGTTGCTCGTTTCTTATCCGTCAAAGGCGAAACCCCCGTGTGTTCTGAGATACGCGTGTGTAAGTGGCGCCTTGTTTGGCCTAAATACAATGCTGCACAGCATTGACACGTATATTTGTAGACAACACGCGATCTCATTAACATGGGGGTCCGGTCCTTGAAAGGAAAGAAACCAGACAACCGTCTTCCAGATTGAAAAATAAAACGCAAAATAACTTGTGGGAAAGCAGACGAACATAGTTTAGAGACCTGTGTTCGGATCTGTAGAGTATGTGATCCTGTGAAAGGAAGCTTAGAATAGATGATATTTTTCGGAGGAGAATCAGAATCTTTTGTGGGGGGACAAAACAGACGATCAAGAAAAAGACGGATGCAGCGATCAAGAAAAATCTCAGGATAACCATTCCTGAGCAAGAATTTCTTAAGTTTAAGAACTTCAGCGTGAAAGTGGTGAAAGGAAGAGCATAGTTTAAAGTAGCGATCAAGTAGAGTATAAACGAGACCACGCTTATACGATAACGGAACAAAACTATGAAAACTAGTGAACAAACCGGAGAGAGGTTGGCCATGCCACCGGATACCGGATAAGCCGGGTAGTGGAAAATCATCCGACGTAATACCGAATACCGAATACTTTGTTTCTTCTCCTCGTACCAATATTAAATGTTGCTAAGTTCGTAGTGTCAATCTTAAAACTTATTAATGACAAGATGTAAATAAATTCCAAATAGGCAATTTCAAAACTTTATTAATAAGATAGAGACTCGGGTAAAACCTTCGCAAAATAAAGATACACTTTGAATGTCTGAAATTGCTGTTGCACCCCTGTGATGGGATACATAAATTCCTTAGAATAATGAATTAATTCAACACAATACAGTCAACTCTCGTCTTGCGGACACCCTGCTATTACGGACACCCCGTTATTACGGACAAATTGTAAATCCCCGGTCGAAACTACCATGAAATGTATTGAAATAATTCTCGCTATTACGTACTCTCGCTATTACGGAATTGCGGACACTTCGTGGGGTCCCAAACTAAAATTTGTATTGTTTTACTCTCGTTACAACGGACACCTGCTGTTTGTCAGCGGAAGTACTTTGAATATTCTGTTCGTCATTACTTCTGTCGACAAAAATGACAGACAAAATATAAACGTGTCTTTCTATGGCAAGCCATACCTGACAAAAGTGTATCGAGTTTTGATTCACTATTCCAGAAATGTAAATCGATAGTCGAAATCGATAAACTGATGGTCGAGAAAAGTAATCGTATGTCGAGAAAGTATAAATCGTATGGCAAGAAAGTAATCGTAAGGCGAGAAAGTAACCATACGGCGAGATGTCCGACTGTATGTCTGGTCAGCGGTCGTTTGTAGTTAAACAAACATGGCGTCGTCTTCACTTGGCCATGAGGAGCTGATAGCCTTTCTCGAATCTGTTAACACAATGTTAAACCAGATTCAGCGTTCGTCGACGATCAGTGACCCTATTTGAATAGATCATTGTAAAAACAAGCTTGAGAACTACATCTCAATTTTGGCAGCTATTTCTGCGACTGTAAATTACAACACGTCCCAGAACCAACAAGAGCAGACGGAAGGCTCCGCGCTTCATTAGGTGCACTGCTCAACAGTCCAATTTCTGGTATGGAAAAAGAGCTGGAAAGGTTTTCAGAAGTCGTGGAAATGTCCTCTGTTCAGGAAAGAAGGGAAGTCACTTTTGTCCTGCCTAGTACTGGAGGAAGACCAGCTTTTAATATAACTAAGGCTCCGATCGAATCTTTGAGAGACAGGAATGAACTGGAAAATAATTGCTGACTTCTTTGGTGTGTCTGAACGAACCCTTCACTGAAAAAGAATGGAGTATGGCATCGAGTCCAACTTCACGGAGATATCTGACAGTGATTTGGATGACCAAATTAAAAAGATGCTTTACCTGACCCCATACGGTAGCGAATGCTATGTAAGAGGAAGTTTAAAATGAAGGAAAAAAAGACTTCTATTTTGTTTTAAAACTCCAAGACCTGCCGACACCTTTTTACTTATTTCATCTATATGTGGATGCCAATTTAAGTTTTCATCTATTTCTACTCCCAGATACTTATATGAGTATTTCCTTTCTATGGTTTTATCATCGATTCTAATGTTAAAATTATAATTAAGACTTCCAAGTCTTTTTTGGCTAGCTATAATCAAATATTTAGTTTTTTAACATTAAGAATAAGCTTGTTAGCTCTTAGCCAACTTTGTACTTTCTTCAAGTCATCATTTAAAATTACTTCAAGCTCCTCAGGGTTGTTAACAGTTGCTAACATACATACGATTACTTTTCTCGACATACGATTACTTTTCTCGACCATCAGTTTATCGATTTCGACTATCAATTTACATTTCTGGAATAGTGAATTAAAACTCGATACAATTTTGTCAGGTATGGCTTGCCATATCTTTCAATACAACCAAGGTGTATGTTCCGATCTTCAAAATTCTTCCGCTCTGTTTACATTACTTTCGAGGCTTTTTAGTTTGTTTTGCCATTTCAATGCTCTTGACAGACTCGTGCTTTTGTGTAGACTGTGCAGTGGCTATTCCTTCGTGTTTGTCTCGCAAGGACTACCTGGCTATATCACTGCCAATAATGAGTTTGCCAAGTCTTGTCAACTATCTTTGTTCACCATAAAACTTGTAAAGAGCGGGAATCTCTAAACCCAGGCCAGCTCCTCTGTTTACCCTCTTTCCACAAATGACAGCTTCTCCTCTGTGATGTAGTCTTTTCAAAAATGAAGAAACAATTTTGGACAGTCCTGAAGGTATATGCGCCACAATTCGTCCGTTATTTTCTGTTATGGCCACAGCACGTGGATCTTTGGCATTTTCCGGTTCACGTTGAAGCACGGAAGTCATGTCAATTTCAGGCTGAAATTCGTCTTTGTTGTAAGCATGGTGGCCTATTAACCAAGAATAATAAGACTTGTATTCTTCACACTTTTCTTGACTTGCCATGAATTTGTTAGTATTTATCAGTATTTGTCTAAAACAGGATTACTTACTTCGCATAAGTCGACTGAGTTTTGTTACGTTATTGTAGCTTTACAGTGAAGGAAAAAGCAATTGACACTGATTCATGTTACAGTTTGATTTTTGGTTTGGGTATATAATATTTTTTCTCAATATATATTTTTGATTTGTATTTTAATTTGTATTGTGTATTTATATATCATAGTAAATGTTAACTAGAAATTGAAAGAAACTGGACATTTTAAATTAAAAAAGCAGTAATACATAGTAAAGACATTTTACAACCTGACTTTGGGTCATTTTTGTCGCACCCCGCTATTGCGGACTGTCGCTATTACGGACACTAAATGACAGTCCCCAGGGTGTCCGCAATAACGAGAGTTGACTGTATCCACGAAAACACAGGCATGACATGGAAACGCCGAAAGACTTTAAACAATTTAAATCATTAGTAATTATGTTGTTATTACAAACTCTCTTTGATTCTTGATTTCTCGATTAAAAGCCTTCACCGTCAACAACGTCTGGTGATGCCAAGTCAAAATCAGAGTATTTCACGATGTGCATGGCTGGTTATATTAACCATTAAACCCTTTAAGCGCCCCAGAGGCGCTTCTTTGTGCAGGGGTACTTACTGCTTGTTTGCATTTTTTACGATGGTGGTTATTCGGGAGGGGCGCTAAATCGGACGGGAGCGCTAATTCAAACATTTACGGTATATGTAAAAAACCTCTTATTAGATAATTCCAGCATATTTTACAAAAAGGGACTTTTTAAATATCTACTCTTACTATTTTGCGTTAGAAAGGATATTCAAAGCTAAATGGCATTATCCAATAATGGCATTATCCGACCGGATACTTGATGACTGTATCAATTTTATTTAAACCTGGATTTATGAATAGCTAACAAAAGCTAGTCAGTCCAAGTATTTACACTACTAGCTTTGCGAAATTCGCTGTGGCTAGATTTATACTTAATGAAGTCCGTTACGTAAGAAGCTGCAATATCAGGGACATCTACATGTAATTCATGATATCGAAGTGAAATTTCGTGTTTATGTCTTGAATATAATGTTATTTAGCCAGCTTTGTCAATTAATTTAGCATAAATACCATGGCAGTCATACAGGACCGCACAAAGTGCTTGCTTATTTATCTTTTCAGGTTTATCAACATCTTGTTTCAAAGAATGATCCAGTGATACATAAAAATGTCACAGTACGGTTTTAGATTTAGGTGTTATTAGGCAGCTTACTCAAAGTTTAAATTTAAACCTTGTATCATCTACCTACTGTGGATTTTGCTGTTTTAAAGAAATACTTAAGGACACATACGTGATGCGATTGTTGAATTCGATTGTTCGTCCTGGCGTATCCAGTGTAGTCACAGGGCACTATTCCTGTTGACGATTCGCTCGCTAATAAAGTAGTACGTCCTCAACACACTACTGAGTTAATCTATTCATCAAAACAGTACGACAACCGTAACGTGTGGCAGGGCCCCAATGGTTTTCCGTGTTTGGATACCTTGAAATAAATTCTTGGAATGTTGCAGGACTGAAGGAAAGGGGGGGAAACCCGCATCGGCTTGGACAGTCTTTTTTAAGTTTTCGAAAGTCGAGTGATATCCCAAGTGTTTTGGTCAGTCAAGTATCCAAACAAAAATCTTTAGGTATTCCTTCTATTAATTCACAATAACAAACGGGCCACATGCACGAATTTCACTAAATTTTTTCCCTAATTCTGAGAACATCCCGCGTATTTATGTAACAGTATATTTCATATTTTTCTCCCCACTGATTTTTCCAGTAATAACAAAGTGAATGGAATACCGAGAATGGCGTGCATAAAAAGAGGGTAATGAAGCTCAATCTTGATTGTGCTTCATTAATCTAATTTTTATTATACATTCCATCCTCAGATTTGCATCCGTTACATACATCTATAGAAAAAAACCGGCTCTTTTTCTTTGTTTGCAGTCAGATGGAAGATGTATCTGTAACGAAGGGTATGTTGGTCAGTCCTGCTCGATTTCGCTGCAAGACGATTCTGGTGTAGGTTCTTGGCATGTGATCAAGGAAAATTCAAATATATTTCAAACTCGGTTTGGACATGCTGGAGTATATGTCAAGGAAAACAATTCTTTTTGGGCATTTGGAGGTAAAAAATTGTTGTTGTATTGGTCCGTATTTCTTATTTTGAATTCCTATATAGATCGTTCAAATTTGCTGGATATCGAATCTACTTTACCACTATTATTGTAACCACGGAAGTCATAACGTATCGCGTGGCCTCATACGTAGCAAATCTTAAAAATTTAACTGTGCAATAGGGGTGCATATGTGGGAGCGTATATATATATATATATATATATATATATATATATATATATATATACGCTCCCACATTTCGATGTTGTTGAGCACTCTACGGATACATACATATATATAAAACTTCAAAAAACCAGCAAAACCAAGAACTTAAAACAATATAAACCATCAGTATAAGTTCAATCTTTATTTTATTTTCAACGTTTTGGGGCCTGCCGCTTTATCAAGAATAACACGATAGCAGTTAAAACTAACTTATATAACAAAAAATTCCTTGTTTTTGACCGGTTTTTGAATGCAATGACGTCCAACGCATTCAGAAACCACCAGAAATCTTCCCGCGACAAGAAACACCAGAATGAAACCGAACTTTCAAAATTCATCTGGTCATTAAAAGAAAAAAAAAAGAATTTGAAGTTAAACGGCCAATTTTGAAGCGCGCTGCTGTTTACCACAACGGAGCAAGAAGATGCAATCTCTGCCTAGAGGAAAAACTTCAAATATTGAAAGCTGACGAGAGGACTTTATTAAACAAAAGATCAGAATTATTTTCGAAGTGCCGCCACCAAACCCAATGCTGTACAAAACACATCAACCGGAAAAAGACATCAACCGGAAGGACAAAACCTGTCATCCACTAATTTTTATCGAAATAAAAGAAGAGTTAAGAGGATTATATTTCAGTTACCTGACGATTGCCTTGTGCATGAAACTGAGTAGTAACGAACTTATTATAAGGAAACATTCATTCATTTATATATATATATATACATACATATACACGTTTGCCTTTATTACATATAAAGACGCGACACGGTTATGATTTTCCTTTGTACTCTCCTCATGAATTCTTAATGAATTTTGTAAATAAATAAATAAATAAATATATATGTAATATTTAAATACCGAGGAGGAGTGCTTTATGGGGATTTAAAACACGAGGCGATAGCCGAGTGTTTTAGAACCGACAAAGCACGTACTGCGAGTTTTTTAAATGTCTTATGAAATCCACCACCTAATGCGCTAATTTGTGAAGAAAGTTTGGAAATTTATTTTCCGTAAGCCGAAAAAATTGAACTTGTTCTTCACTTGTAAAGTCACATGTATCTTTATCACATATTTAGATCCGACACGATTATGATTTTTTTTTGTATTTTCTTTATGAATTTTTAATGAATTTTATAAGTAATATTTATACAGAGGTCAAAATACAGTTTGCAGGTATCGTTCCAGTCTTTTTAGAGTTCAATGCATATACCTCGCAGGTGGATAGTGTTTTTCGCGCAAACTTATTGGTTCGTTTATCGGAATATCCTGCACTATTTACCTCGGAGCAAAACAAGATGGCGTCCAGTTTTGTTTCAGTAACGGAAGAAGGAAACTGTTTTGAATAAACTAAGCCGCCGTGCCGGACAATACCAAAGAAGTAACGAAATTTTGCAGTAAAGTATCCAGGAATATGTGTTTCCTTTACAATTTAGCGATAAATGCACACAGAATGTGTTTCAAAATATTTTGTTTACAAACGACAAGCGGACGACAAGCCAACTTTCCGTAAAATTGTCTTAAATAGTCAGTGTCGGTGAATAGTATAGATATTTACGTCGCTGCTTCGCGGCTCAGTAAATATCCACCACTATTCACCTCCACCTCGGTGAATAATTGTTAATTATACATATATAAATATGTAGATAAAGGTATAGGTATAGATATAGATTTAAATATACATAATAACGAGTGTAAACGCCACAATGTTCTTTTAGATATTGGTGTAGGTGTAGGTGTAGGCGTAGATGTGGATGTAGATGTAGATATAGATATAGGAATATACAAATATATGGACGTTCAAATTCTCCCTTGCAACTACAAATGTCAAAAATAGCGTTATAAACCCATAAAAATAGTAAGATAAATGTGATATTTGACTAACCTCCCTTATCCTAGAAAAATTCCTGCCAACGTACCTAGGTTACGGTATTATCAAGTACCCAGTTGAGGAGAACACTTATTCAATATATTCAGTGTAAAATATCAGTAAGGAGAAGATAGGTCTTGACCACCATAGAAGAAACACTCATTCAAATAGCTTGAAACATTTAAATCAACAAGTTTACCACAACGGTGCATATTAATCCTGCTTGAATATTTATCGGACCCAGAGGCGCCGGAGGTAACCCAGGACAGCGGTGGCTGAATTTCGAATAGAGGCACTTACTTTTTACATAGAAAACAAATGATAAGGAAACTTGTAATTCAGCAGGGGAAGCCTTTCAACTTTCTTTATTAAACTGATATCCCCACATTTAACTGCAAGATGCTTGCAGTGAACGTTTGTCAATAAGTCATAAGTCGGGAAAATCATAATCAGATTTTTTGCTTTGTTTATATGATTTGGTAATAAAATATATTCAAAATGAAGTATGAGGAATCGTTATGGTACCATCTCTTCTTAATTTGTAGGGGACTCGGTTGCCCCCGCGTGCCCCTGTAAGGCAGCTGGGGCAATTTATAAATCCAAGTTTCAACTTTCACGTCCTTTTTTATTAAAACATTGACATTTAAAAAATACGGACCATTATAGACACCATTTAAACTAGTTTTTCATCGAGGACTTTCAGGATTTAGGGAGTCTTCGCTACAGCTTTTTAGAATGTGACGTGTCGCCCCGCACCCGCTGGACGTTTTGCTCCTGGTTTGTCTGTTATAGCACCTGTACACTAAACCATTATTTTCAAGATGTGTACAAGATATTGGTATCCGTGAAGTTTAATCGTGAGCAATTTTATTAAGTTTAATTTCTAAATTTTATATTTTTTGTTGCATTATATTTAGTTTTGTCATTGCTACATTTGTTGAGTTGAAACCACATTGTTTGTATTTGTTATTCTTACAAATTCTTACAATTTGTAATATAAATACTTCGATTGGGTATAGCTCTTATTAGCAATTTATAAATCCAAATATGGATAAAGTCGTTCGTCCGTTCATTCGTGTGTTCGTTCGTTAGCTCGTTCGTTCATTCATACATTTCATTCATTCATTCATTCATTCATTCATTCATTCATTCATTCATTCATTCATTCATTCATTCATTCATTCATTCAAAACATAAAACGTTCAAAGCGGCAGTACTTTACTACTGGCGCTTTGAACGAAAGCCCTTTAGATAGAATGTTTACTCTAATGAGCCTCACCAGCTGAGTTAGCATGGTTAGGACGCAGGGTATTTGTTATGAAAAGCTAGTTCATGAACTAGGCTAGTCAGGCTAATTGATTCATATTAACATAAAAAATTATGAACGGTTCGCCATTTTTTGCAAAGAATGTATAACGTGGAATATTTACGTTTGTTGTATAGGATCGGACCTTAATGGGCTGTTCGAGGATCTAGTAAAGTTCGATTTTGTGAAGAATGATTGGTTACAGCTTACTCCTTCTGGACCACGTCCTGTAAGCATTTATTCCCCGTTAGGGTTATTGGTACACCTTTTGCTGTTCATTGCCAGAAAACATACTATCATTAACGTCAACCTCGAACTCATTAACTCGAAAATGCATTCATTTTTATGAATGGATACCATCAATGCTTTCGTCACGCTGAATTAAAATTTTTACATAGAAGGTGATATTCAATAGCGTAGATGCGCAACCATATGCATCAAAGGGCATTCTGTAGCCCCAAATCACGACCATTAACACCATTTTAATATACATTCGGGAAAATAAAATTTCAATCACGCAAGATATTTCTCCGGTCTGTTTGAGGGTCGAGTTAAGGTTTTACCGAATTCGGACATGTATAAAATATAAGGGAATAAAACTGTCATAATTCGTACATAAACTAAATTCGGTTAGACCGTTCAAACCTCTTTTACTTCGCCAATATGTCGATGACTGTTTGCTATTTTTCGCTCAGCCGACCACGTTCTATGTGTTTGGCCGAGCCCTTTCAAGACTATCTTAACTCACGACATTGAAATATGTTTTGTAGTGGGATAGAGAATAGTTCTATTCTACCTTTCTTGAACGTCATAATTGATCGCACACACGGCTTTCAACCTCAGTTTATAGGAAGTCCACGTTCATCGGTTTGTTTATAAATGTTGATAGTTTTATTCCCTCATCTTTTAAACGTAGTTTCGTCTGCACCTTCACTAAACTGATATTATAAAATTTTCTCATCATACCACATTTTTCCTGGTAAGTGTAATTTCAATCTTTTAACCAACTCTGCTAGTTCACAGCACTTTGCTAACACACATCAACGTTTACACCTTAGACAAAACATATTTTGCAATCAAAGCTTGCAATACACGGCAGTACTGGACTGGACGAAGGCAATGATCGCGAAGCTTTATTTAGCTGCAAAACAGTTTGTTTTTTCTCTGGGACGCGAAAGTCGATGTGTTAACAAAGTGCTGTGAACTAAAATACGTGCAAAGATTCCATTTTGCCCCTGTATTACTATTAGACTGGACAACTGTCTTCAGCAGCATAATTCAATGTTGTGAGTTAAGACAGTTCTGAAAGGGCTCAGCAGAGCAGAACGTGGTCAGTAGAGCATTTTACATAGCCAAACAGTCATCGAAATATTGGCAAAATAAAAGAGGTTCGAACTGTCTAACCGAATTCAGTTTATGTACAAATTATGATGGTTTTATTCCATTATCTTTTATGCATTTTGGGTTTCCATATAACCTTAAATCGACTTTCCAACAGACCGAAGAAGTATTTTGCGTAATTGAAATTTTATTATCCCTAATGTATAGTAGAATGGTGTTAATGGTCGTCTGTTGGCGCTACAGAATACCCCTTGATGCAAATAATTGCGTATCTACGCTAATGAATGTCAGTTACTGTGCAAAAATGGTAACTGAAAGCGACAGAAGCGTTGATGAATGTCTATTGAATAAAATGAATGTCTTTTTATCTTAATGAGTTTGATGTTTGCGTTAATAATAGAATGTTTTCTGGTAATGAACAGCAAAAGATGTAATACTGTACCATACGTTATGCAATAATAATAAACAATACAACTTCCTGCATAGGAACATACTGTAGCGTGATTCAATTGACTTCAATTTAGCATCCAGTTTCTTTCTCACGTCTTGGACGTTAACAAAATACAAATTGCTCATCCACAGCATCATTCTTAACAGAAGTTTCCAACATTGAAGCTACACAGCAAAACATTGTTTTTATTTATTATAACCACTGTCAGTTAATAATGGCACATGAGCTGGCTATGGAAAAGTTACAGTATCAACCCTCTCTTTCAAGTTGACCTGTGTAGAAGTTTGTATTTGTTACCTCGAAAATCCACTTGGCAAGCTTTGTTTTTCGTAAATAAAATCACATTTAAAACTACACAAAATCTTTTAGTTTTTTGAGAAATAATTTCCGACGAGTTTATTTTTGGTAACTTTAAAAAGGCATTGCATGATAATGTATTTGTACTAAACAAGCGAGTATCTTTAGGTTAAAATGTGCCTTTTATAGGCTGCACGATTCCGCCATACGTTGGTGACGTATAAAGACACGCTTGTTCTCTTTGGTGGCGAAGTTGCTAATGGAACTTTCGTGAACGATTTGTGGAGTTTTAACATGTCAACAATGCAGTGGAAACTGTTGCCTGGAAATGCCGTTAACAGTCCACCTGGATTGGCATCTCATACTGCAAATGTAGTAGGCGATAAACTCTTCATATTTGGCGGTACGTTTTTGAGTAACATTGTTATCTATCAGTACCATTACGTTTTCGATAATTTAACTGACGATATGTAGATTTGTTTCTGACGCACTGACTCATGTCACACAAGTGAATCTTTTTTGATGCATCTTAGTGCATGCATGCAGCAGACCGGTATATCTGTGGGCACATTTATACGATACGATTGTTGAATACAATTTTTCATCCTTAGTTAACGTCCTGAAGACTCTAAGGATTTAATCAGATAAATCAGAACGAACAATCATACGAAAATCGCATCGTGTAAACGGCCCTTAGATTCACCTTTGACATAGTAATCTGGGGGTGATACAATGCTAGGCATGTCCAGAGAACTTCACCCGTTACACACTACCGCTCTCATCCATTATAACATCTTTCGTCCATCGTCGCTCCCAGTATCGTTTTTTCCGTTCATTTCTCGTGTCACCTACTATCTTTGTTTTCCTGTCGATCCGTATAATTGTTTGTCCGTGTTTTCACTAATTATAATAATCCGAGAAAAAAAATTTTTCACTTTTGATTGCATAAGAGCAGCGCAGTTTATTTCACATACCTTAACAACATGTTGAAATGTTGGTGCAAACATGATCTAGTTTATTCACTTTTACAACTTGTTTTGAGAGTTATTTATTGAATCAATTGAATTGTTCAGTTATTCTTATCACTGAGGGCAAAAACTTTGTTGTCGCCGCTTAGAAGCTGTAAAATGTTTGTCCACAGCCAGAGCTCACACTAATTATGATCAAAGTACGATTTTCGTTCCAATATTTGCTTTTGTGTTATTAACATGAAATCATATGGTTTTTCTTGCAATTCGGGATTAATTCAAACTCGTGAGTTTTCAGAAAGCTCAAATTGCATTCACCCAGCGGTCTCATGCACTTTCAAAACAATTTAAAAACTCGTTTGAATCATTTAATCCTGAATTGCAAGAGAAACCATGTGACTTCTTATATTTATCGTTTATTATCATTCGTCCATCATTCGAGAAATAGTTACACATATTTCTATTGTCTTTTAACCTTAAAATGTGTTCCTGATGAAACGTTTATTTATATTGCTCTTCCTTTCGGATTCCCTACCTATTGAACTTTGACAAGATTCCACAAAACCGTCTTGGAAAAACGAAAAAAAGAAACCTGTTAAGTGTCTTGAAATGTTGGACGATTTTGCACTGCACCACATCTTTAAACTCATAAGTCTACCGACACTGCTTCACCTTGTTCTTTATCTCTGGTTCATGTTAGATTGTCAAAATTATTTGCTCGACAAGCATCATTCTGGTTTTTAGGGAATTTTTTTCAGGGAGTTTTCAGTTGTAATCGTAGTAATCAATAATAATTTTATATTAATGTAGGTCGTTCAAAAGAACTCGGGTTCTCATATGAAATGTACACATTTGATCTTAGTCACATCGGTGGCTGGGAAAAGGTGATCTACAAGCTTGCGAAAACCTCTGACCTTCGTCTTGTTGGTCACACGTCAGTTTATTATCCAGCACTTAAATCACTTGTAATTTTTGGAGGATTCAAACAACTAACGATCAAGTGAGTCAATTTTTTTTGTTCCTCTGTAAATCTAATATGGCTGATTGTGTTATTTATTTATTTGCTTAGTTATATATATATAAACCATCAGTATAAATTCAATCTTTATTTTATTTTCAACGTTTCGGGGCCTGCCCCTTTATCAAGAATAACACGATAGCAGTTAAAACTTACTTATATAACAAAAAATTTTCTAATTAACATATATCTTTACAAAATATTAAAACTATAAAATGTAAATTAAAAATCCCGAAGGTTTAACCCATATGGTAAAAATGTGTTTAATTTATATACCCAAAAGCTCTCTCTCGCCGTGGGATCCCTTGTATTCGTCTTATCAATAATATTCATCACTAAATCACTTAAACTCTCATGCCCATCTCCAAAAAAATGTGAATACAAGTGCTCCCCCGGGATATTTCGTTGTCCTCTACCATATCTATTAAGGCTACTCTTGTGATTATTAAAGCGTGTCCTAAATGTATTGATTGTGCTACCAATATATTGTTTACGACACTTTTTACACTTAATGAGATAAACAACTCCATTGGAATCACAATCAAATTCATCATTAATCACACACTTTCTTTACCCCAAACTATCCGTAAAATTCTCCCCTTCTTCCACAAAATTACAAATTTGACATCTTATCTTACCGCACTTAACCACACCCCCTTTATTAGATCGCCTATTTCCAACCTTACTTCTTACTAACTCATCCTTTAAATTCTTTGGTCTTCGAAAACTTACCCGACGTGGTTCAGTAAAGATTTGCTTCATGTCATCCGGAGCATGCAAAATATTAACAAATTCCCTCATTCTATACCCAATACGAGAGAACGCTGGATGAAAATCTATCGACAGCGTTACTCTTTCTTCCGAATTACCACGCCCCGAATCACGTACAAGTAAGCTACTTCTATCAACCTCCCTCGCTCTTTGTAATTGATTATCAACCTCCCCAGATTTAAAACCTCTCTTAGTTAAATAACTCTTAAGTTCGATAACCCTATTCTCAAAGACGTCCTCTGAATCACAAATCCTTGTAAATCTTAATGCCTGGCCGTAAGGTATACCCTTTTTTTACATGTCTGGGGTGACATGAAGCATAATCCAGATATTGATGTGTATCTGTTTTCTTACAATACACATCCGTACACAATCTGCCTTCGAATAATTTGATTTTTACATCCAAATAGGACAACACTATTCTAGACCATTCCCATGTGTACTTTATGGTTGAATGGTAAGAATTTACATAATCAAAAAAATCTTGCAGCTTGTCCTCACCATGCAACCAAATAAACCACACATCATCCAAAAATCTCCACCAGACCCATGGTTTCAAAGTCACTTCGCTCAACATTTTTTCCTCCAATCTAGCCATAAAGATATTCGCATATGCTGATGCAAATTTAGTACCTATAGCAGTGCCCATTCTCTGCCTATAAGAATCTCCATTAAATTCAAAATAATTGTTTTCTAAAATTATCCTAGCCAAATCAACCAAATCATCCTTATCAACTCTAGAAGGCAAACGCCCTCCTCCCTGTACAAATTTATTTATCATTTCTGCCATACTATCTAAACCCTCCTAATGAGGTATATGAGGGTATAAACCAACCACATCCATACTACAGAGAATGGCACCTTCTGGTATATTACCTAAATTCTGCAATCTATTCAAGAAATCAGTTGTGTCCTTAATAACACGAGGCAAACTGGAGACCACGGGTTGTAAATGGAAATCAACAAATTCAGAAATTTGTTTCGTAACTGAACCACAGTTAGAAATCACTGGCCTTCCGGGCACATTTTGTAGCCTCATATGAATTTTTGGCAAGAGGTGAAATCTCCCGAGTTTACATTGTTTTCCTCGTAAATACATTCTATTGTCCTTCGAAATTTTGCCCTCCACTTCAAGAGATTTAAGTCTTCGATCAATGAGAGAAGAAACTTCTTTCAAAGAATTACCAACCACTAACTCATAAATATTCTCATCCTTCAACTGATTGTATGTTTCATTCAAATATTCATCCATCCCCCAGACCACAACAGCCGAACCTTTATCCGCTCCCTTAATTACAATATCCCGACAACTTTTTAATTCCTTCAAAGCCCGTTTCTCCCCTAAACTTAAGTTACTATAATTACATTCCCTCTCATTGATCGATAAAACAAAATCCTCTACTTTCTTCAAAAATAATTCAAGAGCTGGGTCCACTTTTGTAGGGACCCATTTAGATTTTTCCTTAAAACGAACCAAGCTATCCCGAGAATCATTACTATTACACTTCTTAAAAATAAGCCCTACATTTCATACGCCTCGAAAATTCCGTTAAATCTCGATTAAGCTTAGATTTATCAATCTCCTTTGGAGTTGGGTAAAACTTAAATCCCCTAGACAACACATCAATCTGGTCTTTTGTCAAAATACGCTTAGACAAATTTACCACATTCGAAACAAAGTACCTTGCATGATCATCATTACTCTGGTCCGCCAACGCTACTTCTTCAACCAACCGTTCTTGTCTCTTTTGTTTTCTCTCCCAGTTCTGTTGTTGCCTTTCTAAACCTATCATTCTAGTGTTAATAAGGATGATTTGGTTGATTTGGCTAGGATAATTTTAGAAAACAATTATTTTGAATTTAATGGAGATTCTTATAGGCAGAGAATGGGCACTGCTATAGGTACTAAATTTGCATCAGCATATGCGAATATCTTTATGGCTAGATTGGAGGAAAAAATGTTGAGCGAAGTGACTTTGAAACCATGGGTCTGGTGGAGATTTTTGGATGATGTGTGGTTTATTTGGTTGCATGGTGAGGACAAGCTGCAAGATTTTTTTGATTATGTAAATTCTTACCATTCAACCATAAAGTACACATGGGAATGGTCTAGAATAGTGTTGTCCTATTTGGATGTAAAAATCAAATTATTCGAAGGCAGATTGTGTACGGATGTGTATTGTAAGAAAACAGATACACATCAATATCTGGATTATGCTTCATGTCACCCCAGACATGTAAAAAAAGGGTATACCTTACGGCCAGGCATTAAGATTTACAAGGATTTGTGATTCAGAGGACGTCTTTGAGAATAGGGTTATCGAACTTAAGAGTTATTTAACTAAGAGAGGTTTTAAATCTGGGGAGGTTGATAATCAATTACAAAGAGCGAGGGAGGTTGATAGAAGTAGCTTACTTGTACGTGATTCGGGGCGTGGTAATTCGGAAGAAAGAGTAACGCTGTCGATAGATTTTCATCCAGCGTTCTCTCGTATTGGGTATAGAATGAGGGAATTTGTTAATATTTTGCATGCTCCGGATGACATGAAGCAAATCTTTACTGAACCACGTCGGGTAAGTTTTCGAAGACCAAAGAATTTAAAGGATGAGTTAGTAAGAAGTAAGGTTGGAAATAGGCGATCTAATAAAGGGGGTGTGGTTAAGTGCGGTAAGATAAGATGTCAAATTTGTAATTTTGTGGAAGAAGGGGAGAATTTTACGGATAGTTTGGGGTAAAGAAAGTGTGTGATTAATGATGAATTTGATTGTGATTCCAATGGAGTTGTTTATCTCATTAAGTGTAAAAAGTGTCGTAAACAATATATTGGTAGCACAATCAATACATTTAGGACACGCTTTAATAATCACAAGAGTAGCCTTAATAGATATGGTATATATAATATATATAATACCTACGTTTCGCTGTACTACAGCTCGTCAATGCAGCTCGGAACGAACTTGGATTGATAATGGACCAGAGTACAGACGTCCGTTTCGCTGTAGTACAGCTCATCAGTGCAGCTCGGAACGAACTTAGATTGATAAGGAACCAGAGTGCTCAAACCGCTAATCGAGCGGTGGGCATTGCTTAACGCTATCGGTTATCCTTATGTATCCGTAGAGTGCTCAACAACATCGAAATGTGGGAGCGTATATATATATATATAGTAAACAAATTAATGCTACCACGACTTGAGGAATTTTTAAAATATATTATATTCCTCAAGTCGTGGTAGCATTAATTTGTTTACTATATGTTAAATGGTTGTTCTGCTGCGGGGTGGAGTTAGGACACTTGTGTTCTATATATATATATATATATATATATATGTGTGTATATATGTATATATATATTTATATTTATGTATGTATATATTCCGAAGAATAAAGACATCGTGGAAAAACTCAAGATATGAGTCAAAAGAAGACGAGTATATGAGACTGTAATATTTCGACTTTATTACAAAGTCATCATCAGACAGCTGATGATGATGACTTTGATGATGATGATGATGAGTTTGATGATGATGATGACTGATGATGACTTTGTAATAAAGTCGAAATATTACAATCTCATATACTCGTCTTCTTTTGACTCATATCTTGAGTTTTTCCAAGATGTCTTCGGAATTTGTTTTATTGTATGTATATATATATTCATTTATTAGTTTGTTTGTATGTTTGTATATCTGTTGTTTGTTAACATATACTGTACTTCACAGTTTTGTAAGCATATAAGCTTCTCAACGTATAACTACGATACCTTTTAATATTATATATTAATATGAAACGCTGAGTTTCAGAGGAGCCGTTAAAAAAAGCAGATAAAAACAAGACAATCAGACAAACAAACAAACAAACAAAAAAGTTAATTTCTGCAAAAATTACGGAATAGAAATCCTTACATAAAATGACAGAGGTAAAAATTTAAAAAAAAATCTCTTAAAGATCTTCCAACATTACCCTGGTTGAACATACAAAAAGAGACTTAAATTTTGTATTCTCAACCAGATTTACATTTTTAGATCTTTAATATGTGTTAACCTGGTTATACCACGATAATCCGTAGCTTGATAAGTAAACGTACCAAAATATTTCTGCTACGATCGCTTTAAAATAAAAAGAAGGGAGAGGGAAAGGTTACAGTGAGGTCTGATAAGCATGGTACGATCAACGTATGGGGTCTTCAAGACATATTGAAACATTCGTGAGTGAATCACTATCAGCAATAGTCCTCTTAAGAGATGATCAGGGCAAAGAACGGCATTCAACTATCGTATGGAATGGATGTGCCTTAAAGGAACAGGAGTCGTGTCCAAGGAGCGTTCAAATCTCTTAACTTGGACCGAGTTTGGACGGCATTAAATTGAACTCCTGGGGCCGGTTGTTCAAAAGACTATTAGTGCTAATCCAGAATTACCAGTTAATTTGTTATTTTGGTTTCGTTTACTTTAGTTGAACAATCTTGTTAAGATTTTACAGCTTAAAACCTTTTTCTCTACACCCAAAATTTGTCAAAGAAAACTCCAACTTCTCTCAGCAGCATGATCGGACAGGTGCACACAAAATTGTTGCTGATCCTGGATTAAGCTAATTGTCTTTTGAACAACCGGGCTCTGGTGTTGACATTATCCATTTGGACTTAGTTTAGACTTTTAAAAGGGAACTTTTTCACGTGTTAGATTACCTTCTCGTGTCGTTAAATTGCAAACATTCCTGTGTTCACTGCTGTCCACTCATATTTCAACGACTGCTTCTCGATGGAAACCTGTCCATTTCGAGTCAAAAGGCATACACTGTCGTTGTTGATGATTGTTTTGGTAAAATATGTAAAATACGTTTATTGTATCACATTAATTTGTTGTAGACGCAGTGAAAAGGTCAACACGATCTATATATATCACTTGGAACGCAAAGTTTGGATGGAGTTTACTAAACTTTCAAATCAGGCGATCTTTATACCTCCACCAATAGCGTACCATTCTTCAGTCGTTGTGGGAGACTACATGGTGATTTATGGTAATTAAATTTTACCCTACTTAATAACTAGGATTAGGTACCTCAACACCAGCCGCTGGACTCTGTTTACATCACAACGGGGTAAGAACAAAAAGACGTAGTCGAGTGCATAAAAGGTTTAGTTAAGCGTAAGCGTCGGTTGAGAAAATTCTAGCGGTAAAAATGATAGTGACTGTGACTTTATGGAAGTGACGGACAAAAGCTGCCCATGTCAAAAATCTTTGATTTTATTTTTTTTGTCCAGACATTGCTTTCATTCAACTTTCTAATCACAACAGAATTCTGAACGTTCAGTGACCTCACCGTTTTTTACTCGCCAAGCATGAGAAAACAATACTACGAGTTTTTTACCGTTCAGAAACCAGCCGAAAGCGGTTTTGGTACTTCAATTATGATATTAAACGCTGTAACTTATCTTCCTACTGCACGCATGTTAGTTAATATTCGCTTTTTTCAACAGCTCGAATCTTATTTATCCTTGGAGATACAACTATACACACACACTTATAAATAGATAGTCATAGTAAGAAAATAAGAGCCCAGCTCAATATCTTAAGGTGGAAACGGCGTTAATAAATTAGGCAAACGGTAAGTTTGAATATAATCTGCAAGGAGAACATGACATGCACGGAGACTTATTAACTTTGGGTCTCTCACAGTACTTCAGTTTCCTTCTCTTTGTAAGAATTTGATGTAATCTTTGGTCTTTAGGTTTGTATCCAATATACAGTTTATATGAAACGGGGATATAGAACTGGACACTCTAATTGTTCCATCATTATTTCATTAATCTTTTAGGTGGTAACATACACAAGCATTCATATGACGAAAAATGCTACGGAAATAATATTTATTTATTCAACTTAAAATCCTTTAGTTGGGTAAGCTCAGCACTCTTGACGGCCTTAGAGATACCTAGGAATTCGTCATGGCAACCACCACGAGGGCGCTTTTCGCTGGTCGCTACAGTCATAAATGGAAGGACACTCGTTATTTCTGGTGGATTCAGTGGTTTTGTAAACGGTGATTTACTCGTTTACAAGTTCCCTTCAAACATTGGCACTGGCAATCTTAGTGTTACTACCATATCTGGAAAGTACTGTTCGCGCTATAATAAAAACGGTTGTGGTTTAGATCCGTCGTGTGTTTGGTGTGTTGCTAACGTTAATTGTTTACCCATACATCAAGTAAGCAGCTGTTCTGCGAAGACAATCCCAGTTACTCCTCATATTTGCTCTGCGTTCCCCCAATGTGGCTCATGCCTTTCCTGGGGGTCACAGGTGGATTTGGCGTGTGGTTGGTGTGTTCAAGACAGTCGTTGCTATCCCCACAGTTCACCTGCTGGTGCGTGTTCTCCCAGAACAGCTCAAAATGTCGACCGGATGCGTGGATGGTGGGGTGAAAATAGTTTATTCTTGACCACACTGGACAAGTGCCGCACTAAAGATAACCTGCCTGGACTAATGGTGAATGAGTATTACCGGACGTGGACGGAAAATCAACCTGATCGAGTTTCGATCGTCAACCCCTTACGTGCCACCTTTAACCCAAGACTGTCTCCATTTATATTTCCTTCCAGTTATGATGTTAAAGTCCGAATGACCGGCTTCATTTACCCGTTCCTCTCAACGCCTATCAACAACAATGTAGAAATTGCATTGAAGTGTAACAAGAGCTCCGTTAGTCTACGTTTAAGCACAGATGAAGATCCCGACAAAATGGTAGGCTCCTATTTTATATTATATTGTTAGTCCATCGTAGAAATGGATTTGGTTGGGGAGGGGAACTATAAATACGGTAGTGTTGAATGTGGCTGAAAGTACTTTGATTATTATTTTAATTTTGGTTAAAATTCGATTAGAAGTGATCCCGTCATTATAGGATAGTTTTCCAGATAAAAATCCTAGCAAAAGGCAAGCGCTTTTTTAACTTTGAAAGTCTCAAGACGTCCCAAGACAGTTTATAATGCTTTATAAACATTGAAATGGCTATGTTTTGATTACGCTGCTGAATTCTTTAATATGTATTACTATATGTTATGTGCTAACTTTAATTCATTTTAAATTTGTAACAAAGATTTTTTTTCTCTTCCATAAGTTTGTTAATAATATGTTATAACTCGTGTATGTAAAACACCTGCTCTAAGCTGGTTATTAGTTTAGTTACTCAAGTATTGATGGCTATTTAAAGTGCAACTAACCTCGAAAATGTTGGTTCTGTTTGAAATAACGGAGAATGGCGCTTGCAAGTCTTTGGTATCTTTCTTCATTATCGAGAAAATCGATGTGTTCTGCAAATTAACTATATGATGACGTCAAATCATCCTGTCGTGGTATTAAACGTGAACGCTTTTACTAACTTCAAAGATGTGAAATGCAAGTTTAATTTTGAAACTTTAACGTTCCTTTACTAGGATATTTTTCCACTGGAATTGAGGGACCAGAAAACTAGCTTATTGGTGTAGTTACACTACGCTTCGAACTGTGTTCTTCTATTTGGTTGTTCGTATCCATGTGCGACGTTCCAAGGGATCAGACAGAATAATTCATAGGCACACCTAATGTGTAGACATCTTGCACTTATATACAAAACGACCAATCTTTAAGACACCTTGCAAGTGCTGCCGTTCGACAGAGCAGATAGTTGATGAAAATTATTTTCTTGGTAAGCCTTTTTCGTCTGACAGGGGACTCGCTGCAACAGGTACATACCTGACTTCAGGTTTTTTGCAATGTCGTTGACCAGGGTTGATTGACGTCATCAATTTGTAAATGAAAAAAAAATTATCTTGAGAGTAAAAATTGATATCAAAGAACTGTAAGCACCTTTTGCATTTTTGCAACAACATTATTTCTTGCAATGTCGTTGACCAGGGTTGATTGACTTCATCCGTTTGTAAATGAAAAAAAGTGATTATCTTGAGAGTAAAAATTGATATCAAAGAACTGTAAACACCTTTTGCATTTTTTAAGGATATTTTCCAACTAATTAAGATCATTTTCGGGGTTAAGTGCCATTTAACCTTGTTTAATTAAAAAAAATGGGACAAGTTTGTCTGAAACTTCAGAGGCGGTTGAAGAAAATTGTTCTCCAGAATTAAAATTTATGTATGAAAGAACTCTTGAAGTGAGAAAGAATGGGTTTCCTACTCGTTCATATGTGACTTCGTCCTTGAGATATTCAAATTTGTCGATATGGGTATTGACAGGATGGCCCTGATGGTGATGATTCTTACGCTTTACGTTAATTGAGTACATGTAAAACGGCTAGAAATCTCACATGCTTGACGTAAGATGCGCTCGTATGCAGCGAGCTACCATCGAGTTATATCAATACTACATGTTCACTTCATTAAACTGTAGCTAGATTAAGGTCATCAAGATTGTCGCAACTTGCTATACGAAGTGGAGCGTGGCAAGTTATTGAAACAACCTGCGGCAGGTTTGTCGATTTAAGAAACGTCATTACAGCTTGCAACAACCTCGCGAAGAACTTGTAGAAGAGTTTGTCATGAAGAGGAACAAGCCCTTCGAGCGGATAACGTTATCGTCTTGTTGAAATGTGGGGAACGCAAGAAGAAACCCACACTTTCACAATAATCACTAGTTTATAATATTTATTCTCGATCACAAGGAAAGACGATCGTCACAATATCACAACCCACAGAGCACAAGGACAACTCCCAGTGTCAAATTATATTGCAGATCACATTACCTACCTATATACTTCCGCTTTAAGCTTATTGGCTCTAACAAAATGCCGTTAAACCTAACAGTTTCCGACACACTCCCCCATGAGTCTCCCTAATGGAGGCTCATGCAATTAAAGGAAACTGCTTCTCACTAACAAAACTAAGAAACTAAATACTGCTAAGTTAAGGTGTTCAATTGGCATAGATGAAGCAATTAGATAGTGTACAGTTCAAGAGTTCTCTTCAGTCCCAAGGATTTTCAGTCTTTCTAAGTAATCCCTCTCGGCCCGTAGCTTCACCGCTCGTATTTCGCCATCCCGACCTTCGATCAAAGTTTGAACGATACCCAAGGGCCATTTGCCTCTACTCTTTTCTAATGGGGATTTTATGATCACCACGTCTCCCACTGCCAACTGTAGCTTGGTGCCCGGGTGTTTCATGTTGTGTCGCTCTCTCAAGGCGCGAAGGTACTCCTTAGTCCACCGAGACCACATGGCTTCTTTGCACCTTCGTAAGTACTTTCCTCGCTTCCTCAGATCTGTATCTTGAAGGTGATGCGGCTCTTGTTCGGGCAACAGATTTGGACCTTGGAATAGCATGGAAGATGGTGTCAACACAGGAAGTTGAATGTCATCTTCTACGTAACAGAGAGGTCGATTGTTAACCGTTATTTCTACATCTAATACGATATCACAGAGTTCAGGCCAGGTAAGCAAACCATTCCCAATGGTCTTATGAAACGCAGATTTCACCACTCCAACAAGCCGTTCAAATTGCCCTCCCCACCATTTTAATTCTCGTTCTACTTCGTCAGTCGTAATTGGCCCGACTATCTTGGGATGTCTTCTGAAATTCTGTACCAGCCGTCTAATCCAAACACATACTCGCAAGGTAGTTCTGAGATTGCGTCTTCCCAACAACTCACCAAACTCATCAGTTTCGTCGATTGTGATGGCCATTACTTCTTTCACCATTTTTGCTTCTGCTTCCGACTCCTCACTAGCACTTGTCGCAGGATTTTGGGGCCATTGTTCAGGATGAGGCAACCACACTGGCCCTTTCCACCAAAGATTATTGTTGGAGACAGGTCCGCCACGACTACCAAGGTCAGCAGGGTTCTGTGCAGTTGGTACGTGTCTCCAGGATTTAACTTCGTGGTTCTGGATCTTCCGAACGCGATTTTCAACGAATTGGCGATACTCTCCTCCACCACAAATCCAGTGCAGGGCCACTGTACTATCGAGCCAACAATGGACTTCTGTTACCGGGAAACCCTCAAGTGCTGCTCGCAAATTATCGACAAGATTGACAGCCATGTGTCCAGCGACCAATTCCAATCTCGGAATGGTTAAACTTCGTTTCGCCAGTCTAGATTTCGCGGCGACAATTCCTTGGCTAACTCCAGAGGTCTGTCGAACAACAGCATAAATGGCAGCACAGACACCACGACCGCTGGCATCACCAAAGGCATGTAATTCCACCGCTTCTATTGGCTCTCTATGCGTCACTAAACTGCGTCGAACCGTGACGTTCATAGGCAGGATCTTTTCCCATTTCTCCCATTTCTTCATCAAGGGTGAAGGAAGAGGAGCGTCCCACGCTTGTTTCGTGTCACAGGCGTCTCGGTATAGGATCTTTCCTTCAAGCGTAACAGGAGAGACCAATCCAAGTGGATCGTACACCTTTGCTAGTTTTCCGAGTATACCTCTCTTCGTAGGTTCTGCGTTCTTTTCCGGGAAGGAGATGGTCAGCGTGTCCTTTTCGCAGTCCCATCGTAGGCCAAGTAGATTGCATTCACCACTTGTGGGCACATTTAATTGTTGCTGAACATACGAAGGCTCCCCGTCCTCCTCGGTGATATTATCGTACATCAACTCCGGCACGTTGGAATGCCATTTATGGAGGGAAAACGCGGCGTCAGCAAATATCTTGTTCGCTTCTTGCTTAAGGTCTCGAGCATCGCTTACTGTCGCTCCACCAGAAATGAGATCGTCCACATATAGGCTACGTTCAATCTCGTTCACGGTCGTTGGACGTTTTTCTCTCCAGGATTCAAGAAGCTGCTCGATTACTCCCGCCAATAAAAAAGGGGAAGGAGCCAGCCCAAACAAGGCCCTTGTGAAGCGAAGCGTCTCCACCTCTGTAGAATTAGGATGTTTCAACCAATGGAAACGAAGGGAGTCGCGCTCCCTTTCTTTAATACGCACTTGTAGGAACGCTTTACGAAGATCTCCAGCGACAGCCACGGGGTGGAATCTACCACGCACCATCACGTTCCAGAGTTTGTTTTGCAACGGTGGGCCAGGGTCTAAACAGTCATTCAGCGAAGGACCTTTGTTTCCACCTCGGGCTGAGCAATCATAGACCACTCTCAATTTGGTGCTTTCGGCTTCTTCGCGAACGACAGCGCGATGTGGCATGTAATATTCCTTCCCCACCACTTCAAGAGGTGCCCTTTCGACTACGCCTTGTTCCAACTGTTCGCGAATGATGGCATCGTACTCTTCTAGTCTTCCCATTCTGTTAAGCTTCCTAACTTGTGTCTGTAACCGTTGCAGGCTTCCATTTCGGTTCGAAGGTAGAGGAGGGTGGTTTCCCTTCCAAGGTAGGCCAGTTTCGTACCAGCCTTCAACAGGATGGCGAGAAAGCTGCTCTCGAAACTCCTCGTAAACTACTCTTTGATCACCCGAGGGCGACTCAGCTAGTCCAAGGACATCGATGCTACACAGGCGTTCGTAATCTGAGGAGGAGTTAATGGCAAGGAAACCATTTGTCCGATCGATTCCATCTCCTGGCGCCATGATCACCCATCCGAAACGGGTCAGCTCGGCTACTGGTTCTCCTTGTCTACCAAGACGCAATTGCTTATTAGTGCGAATCTTGGCGTATTCGTTTGCTCCAAGTATCAAGTGAACTGGCAAATGGTCGTCAGGGGTCTTGTCTTCCATAACCACACTTTGTAAGTGCTGGTGTTCCTGAATTAGCTTATCATAACGTGGATTATCAAGAGTTAACAATTCACGTTTGTTTATAACGGTTACTTTGGCATCTAGGGTGAAATCTCCTCTCAACGACTTGAGTACAAGGTCATGTTCCACTAACTTGGCTGTGGTAACACCAAACAATGTAGTAATCTTTCGGGTACTACTCTTCACGGCTTTCGTTTTCACTAAACTCGTCAACGTCGTCGATGCGTACGAATGACTCGCTCCACTATCGAGTAGAGCTCTAAATTTAAGCCCATCAATGTTAACTACAACGACCGGATGTACAACGGAAGTTCCACCAACACTCGTTGTCAACACTCTTTCCTCTTGTTCTTCAGAGGCTTCAGGGCAAATGGACGTATGGTGTCGTTTTTTGCATTTCTGGCACGATATCTTGCTCTTGCACGCACTCGCTGCGTGAAGACCGTTGGCACAGTTAAAACAAAGGCGTTTCTTCACCAAAATTCGTTTTCTCTCATTTGGGGATACCACTTTGTCACACGAGCTCATCTTGTGGTCGGCACTGTTACAGTAAATGCACCGGATTTCTTGTTCTCGGGAATTAAGCGCGCGTGCACTTGTCGAATCCTTCTCTTTGGTTTTCTTACTCATGCCTTTAACATTGTCGTTAGTCTCCGTCCACTTTCTCAAGGCCTCTAAAAGTTCTTTAAATGTCCAACTTCTCCAGTCACTTTGGACATGCGACACCAGTTCCGCTTTCACCGCCTCGAGCTTTTTCATCACATAATACACCGTCCCTTGAATAGTGTCTAATTTCTCGAGAGTTTCCAAACTCTGGACGTTAAATAACAACTGTTCGTAAAACCGATGTATTTTCGGAACATCTCGCTCTGTTATGCTCGGTAGCTCAATTATGCTAACCACGTAAGAACCGGCGACTTCGCTAGGGTGGCCATACTTCTCTTCTAGATATTTCAATCCCCGCTTATAGCCTTCTTCAGTGAAAGGTAAACAATCGATTGCGCGCCTAATATGAGGTTCCACCAATTCCTTCAGATGAGAAAACTTGGTGATTGGAGAAACGTTTTGCGAATCGACCATGGCATTGAATTGGCCCGAAAAGCGCACCCAATCATGCGGCTTGCCATTGAATCTTGTTATGTTTAACTTCGGCAATTTTGCAGTTTTTTCCGAAAGTTCTCTCTCTTTTAGCGCGGCCTCTAGTTTCTGTTCTAGAAGTTGTTTCTCGAATTTCATTTTTTGTTCGCAACTTTGCACTAGCTCTCGCTGCTTGGCACTTTGATCAAGTTCTTCTACAAATTTCAACAGTTTGTTTTGGACTTTATCCGCTTCGGTAACACACGCATCAATTTCATTCGACCATTGTTCTACATTTTCTTCCGTGTCACCTTGCCCGAATTTCGCTTCTTCAATGCTGCCTTTTAATGTAGTAATCGTACTTACGATTGTTGCGATGGATTCCTTTTGTCGTTCAACTGCAATTCGCTCCCCGGTACTTAGAATTTCGTCAGTTCGCTTCAGGCGAAATTGTAGAGCCTTTAAAACTTGGCGTCCATCTCGGAGAGTTGTTTCTTGAGAGACGCACGCACGCACCCAGTTATACGAATAAGTATCCCGTCGGAGGTGCCAGTAATGTGGGGAACGCAAGAAGAAACCCACACTTTCACAATAATCACTAGTTTATAATATTTATTCTCGATCACAAGGAAAGACGATCGTCACAATATCACAACCCACAGAGCACAAGGACAAGTCCCAGTGTCAAATTATATTGCAGATCACATTACCTACCTATATACTTCCGCTTTAAGCTTATTGGCTCTAACAAAATGCCGTTAAACCTAACAGTTTCCGACAGAAATAACTTTTGACAAAGTCATTGCATGCCGGCTTGCTACAGTTTGTGCATGCGATTTTAGCTGTGTTGGTAACAAACCGATCATTTCTTCACGATGTCAACGTACCTGTAGATAAATAACTTCACTAAGTATTAGATCTTTTAATCTACATATATAGAATGCAACGATAACGTTTGAACAATTCGGGTCCATATTTCCGAGCTTGGATAGACCATTTGGTGGGTAAGTTCCTCCGAGTAAACAGCACTATACCCATGCTTTGAACAATCCTGTTAAAATTTTATCCTTTTAATGACTCCCAATGGATAATTACTTATTTGACCCGTTTGAATTGAAGCTCAGTTATTCGAAGTATGGATAGCACTTTTCACTCGCAAGGACATATCCGCTAGACATGATATTCGGGTATTAAACAACCGACCGCAGATGACTATTTTTATTAATTTATTCTCTAGGATAAAGTTATTTCGTTTAAAAACGATGAGGAAGAGGTAAAGATATCACGCAATGCTGATCGTAACGGAACACCATTGTTTCCCAGTCCAACAGTGAATAAAAAGTATTACATGGAAGTGAATGCCGAGTTGAAAGGATCCGATAAAAATGTTAAATTGATCGTTTTTATGGATGGAGTTAAGGTATGTGAAATTGTTTTGCTCTATATATGTGGGGAATGTGGGAGATTGGAGATATGTTGATTGATAGATGAACGTTCTTTAAGTTCTAACCTCAGAGAAACGATTTCTCAGCCCCAGATGGGATCTAACCTGTCCAAAAATTGTTTTACTTTGTAAAATTTTTATTTATTTGTTGTCAATCTGCGTCCTTGCCTTGTATTTCCCTTCAGAAGAAGATTATCAGAATTATGGAGAGAAATCGGTTTCTAGTGACAAAATAGCGTCGTTTTTGTTGCATTTTATTTTGTACTTTGCTTCAAATGGTCGTTTATGTGAAGATAAATTTAAGCTTGAGTCGTGAAGCTCATAACAGCTATGTAACAATCGAATATCGGGCTGAATACTCCGTATAAATTCAATAAGTTTACTAAATACGGTCCTGAAGTATTGAGTTCACGACCAGTCACGGCAGTTACCAACCTGGCTGTGGGTTGTTAGGTTGGCAACTCGTCAGTTGGGAATTGGATATTGAAGAAAACGAGATGATTGATTGGGAGTGAGCGACAATGTATGTACTACCTACACGACCACTACTTTTTACGCATTTAAATATGGATATTGAAGCAAGGTAAATGCGGAAACATCGGTAACGAAACCAATTAGTGCCTGACGATAAGATAAACCGAACATCAACTCATATCTGTACCTATACCAGTCTTGCAGAAGGAATTCTCTTGGTGGCAGCTGCGTAAATAATCGCGGCAAAGGAGACGGTAGCCATTCAATCACAGTCAGTGACTCAACGGATCTGCAGAATAACAGATTTTGCTGCTCAGTAGTTTTTTTAACCGTAACATAATCACCAATTAAATTTATAAACCATTCGCGCGAAGTGCTGTGATTGTCATCCCATACATAATTACTATATATCACTTCACCCTCTTGAATGACTTGGGTGATCAAGGGCATCGACCGTATGGCGGATTCACATTTCAGGCCGCAAGATACGAGACTGCTCTTTTTCTATTTTTTGCGCCATTTAAAACAAAACAATACCATGGTTCAATTTTTGGCGTTAACATGACCAGAGTCGTTGAGTTGCATTATTTTAAAGCTTAAAAAGAGAAGGTGATTTACGTGCTGCACCAGTTATACCTGTTCGCTTCTGAATTGAGTGTTTGTTTCATTTAGTGGTTTGGTGAGTGCTTGCTTGCTTGCTTGCCACATATTCCTTATTTTACTTGGAGCAACAGTCGGTTATTTAGTGGTAGTGTGGGTCTTGCTTGACGTCACGTGCTGTTGAAATACCTAATACGAGGTCGGTAGAGATTGTAAAGATAAACCGTATTTTTACAGTGAGAACAATGCAGTTCCAATACATCAAACCCCATATCGTAGCCTGTTAACGCGGATGTGGCACCCGACGAAATTGGTTTGAATCCTGACCGAATTTCTTACTGCAGTTCAAAGAAAATCCAAGATGGGACGGTTTCTCTTGACCAATTAAATGACAAGAAGTAGGAGTTGTTTGCCGGATTATGTCTGAAAACTGCGTTATGAACTAGCTTCCCAGGGTCTGGGTTGGCAAAGTAGTTTGACAATGCAGGATCTGAATTTCTAGTTCTTTCGACGTGTTTGCTCCTAATTCTTCTCATTTAAGGATTTTTTATATCGAAAACAAAATCATTGCTTAGCAACAATACGACGATCTAAAATTCTTCGTTTAAAAGGTTTTCGGTGCTGCTATACATGCTACTAAGGTCTGGAGACCACGTACTGCTCTTTTAATTCAACCGTGTACGGCTGGGTTTCGTTGTATTTGATCAATTGGCATTGTGGACATACAAAGAAGGAAACCGATTACAAAATAGAGCAAGGTTGATTTGACTTAAGGCAGATTATTCAGTAAAATAAATTATTTGATTTTGAACAGCATACTTACGACGTTATTGATACATGAGATGAGTAAATATTAGGTTATTGAACTATTTTATGGTAAGTGTGGGACGGGAAACTTGTTGGTTAACCTTTATTTGAAAATGCACATTTCACCTACATAATACCGAATTTAGACAAAATCTTTGCTTAAACTTCTTCTTCAGCCAGAAGCAGTGTTAGTGTTAAAATGCTGCTTTAAAGAAAACAAAGATTACTTAAATCCTTGTATCACAAAAGAGAAAAGCATGGGAACAAGCAAGATAAAAAAAATGTTACACAAAAAGTCAGCATCACACACACAAAAAATTTGTAAAACTTGCCATGTGGAAAGGCTCAAACTCGACCATAAAAAATTGATGAATGCCTCATACTGTTTTTAGTTTGAGCATTAAAATATTAATACCTTCTATCTCTTAAATTTCTTCAACAAGCCTACAAATAATGTACCGAACGTAGATGTGCTTTCTATTTTGTCAATAATCGATTTCTGTTGATTCTATTACACTTGGGGATCTCTTCTAAGCTGATTATAATGATCTCACCGTAGCCAGAGCAAGGTATGAAAAGTGACAATAGGCGTCAAAAGGCTGAACTACTTGATCGACATTGATGTATTTACTCAGTGGTGGGAACAATAGGGTTCTGTTCCATTTTTAATCATATTTTTTTGGGATTAACCAAACTCCTTGACAAGTATTTCAATTCCATCACTAGGAATAACATTTCTGAACGTAACGGAAGAGAATTTTATGCATTCGCCGACACGATTTACCTATATTTAAGCCTTTGATGTTTCACTTTAACATGGCGTCGATGCGGCCCAAAGTAACCCTTTGCATTTCAATGTCAGAAATTGCTACATTCTCGAATTTTTACGCGGAATATGTCGCATCAATTCTACGCTTGTGAGTCGAGGCAAACCGTCATTCATTTATTCTTTTTATTTTTGGTGGCAGCTTTGAAATTTCATTTATTATACCGCAAGATAGTAGACTAGCAGCACCGAAAACATTCATGTGGACTAAACCCACATACACCCACGAACCGCAGGCCTCCTGTAAACAGCCACCTACACACACGGGACGTAAGGAACCAGATTCATAAAAGCTGACTGTTCCTGATTGTTCCTCTTCTTTTGACCGGACCGGAGATGACCGCCGCTGAGGCCGTCGAAACGTCAGTCACCAACAGTCTTTCTCAAGACTATGGACGACCTACCATCACCAACACGTTGGATTCTGTAACATACATTTTTTGTGACATGATTAACCCAGGACACAGTGCAAAGTGGTGGATTAACCAATAGGCACTATAGGCACATGCCTAGGGCCCACGAAGGCCAGGAGCCCATGAAGATGTTTCTCTTTGTGGCTATGTTTTATTTTTTATTTTAGAATGAGATAACTAAGTACAGACACATTTACCCTTGTGGGATCCGTACTTGATAGCTTGCAAGTCTTACATGCATTTTGACCAGGGTAAACTACTACAAGTAAAGACTATAAGAGTATTCAAACAAAGCTCAAACGAATGAAAGGATTCATAATGTATTCCCGACAAAAATGCAAAAAAAAAGACTGATTTTGCACCCTTATTCCTATCTATAGAGTCGGAGTTGATACATTCAATCTCAGTTAATGATATGATTAGTTCTTTTGCCATAAAGAGAATACACGTAGTAAAACTATAGAATGAATATCGTTATGCTGTAATCCGACTTCCCTATGGGTAATTACTAATATTCACTAATGTATGTGTTACTAAGGGCAGACTAGTACTGTAGCACTGTTTTGCTTGTTAAGAATGTTCTTGACTTCTTGTATAACTTTACCAATTCATTAATGCAATTGCTGTTCACAGTCAAGTACCTTTATTATTTATTTATTTATACTGGACAACCCTATCAGCTACATAAGTTGTTCTCGCTAGAGGACCAGTAAGGGCCACCCCTCGTGGGTCCATTGTTACTACAAGACGAAACTGGAGTACCCGCAGAAGACTTGCGATGCTTGGTAAAAACTGGACAACACCCTTTTCGCATGTGACCAAGATAATTTTAATCAGATAACCACACTGAGCCATAACCGTACCATGGTCATTGTGGTGAGACACGTGCACTACCACTGTGCCACCAGCACCCCAAAATCTTATCGAGGACCCTTAAAGCTGAAGCCCTAAAAAGAGAGCGAATCTTGCTGGGATCTATAGGGCCCACGAAATTGCCCTGTGCCCAGGGCCCACGAATGTTTTAATCCGCCACTGACAGTGCACAATGTCTAATTCGGGTCATTTCTTTTTCTAGCTTAGTGGCAGCCACTTACGTCCATTTTATTCCAGTTCTTGTTCAAACTACAGCAGCTGTCTTCAATGCTTATCGGACGCATCTTGTGGCTGGTGCTCTACGAGTAATATGTGCGTGCTTCGGAATAACACTCCAGTTTGTTCTCATAAATCTGGAGAATCAATTCACTTGATACTCAACTCAACCTATTGTGAAACCTGCCTCCAGTACTTGGACTGCAAATTGTGTTCAGAAGTATGATCACGATTTTTATAATTTTGCTCTAATTCATTGTATTATGTATTGTTTGTCCTTATGGCTGAACTACTTAATTCAGTGCTGGTGATTGGTTAAAATTAAAACTTGTCCTATTTTGGATCAGGATGGAGATTGTGCATGGAATTCTCATCAATTTTGCGATCGTGGTGGAGGATTATCAACTTCACTGCCTTGCTCCCGGCCGTGTGACAGGTTGGTGTAATTATATTTTCTATTTTTAGCTTAGTAAAATTTGTTGGGTTTTATTTTTTGTTGCTGTTGTTGTTGTTGTTGTTGTTGTGCTTTCGTTGCTGCTGTTGCTGCTGTTGCTGCTGCTGTTGTTAAGACAAAGAAAGTCATGTGGTGGGTGAATGATGATGAGAATTGTTTTTGAATACTGGTGGTCGGGTTCTTCATGATGGCGGTAGCAAGGCATTTACGTTAGCATTAAGTGGAACAGCGAATCTCGTGAAAAATAAATTTTTGTCCGCGTTTTTATCCATCACGTGCCCAACATCACTCTTACTGAGGAAATTTCGCGATAGATAAAAAAAAACCCTGTTTTTTTAAACGTACGGCCCACATTAACTCACACCACAACAAATCGTGGTCATCACTTTAACTAATTGTATTTTAGATCACGGGTGCTATTGGTACCTGAGTACAGTAGATGGTTGATTCTCATATATTTTTTTTTTGATTCTCGTCTTATGGTATAAAATTTAGATATGTTTGCTTTCGTGTTCTAAGAATTGTAGAGGACATAGGAAATCAAGAATGGGGTGAGAGCCATTATGAAAGAGCGAAAGTACTTTCGCTTCATTGCACATCCACCAAAATTTGTTAAAATTGATAAAATGTCATTCTTCAAAACATAGTGAAAGTCCTTAAGAACAAATTTATTACTGTTGAGAACAGGTCTGAAAAAAATTTAGGGAGAATTCCCGACGTAATCTGATTATTGTACATTTTCATATAATAATTCAAGTACGGGACGGAGGGCTTAGCTGGAATTTCAAAGTTCAAGTTTGTTCTGAAAAGGTGAGCCTTATACCCAAGGTTATGACATACCGGTGGAGACACTTTGTGTATTTGAACTGGCTCATTAATAAAAGTAATTTAAACATTTCTAGTGGTATAAGTAGTTCAGAAATTTCTGCAAGATACCAGGACCTTTGAAACTTTTCTAAACCTTTAGTGAGAAATTTTCCTCCAGGTTTGAAGCACTAAGTGTTTATTAATTTCTGTAAATGTTTTAAAATATTTTCAAAAAACCTGGTTCGCATTGGCCACAGTCGCATTATTATATAGCTCCTTATATATTTTAAATGTAATTTAATTCGAAAAAGAATTCGATTCTCCCCAAATATTTTTCATTAAGACTTTCCTTATTAAAATCTCTGTATATCCAGGTTTTTTCAAAAGTGAAAAAACGAAATATGATTTTTTTCTCAAAAAACAAACGTATTGGACAATTTTTCAAAAATCTTGTTACCGATTAACTAGACTTGATGGGCTATTATAATGTTCTGAATGAATTGAGGACAACCTAAGATTTTTTTTCTTGAATCAAGTTAGGTTGAATGATAATTAGGAGCCATTTGTCAAGCTTCATTAAGTTTGCTTAAGCAAATGCTTTAAATATCGATTATTGAACGAGGTAGAGCATGATACTGAGAATTGGTTAAAGCCGAAGTTTGTGATATCTCCCTATGCAAAAGCTAGGATGAGTTGGATAGCACATACCGATGGCTTGATAACTCTCGCTCTATACAATTATATAGATAACTTTATTTTTTGCTCGTGAAACGCGGCTAAAAACTTAACAACATAAACACTCATTTCATCGGATATGGTCGCTGGAATAAAATTTTAGAAGACTCACATTACGACCTACAAAATGCGCAGGAAAATTACTGCTGTCAATGCTAAGGATGGGTTCTTGTGAAACGTACCGCAGAATGAGGACTTAAAAAGAACCAGGGGCTTAAAGCAAAGCCAATACCTCAACTGACGAACAAAGATTTTAACAACCATATTCATGGCACTGAAGTTGGGCCTGTGATGGTTTACCCTCGTCGAGTTCTTCGGTCCTTCTAAAAGCCGCCGGAATTATTCTTTCATTTGATTTTCCTTCCATACTTCGATTCACTTGAACGTTCACGCGCGCGAAATTCCTTACCCTATTATGGCTGCATGTTTGTAGCTAATCAAGAGCTTTGTAGCTAAAACTTTACAATAAATTCACTTGCCTTCATTTCAAAATCACAGCTGTGGGATCACGTTTAATAGTCACTCCACCGTGGCTTTTGGAGAAAAATCCCGAAAATGCCACGCTATATTAGTACGTTGCACTTTGATTGAGGAAGTGCGCTCGTGCCAGTATTTAGCACATATTCTAAGCTAGACTATTGATTTTCCGGGCGGAAAGCGCAATCGCGATATAAAGATCAGAGCCCAGCTCAGAATTCTTAAATGTATCGCCATAGTAAAAGAGGCAAGTCGAGAAGTTTCAAAACATGTTTACTGACGTTTCGTTGCCGCAAGAAAACGTCAGTAAGCATGTTTTAAAACTTTTCGACTTACCTCTCTTACTATGGCGATACATTTAAGAATTCTAAGCTGGGCTCTGATCTTTATATTGCGATATACTAAGCTAATTTAGATATATTCTAATTTAATTTAGCATATGTGCTAAATTAAATTAAATGCACGCAGTACCAGTAATTATTAATTATTGATTAATTTTTAAGATTTTTTAATTTAAGATTTATGATTTGATATAAGATTAATTTAAGATTTCAATTTTCTAAGTGATTTTGAATTACTGACTAATTTTTGATTACTTTTATATATTAATAATTCTTCTTCCGTAATGGAAATAGAACGGGACGCCATCTTGTTTTGCTCGGAGGTGAATAGAGCAGGATATTCCGAGACAGACGAACCAATCGCAGGTGAATAGTGTTTTTTGCGCATTCTGATTGGTTTGTCTACCTCGGAGTATCCTGCCTTATTCACTTCCGAGCAAAACAAGATGGCGCCCCGTTTTGTTTCTGTTACGGAAGAAGCCGCCGTGCAAAACAACTCCAAAAAGGCAACGAAATTTGGCAATAAATTATTGAAAGATAGCATTTTTTTTTACTTTTTAGTACCATCCACTCAAGAGGTATTCAAAATGTTTTGTTTACAAATGATGAGTGGATGACAAGGCGGTGACGTTCTGTAAAGTGTTTTGAAAAATTTTAAAAATGTGTATGCGAAAAGAATTATACGACCGCAGGGTCGGTGAATAGTGTAGATGTTCACCTCGTCGCTTCGCGGCTTATTAAATATCCACCACTATTCACTTCCACTTCGGTAAATAATTGTTCTTTATTTCTATGGTATGAAGCAGGTGGTTCTTTTTTTAAGAACAACTTGCACTTCCGCATTGCTGGCTACCTCGTTCAAAGTTGCCTCCACGTGGTGTTAGCAACTACTTTGAAAAAACGAAATATTACCGTGCCAATCCAAAGCAGATTTTGTGACATGAAATAAATTGATTTAATGCGAAGAACTGAAACGAAGCAGTGATTCGAGCGCTGGCATTAGCAAGTTTTGTTGTTCACATTGATTCTCTTGGCGCGTCCTTCGATTTTGCCAACACTAGAAATGTTCAAAAAGCAGACGAATAGTAGTCCCAGAGACTGCAGAAGCGAGGCTGTATGCCGTTGATGTACCCGTCAATCTTGACATGGCTCAATATCACGGTTTCGGACACCCTGGGCCATCATTCACGATAGGGTACAGCATTGAGAGTAAGAGTGGTTGGACTGCGGGTGAATAACGAACATGATCTTGGAAAAAGTCTCCACACAGGTGCCAGCACAGCTGCTCTTTTTACTGTTTTATAGTAAGTTTGTTGATTCTGCTGATCACCGCTTCTGTTTTTATGCCATTCCACATTTTACTTGACAGTTTGCTTAGAGATTTTTGCTTTCATGACCTGTTTCACTTTTTACTCTCAAAAGATTTCATGTCTCAAACCATTGCCATAGTCTTTCATGAATTAGTTATGAACAGACAGCTCTGTATAAGTACTGCAGTATTTCATTAAGTTCTTCTTGTTTATGTTATTTCCTTCATCCTGTTTTAACAAATTGCGCGTGTAAACCACCCGTTAGTGGTTGTGATAGACGACCCAGTATTAAATATTCCTATACACATCTCTTAAATACAAACTTTTATTTCACTTTTGTTTTTAATTTTATTAGCTACAAAGATTGTCTCAATTGTACGTCCGATATAAAGTGTTTGTGGTGTGAAAACAAGCAAAGATGTCTACCTTGGTTCTCGTATCCAGCTGATTTTTTGGAAGGTCATTGTTCTCATTGGTCTGACAGGTGTGTACTGAATATTACCCAAAATATTTAAAATCTGCGTATGTTTACTGCAACTTCTTGGTTGGGAACGTGGTGATATCTTTTTTCACCTCAGTTTCAAGGCGTCCAAACAGAAGGACAGTCCTTTTTCTATGAAACTGACCGAGAAATTTGCCCTAAACATTTTTCAGTTTCATTCTTTGATTGACGTCTTGATTACAGCTACCCGTTTAGTTATCCCCGGACTTTGTCCTACACATGTTAACGTACTATTGTCATACTTTGTTCACGTGCTGTTGTCGCAAACTTGGGATACATTTATATTTAGATAAGGCTATACATGACCGTAATTTCACCAATGGCAGTTAGTTATCTCCATCGAAGCTCCACCTATAGAGCAAATCTTCTTGTACACCTGCAATTTTTGAAATGTTTAATGTGATAGTGGTTGAAAATTACTTCACTTTGAATGAAAGTCTGAACGAGTTAAATTTATTAGGATACCAATGGCCATGAACACATATGTGTAATTTATCTTTAGCGCAAAGAAATTTATTTAATCGTAATCCTTTTTAACAAGTAAATAGTTAGAATACGTGGACGTGAGTGTCCTTGATTCCGTTTCACCAGAACGTTCTAAATTTAGAAATGAACTTTCAGATCTTCAGACCAGTCTTACTGGGTCAAATTTTCGTCTATCCTAACAATCCACGTTTATCGTATCTTAAGGAAGCAAAGGTCCGATATCACCATACATATAGCAAGTAATGTGCTTTTGAGATGTATTATTTTTATTCGTGTATCTGTTGTAGCAGACGTCACTGTTATGTGAACACGTCATCTGTTGTTGTTGTTTTTCCTATTGTTACAGCAACACTATACACGGCCGTTGTCGTAATTGTAACCTTCAGAAAACTTGTAAGGATTGTATTGAGCTGAGGCATTGCGGATGGTGTGGTGAATATCATAATGGGAAGTAAGTAATAAGCCGTTGACACTACCAACACCATTGCCATACGCCGTACACATGCGTGGGCACCACGCTCGTTGCATAGAGAAGGGCAGGAGACACTATTGTGTTGTATTACGATATATTACAACAACTGAACACATTTTCACACGTCCAGAAATACTCATTTTTCAATTTATTCATCCATCATACTCCACTTTGAAAAGTGGAGTTGAGTATTTTGGTCTTACCCAGTCTACTCGGACAATGAAGACGAAGAACCTTGCCCTTTTTCAGTTCTTCATCCATTTTAGACCATGTAATGCTACTTCGTACAAATGTTTCTCTGAAATTTTGCCATGTTCATATAACTATCAAAGTATTATGATTAAGATGATAATGAACCATTTACATCACTTAGTATGAAATGTTAAACTTTCATATACGTAGCGCAAAAGATCAATTGACCAAAACAAATACAAGCTTCAGAAAAGGACCCATACTTATGGTGTTAAGCAGCGGAATTTGCTCAATAGGTTTTTATAGTTATCTAGATACCAGGCGTTTCAAACATTTTTCGCTTGCATGGATTCTTGATGTCTGGGTGTGGTAATTGTAAGTATGGTTTAGTCTTGGATGGTGTGAGGGAGGATTGTCTCTGTTGTTGCCTCGTTTTTCAGGTGTTTTGAAGGAGGATTTGAAGGACCCAGGGATGGACGATGTGACCAACTCATGGGTTCAAACGGTGATGAGACTAACAGGTAAAAATAGACATTTAAATTCAGTCCACAAAGATAGCTCTTAGTTTAGTATTAACGTTGTGGAATGTTATTATCATTACCGAGCAACTTTGACACAACATCTTCATCGAGTACATCTCTGCATGGTCTAACCTTACGCCCGCTGGATGATCCTCGATTCTGTAATATTGTTTTACAGCGTGCAAGACTTTGTTGTGGTCTTTCTCTACTCATTTAGATTGTAATATAGTCCAGTAAATTGTATTTCGAAAATTTTACTGAAATTTATTACGTCTAGTAAGAGTTTTTTGCGCAGTTCAGTGATTTATTTGCACAGTGTAGTTAATTTTCTCCGGAGATCAGCAAAAATTTTCCAGATATAGTATCCCGTCTACACTTTTATTAATCAAGCTGTTTTGGACGAATTAGAATCTATTTGATATGATGATATACGAGCTCCGTCTTTTCTTTAACGATGCAAATGACGTCGCTAGTGTGATATAATTTTAGAAAATGATGAGATAGGATAACCGAGTGAGGAGGGACATAGAAGTATGAAAACATGAACGGACGGATGGCGGATTCTAAATAGGGTTAATGGCAAGAATTGAGTGCTATCATTGAGAGTAGGTCTAACATGAGAAATTAGTGAACTTTTACTGATAACGACGTGACATTGAAAACTATGCAAGGCTAACAACGAAATGGGATGCTCAGTTTTCTTTTTCATTCCGATGAACAGAAAACTCAACTGAATCAACTGTAATGAAATTAATCAATTCTTCTCAACTTAGACTAGAAATACGTGTACGCTACAACCCCTCGCCCACCCTTCCAATATATCTCTCGAGAATCCAAGTAACGTTGATAATTTTTCAAAATTGTCAAAAAGACAAATCTTCCTTACTATAACTGGAAGAGGGTATACAATATAAGAAAAACACAACATTTGGATCAAACTTATCACTTTTTTTCACTTTGAAGGAAGACACTTTAGTAGATGGCGACACTTTCCGTCTTAAAGGCAGAGCATTCTCAAAGGTTACCGGCCCGATACTAGCGTTACGGATAGCTTATGACTGAAAAAAGTTTTTTTGATATTTTTTGTCTTAAAAAACTGATAAATCCTAAATTATCTCAAAGTTAATTAAAAATTTCTAGTAGAAGTGCTATGATAAAGATTTATGCTAAGTGTTCATCCGGAGGTAAAAGACGTTGGTAACGAAGATGAAACGAATTACGAAATCAACGAAATAAACAAAGAAAACATGAGAGAGTTCTGCAACTTACAACAAAATACGACAAGCAAACCTTGTGCAAGTTTTGTCGAGAGAAGAACGAGTAAAGAGTAGTTAAATACGTACTTTTATCCACTGTAATAATTTGGTAAAAGAGAAAAAATGGCTTAGCGTACAAATCTTCAACTCCTAGGTATTTTCAACGAAGCGATCAGTGGCACCTCAACACAAAGGGTTCAACGGTGAATTTATTGAAAGAAGTCGGTTTTAAACTTTTAAACTTTCTTCGAGCGGGATTTGAACTCGCACCTCCGGGATACCGGTCCGCCGCTCTACCTGTTGAGCTATCGAGTCCACAGGGATTGGAGGCGAATTTTATCCAATTTAAGTGCACGAGATATTCTCGCGACTACTTAACGCTAATCCATGAGAGGATGTGCAGAATCATCCCTGATAATCATGAAAAGTTTCTCTTCGTGTATATCTCTGAGGATGATTCTGAAATAGAATTGAAACACTGCACATCCTCTCATGGATAAACGTTAAGTTGGCACGAGAATATCTCGTGCAATTAAATTGGATAAACTCGCCTCCAATCCCTGTGACTCGATAGTTCAACAAGTAGAGCGGCGGACGGGTATCCCGAAGGTGCGACTTCAAATCCCGCTCGAGTCAACATTTTTCAGTTGACTTCGGCCGTGTCAGATTATCGTGAAAAGTTTCTCTTCCAGCAGTCATATATTTGTGTTTTTTTGCGACTAATTCAAACTACGTCGACAGTAAACAGGCATGGCTAGGCCTTCGTTTGTAATGTCTTTCGAATGGACCTTAACGAGCGCCTTGGCTTCGCTAAGACTGATTTTAACGAGCACGGCGGCTTCCTTTAGCTTTTTGACGAGCACAATAGTTTTCTTCATTGATCAGGTGTGATCGAAATTTTGTTCAGAATAAGTACGTTGGCCCCTGGTCACATCTTGAGGCGGGTAAACTACTTCCCCTTTAATCTCAAACTACATTTTCAGAAGAGATCTTAGGTGGATTTTCGGTTTAGTCGATCTTTTTCGGTTTTTACCTTTAGCCGGTTAAATTTTAATCGTTAACGTTGATTCACTTTTTTAGTTCACGTTGGTCGTACACGAAATGTCCGGACGAAAATGAATGTATTACAAGACGAGATTGTGACAGTAATGCCATATGTACCAATTTTGATGGAGGTTATAATTGTGAATGTCGTGTTGGTTTTGAAGGCGATGGTTTCTATTGTAATGTCTCGTAAGTTTGTACAAGTAACAGATTAAAAGTACTGTATTACTGGTATTGATAACTTCTCAATATTCATGTGTCTATATTAGAGAGGGTATCGCTAAAAAGGTTATTACAACTAGATAATTAACAATTATTCACCGACACTGAGGTTAATAATAGTTTTGGCATATACCTCGCATAATTGTTTTCATACACATAATTTTTTAAATTTTTAAAACAATTGTGCAGAATATCGGCTTGTCGTCCGCTCGTCATTTGCAAGGAAAACATTCTGAACACGTCCTGAGAACATTAATCCCTAAAAATTACATGTAAAAGAAGTACATATCTTAGAATACTTTATTGCCAAATTTCCTTGCTTGTTTGGCATTGCCTGGCTTGCTTGATTCCAAACAAAATGGGAAGCCATCTTGTTTTGCTCAAAGGTGAATAGCGCAGGATGTTCCGAGATGGAGGAACCAATCAGATTGCGTAAAAAACGATCTTTACCTGCGAGGTAGGTGCTAAAAGGTGTTAACGTGGAGATGGGAAAGCTGCTCACTTTTAATATGATTTCAGGTGGAAACACATTTTTCTGAACATTATACATATACAAGTTGTCATTCTCTTTCGAATTAGATCACTACATGCATTATGAGTGGTCTTTAAATGCCAATACATAAAATTCATAGAAGCGAAAATAATCCAAGTGCGTTTGCAGTTAGTAAGCAAAGATACATTTCACGGAAGAGGATATCTTTTACCGTATCAATTGCCCACTCTTTAACGGCTGGACTATGCTTTAGCTCGTTCCATTTTTTTTTTACTTTCAATTCATCCTTTCAGCTGAAACTATTCACGGGATCATCCTTAATGCAAACATCATTTACGTTTAAACAATTCATTCTGAAAGTTGAACAATTTGCCAAGTATTCCTTTAACAAATGGCCGGTTTAAATACTTACGCAATCCACACTGGACGTTGAATTATTCGAGCTAAATAGTCTTTATCACAAGCATGATTAGTTGCGAAATTATCATTTCTCTAGTATGTGAAATTGCTCATTAAATAGTCCTTTTGAAAACTGGATTACTTTCTAATCGATCCCTTTTGAGAGCCAATTTTTTTTTTACCAAACCATAACGTTTGCTAAAAGTGCTTTTCTCAATGATTAATATAAACGGCAAGCATGTTGGGGAAGGGCATATGCTCACTTACGATATTAAAAGTGGTGACAGTTATCTTATGCTAATATTAACATTAGGCTTCGCTTGATTAGATTTGGAGTATAGTATAAAAGATATTAGTCGATCACTGTTATGCTCAAAAGGAATCCTAGGTAAACCGTTCTTTTTATATATTATCCTATTCCAGAACGTTTTTTTTGTTTGTTTTTTGGATAATCCAAACGAGGAAAAGTACTATTAAGTAGATAGTTAATCAGTTTATAAGATAAATAATTATATTCCTTAACGGTTTTTTTAGAAAATAGTCCAGATACTAAAAGCTGCTATATAGTAGCTAATCCACCTTTTGCGAAAGATTCCTTTTTTGAAAGAACTGATAAATGAACAAACTGTGATTCATAGAACTAAGATAAAAAGATTTTGCCAACGCTTTTTCGCTGCAAACATACCGCCAACCTGCCTAGAATATACATAATTATGACAGAGACAAGATGATGGCCCTTAAGTTCTTGATATCGACGTCTTGTTAGGTCATTGAACATCTGTTCGAAGGATTACGTAGCATCGGACTGCTTATATCTGAAAACTATTAACGAGAATATCTAGTATTTTCACTAGTTTATTTTTAATTATAACTGCACCCTTCTCTTGAGCTTTAGATATTTTGGACTGGATCACATGGTACAAAACTTTCAAAGTTGGATATTAAAAGAATGTGACTACAGTCAAAGACAAACTCCTACCATGTAAAACTGAGTTTAAACGATGATTGTACGGAACGAATACGGCATGAAATTGTATAAATAAATGGCATTCTTAAGCCCTATTTACACGATACCAATATAACATAATAAAATATGCGAAGGTCAGCGGTGTTTCGAACGACAACGTTAAATCAAGTCGTAGATCCCCGGGACCTTGGTAAATGGATATTGCCGTTCAAGTCTCCATTCACCACAAGATTGATAAACTAATAATTGTGGCTTAAGCAGGAGCCTCAGGTTCGGGTGAAAAAGGAAAGCCTTATCCTGGGTTATCAAATTTATAGAAATGACATTGGTACCCATTTCAATGTAAGAAGTTTCACTCTGAAACTCATTGATAATTAATAACATGACAACAAAGGAAATCAATACTGAAACATTTTCGACAACCTTCACCTTAATTTTGTCCTAAAATAGGATGCTAGATCAAACACTCAAATGAGTGTTTCATCCTCGACCCAAACACCTCAAAGAGTATGTTAAAACAAAAAACAAAAACAAAAAAAAAAAACAAACAAACTCGGTTTCGCCTAAAGATATATATACTAAGGCCATCAACATGACACTTCGTATTTACCTAGTATTATGTCCGTCCATTCCACCTCCGATGGAAGTCGGCTACGATTCGTCGGATCTAAACGTTTCGAAAAGGGTATTGGTTGGACAGTAACAGATACCGCCAAGATAACTCTCCCCCGACATCATCACTTGCCAAAATTTCGCTGATAAGTATTTAATATCATTTCATCTACCTATGTAGGTGCAATCCTCCGTGTGTTCACGGGATATGCAGTTCAAAATTAACTTGCGAGTGTGACTTGGGTTGGACTGGAAATACTTGTTCACATGATTGCGGCTGCAACAATCATAGCACCTGTCTCAAGGGTGTAGGAGTTTGTGACGACTGTCAAGGTAATTCTGTGTTGGTAAATAGGAAAACAAAGGAAACCAAATGAACAAACAGACAAGCGAAGAAACAAACAAGCAAACGATAAAAAAGTGGTAAAATTTCAAACTTAACCCTTTCGTGCATACCGTTGTCCTCCAACGACAGACTTCATGAAAGAAGGCAAAAGCTAAAGAGAATAAAGAACAAAATAACAAAAAATCATGGACGGAAGGGTTAATCTATCGATTTTAAAGGTCTAGTTCCACACTTTGTTCTATCACAGAACAAAACGTGGATCACTACTGGGGCCCTAAACGTCGTTAGTCGTAACTAGGCGAGCAGCATCTCAGGGATAGCGTCAAAGATTAGGCTTGCTATTTCCACTTCGTTGAATTAAGGACTTAAATTTTCAAAGCATCGTTTCACGCATTCTCTATAAAGACAAAGAAAAAGATGAAACGGGAAGGGAAGAAACCCCACTGCACTGCACCATGTCTTCACTAAGAAAGGTTCAAGATGTAATTTAATTTAAGGGTGTTCGAACGTATACAGTTGCTATGCCACACATGTAAAGGACAGTTCGTACTACCCGATAAAATAGGTATTACAGATGTAAGGAATAACCAAGATTTTGAATATGTTGAATATGTAGGCAAAGTTTGTTCGTTCGGCGGAATAAACTGTTAACATCTCACTAACGACCATCCAGATGCTAATTACTCCCAAAAAAGTAACGTAAATGAAATTTTTACGAGACTTATGTGATGTCTTCAGTTTTCGATGATGTAATTATGACATCTCAACAATACGTCATGAAACAGTAGAGCTAGATATACCTCCTGCGAGTTCTTGTAGTTTGTTCTTAAATTTATGAAGCTCAATGAGTATGCACTCACCTCACAGCACTTTATTTTGTGTATATGGAATCTGGAGTTATTGTTTGCCATTTTTGATCTTTAGAGTTCACGTTTGGCCAACATTGTGAGTTTTGCTTACCTGGTTCATATGGCAACGCAACAACTAGCCTTGGTTGTACAAGATGCGACTGCAATGAACACGGGGACAAGCATCGCGGTATTTGTGACGTGAAAACGGGAAGCTGCTTTTGTATGAACAATACAATGGGAAAGCATTGCAATCAGTGTCTTCCTGGATTTACTGGACATCCCGAGTATGTCGTGATTTCAGTTGTTCTCGGCAGAATAGTAACAGCAATGAGACAAAAAAATTAAAAAAGGAGAAGTGGAAAAGAATGAGGAGGGCTCTCAGTAATATTACGCGGCTGTGCCAATCAAAGGAGCCGTAAAGCCTTTTTCTCCCAGAAAATCTTGAAATCTAGACGCTTGAAAAAGTGATTTCCAACATTCTTAGCATCAAAGTTAGTTAATTTACTCAGTGGTGAATATTTATTAATAAAAGCAATGAATATGGAAAAGTAGCTAGTCACTCGGTGACTCAGCCGCCGGAGCTCTGGCGATAGCTGGCTTCTAGTGAAACCCCTGAATGCAGTAGCGTTACCAGGTCCGCACTGTTGGGGAGCACATAATCGAAGATGTACTGACGAGCTATATAAAACATGCTTTTGTTGTCTACGTCACTACTCTGTCCATTAACTTTACAGACACAGTGGTGACGTTGACTTGTACGGATTGCATTCATGTACCATTTTCTTTTCTATTCTTTTTTTCAAATTGCTAAGTCTACAGTTCATGTAAAAACATTGCAACAAAAGCGAAAGAATATTAGGATAAATTCAAAATAACAACTTTAATAATTCATGTCGTTCAAGTAAATCAGTAAGTTACTCGAAAAACTCAAGTAAAAATTGTTGGATTCTTTTTAAGTAGTTAGAGGGAATTTCGTATAAAAATGTTCATTGCTGGAACAATAAAAGAGGAAGAATATCTCTGCTATTTCGCTAATGATGTACCGACGGTTTGCTAGGATGTTACGATGGACTTGGAATGATCATAGCTAGGGGGCACCGGCTCACCACTGGTTACGCCACTACCTGAATGAAGAGCCAGAAAGTTACCGTGAAAGAATCACTGTTTTGTTAGGGTAACTGAAAAGTCCTGCACTTGCGATAATATTAGGAATCTACGAAAACGTTTTGCAGTTGACTGGCACTAAAATGGTTTATCATTAGTAAAAGAATAGGAGTTGTCAAACTGGTATTTTTGGAGGTATAAACTTAATTTTAAAGACGCGAAAATAAAAATGACGATATGAATGTGACTGTGTAGGCGTGAATTTGGGCATAAAAGTAAGAGGGAGATATGAGTATGGTGGGAAGGTGTAGTCTGACTGTAGTATTTGGAAACGTGGAAACATGAATGTAAATGTGCAGAAATTACGGTGAACATGAGGATTTGATTGTGATTGGCATGACAAATTTGCATTGGTGTGCAGGAAAAAGTGAATTGTTAGACTCGTAGTGTGGATGTGCAGAATCTTATATGTGGAGGTATAAATGTAAATGTAATTATTTGTTGGTAATTAGTGTCGAAACTGATGTTAATGTCAATCCAGAAATGTGAATGGGGAGGTCTGAGTATGTAAATGCGAGTGTGATTATGGTCGTGAAGTGGTTAATGTAAATGTGAAATTGTTATATGTAAATTCTAGCGTTAAAATATATGAATGTGCAAACGTGTAGGAGTGAACAAACTCTTGCAAACAATTTTTTCACGTTGCTGAAAATTTCATTTTTTAGGAGAGGTGGTGGTTGTTATTATCCTTGTAAGGCACATTCTGTTTTGTCGAATGTCACTCAAGGCGCTCTGAGTACAACTGTTGGACCTGGGGCAGAGGATCCACTAAATACTAACTGCGTGTGGATCATTACAACGTTGAGAAACCGAAGTCAACATATTGTATACACGACTGATTTTCCAACTGGAACTGTAACATTTCGAATAAAGGACCTGCTCGTCGATTGTCAAACTGACCATGTGTATATCTACGAGGGCTTCCCTCCCTATAAACTTAATTCTTCACTCTCATCGTTTAATCAGATTGGATCCCTTTGTGGATTTGATGCATCAGTTGTTCCTACTATTGAGTCTCGGACAGGAACCCTTGTAGTTGTCTTCAAAGGAAATACCGGAAGCCGTTCGTTTACAAAAGGCTTCAATGCTACTTTTGTTGTTAACCAATGTCCAAATTCCTGTAAGGGAAATCGTTACTGTTTTAATAACGGATCACATCATTCGTGCATCTGCAAAGCTGGGTGGACTGGACCTGGCTGTGATAACATGATATGCCCAGCTAACTGCAGTGAAGAGCTTGGTCAAGGTTACTGTGATCAGGTTAGTCTCTGTCAATGTCCTACCGATCAAGGCACAATAGGAAATTAACGATTTCTGATTCTTCGCAGTCGTAATCGGCCGATTTCGGTTCCGATTCCAAATATTTTAACAAGGTCAATATACGCTGTCTTCACAGTTTATTTTGCTACTTTTTGGCTGGAATTTCGAAGCGTGTTTTTTTTGTATCCCAAGTTTTCTAATTTTACTAAAAATATGACAGTCTTACAAGCTTTCCAAGTACAACCGATCAATGGACAGGCTGCTATGACAGGCCTGTAAATGAGCACGAAAAGTGTTAATGTTCGTACAAAAAAATCTCTTTCCATTACGGATCATATTTTGCTTAATATTTTTTTGTAATTGATCTCAACAGCTAAGGCCAAAACTTGCTCATTGAAAATTTTAATTGAACAAATTAATCTCTAAGATTTCCTGCTGCGCTTATATTTTCTCATTATGGTGGTTTTTCATAACCGGAAGATTGCTGGCAATCTTACTCATTTCGATCATCTACCGATCTCTCGATAATCCGCCAGTTAACAATTGTCAAGCCGACTATCGATCGGACTCTAATCGTCGGCTTTTAGCGGAATTTGAGGCGATATTTTCCCAGGATATTTAAAAGAATTTCTGATAGTTAATAATCTGTCTAAAAGAAGAACGCTTTTTACCTCATACCTAAGTAGTAATTGAACATTCTTCCAACTTTATTTCAACTAGCGGTTATAAATAACACGATTGCCGAGTACAAATATTTTGAGATATTTGTACTTTAAGAAAACCTGCTTAAAAGCTGGTTTACTTGTCGTTCTCAGGTTTTTAAGTTTCAATTATGAGCACAACTCGTGCTTATGGCTCGCCCGCAAGAGTCACGTGGGTAATTAGGTTACATCGGGGTGTGATGAGCAAAATTTGCACTGTTCAAGTTGAAGTTTAGTTTCGTTATAACTGGAAAGAAAAAGTTGAAGTTTTGATAAATTTGGATAATGGAAAACTCAGTAGACAGTTCAGTGTATCGTACAGCTGTATATTTTACTTCTTTATACACTGAACTGAAAAGTAAAGCATATATATATATTTAATGGGTTAGCTGGGGCTAAAATATAAACAGGTCGCACAACACAGACCGGTCAAAATCTCATTCAAGATTCCCCTCCCATATTTATAGTTGTCTACTTGTTTTTACAGAGGTTAATTTAATTTTATATATGCTTAGCATAATGTTTTCAGAGTACATACTTACTTTTAGGTACGTCAATGTTTCGCAAAAAGGTGAATTAGTAACTTTATTAGGCTGGGTATGCATGTATAGGTCGTGATCTAGTTAAGTTATTTAAATCACAACAGCACCGATCACGTCAATGTAAAAATTAAATTTCTGGATGTCTTCTTCGCTGAGTTTGTTTAAATCTTCGTAAACAAAGCAGAGTGAGTGTGACAAAATTTCTCATCGGACAAAATTTTTTTTTTGAAACTCGCTAACTTTATTGCAAAAGAATTTGCCTGCACAACCACTTTTATGTTTCCTTGAAATATTTATTCTTATGCCAATTTTTTGACAAATTAACGGTGAAAACCGAAGACAATGTGTCTTAATTTTCATAATCGTGAAAATATGCAAAAAGTCGAACCTTATTGTTACAAAGGTTAAAACAGAGTGTTGAACAATTTTACAAATATGTTTATGGTACTTCTTATACAGTTAAATGTATTCCATATTAAACTTATAATTATTTTGAAGATAGAAATGCCCGTAAACGTAAACCTACTACCTACAACACGTAAAACGGAGACCGTAGGTAGCCACCTTAGCCATTTGTCATTTTTAGGTCTACGGATCGTGCGTATGTGCTAAAGGTTTTGCAGGAGAAACGTGTGCCATTCAGAATCCTTTTAATAACTTTACATGGGAGTTAGTCTTTAACAGCGATGGAAAAAACCCTTTACTTCCAAGAATGGGTCATACGATGGTAGCGGACGAAAGAAATCAGTCATTGATTATTTATGGTGGTTTCTCTTTTCATCATCGTATTTTGGGAGATGTCTTGATATATGAAATTAACAAGAAGCATATGAATCGCGTACAATACAATGGTGAAGGTCCTGCCTCTCGGTATCTTCATGCAGCAGCAATTTACAAGGTTGGCCTAAAAATATGTCGATTTTTTTCCTTTGTACTGTTCACCTGCTACAAAACTAGTTCTCACATAAGGTGCGAGGTGATACATGTTACAAAATTACCGTAATTCTACATTTGTTTTAGCAATGTTTTGAGTGTAACTAAAATTATTTTGACTAACATGAGTAGAGATTCTAAAGGTTCTTGAATATTTAAAAAATAGATTTGTCTGTACTAGACACTCAATTATAGAACTGCATAGCGTTTACATACCATGACTTGGTCTTTCATCCATTGAAAATACCTTGTGTATAGTATACCAATACATATAACCATAATCAAACTTGATGTCGGAAACACGGATATTATTATAATCCAGCATAGCGTTACACCCCTGAGACATGTATAATTGTATACTTCCGCCCCCAAAGAATAAAATAGAGATAAAATTAACTATTTACTGTTATGAAACGAAATCAATAAAATTATGAATTGGATTCTGTTGCTCTATCGTATCAGCGCCAAATGTACATCGCTGGTGGAATTACAGAAGAGGGTTTTTCATCTGAGCTTTGGAAGTTCGATGTCGACAGCCAACAATGGACCAAGGCACAGGTACAAACACGATAATCAAATTTTTGTTTTTTATATTTATAGAGATTTGTTAATTTTTTGCAAACCTTTGATACTACTACCCTATTCTGACATATTGGTTAATACCAGAAATAAGAATGACAATACGAAGGGCAACGTTGAAGTGAAATAATTTGCTATTAACATTATGTGTAATGAAGTTACTACATAGGATTTTTAAAAATAACTGGGTATGGCAAATCTAAGGAAAAAAAGAAAAACTGTACAAGTGACTAGTGCTAATGCTAGCGTTACTGATAGTGTCAGTAAAGTTATCGAGTCCACAGGGATTGGAGGCGAGTTTTTATCCAATTTAAGTGCACGAGATATTCTCGCGACAACTTAACGCTATCCATGAGGATGGATGTGCAGTGTTTCAATTCTATTTCAGAATCATCCTCAGGGTATTATGAAACGATAACTTCACAATTAACCAATTTGAAGTTTCGTTTCATAATTTGAAGTTTCGTTTCACAATTTGAAGTTTCGTTTCATAAGGATGATTCTAAAGGATGATTTCATAAGGATGATTTCATAAAGATGATTCTAAAATAGAATTGAAACACTGCACATCCATCCTCATGGATAGCGTTAAGTTGTCGCGACAATATCTCGTGCACTTAAATTGGATAAAACTCGCCTCCAATCCTTGTGGACTCGCTACCTCAACAGGTAGAGTGGCGGGCTGGTATCCCGAATAGTGTCAGTAACGCAAGCATTTTTCATTCACTTATTACACCATGATTTGGGTTCTGAGTCTGAACCTTCCATTCACTTTAAGAGTATCCTACAGATTATATGTAATCAAGCGTCAGTGTGGCACATACGCTGTTTGAAATGGGGGGCCATGGCTTCCCCAGGTCACCCATGAAACCGTCAGTGAAATGTATTACTGTTGGCGCTAGTGTCAGCGTTAGTGTTAGTAATAGTGTTGGTATTACTGTTAATGTTACTTATAGTGTTAGTACTAGTGTCACTGATAGTGTTAGTGGTGATATTGGTGTCGGTGTTGGTGTTGGTATTAGTGTTGGTGTTTGTTTTGGTGTTACTGATAGTGTTGGTGTTAGTGTTGGTGTTGGTGTTAGTGTTGGTGTTGGTGTTAGTGTTGGTGTTGGTGCTAGTGTTAGTGATAATGTCAGCGTTAATTCTATTGGTGTTGTTTGAAGTCCTCGGCTCTTGTGACCACGGATAGTATCATTACCTTCATACTTTTGCAGAATATTTCAAGACGCGTAGCTGGTCATACTTTAACCAATGTCAATAACACCATGTATTTAATTGGTGGGTATGATTCTGAAGATGGTTGTTCTACAAAGGTTTATGTGCTAGAATTAAATTCGAATTTGCCGTGGATTGAACTAATTTCATCTGGAGACATGTTTAAAGGTATGTTGGCTTTGTTCGACTGCATTGGAATATATTTAATGTGTTTTAAATTAAAAGCGTAAAAAATGTCCGAGGGATTTGTTGAGTTTTGTTTAGTATTTGTAACATTTCGTGTCAATTGTAATGAACTCTTTTCTTCGTCTTTAAATATGCAGCATATTTTTCAATCTCTACCATTTAAACTCAAGTTTTCTCTTGGGATTATCGACATGATAATTTGGTGCGAGAGAAAACGAAATTGGTTGACATTAGTGCCGATAGGATTCTTTCAGGAATGTCGGTTAGCCAAATGCGTAGAGTTGATGTCAAATGTTGACATCAATTACCTTTAGTGTGATACCAATGACCTTGTGTATTGCTGAATCACACTTTGTTTCTACAAAATTTAATTTCACTTTTACGTATTGAAGAACTGAAGAATATTAACTTCTGCTGTGGTGTGAAGGCCTTGGAAACCCAATATTCTCTTACCCCGATGTCAAACATGTTTTGACATCGGGGTAAGAGAACATGTTTTGACATCGGGGTAAGAGAACATGTTTTGACATCGGGCCTGGTTTGAAGAGTTCCATTTCGTGCCTCGAAAACCACTGCAGATGAGCTGTAGACGTATTACTATTTCTAATCAATATTTGTCATAGTTTCATACTTACACAATATAGTGTAACGGCATCGTAAAGGAGATTTTTCTTCATGTTTTTCCTTACATTTTACAGGCAATGTTATGACGTATTTAAAAAGAAAATTTATTTGAAAATATATGCTTGACGGTTTAACTGTCTGCCAGTTAAACGTTATACCATGCACTGCATGTATGGATCCTAGGTGTCGTAACATGAATTACGAAATTTCTGATCAGTTTTTTTTGTTTAGTTCAACGTGGAATTATATAAAGCTTATTTTTTGGAAATAACTTATTATGTAAAGTCAGTAATAAGTCCAACCAATTTATTTTGATCATATTGCTCCATGGTATAATCATAAAAACCATTGTCAATATTGTCTTCCTTACTTATAGCCTGTTTTGGACACACCACAGTATATGATAAAGAAACGAAATCCTTGATTGTCTTCGGAAAAGATGCTGGTCAAATCAAAGCTGGAAGTGACTCAGCGACGTTAGCGGTCTTGCGTTTAGCAACAAAGAAATGGATCGTCGCACCTGAGCTACAAGTTAGTTTTTCTTTTCTCTTTGGTGTCTTCCTGAATAACTTTCACATTTTTAGTTTTTTTCTCGACTTGGTTTTTCGTACTAAGGTTCTATCTTACCTTCTTCGTCAGCATTGCATCTACCACGTTTTTTCTCTTTTATTTGTTTCATAGCTTTTCTGAAACTAACGTTTCTCCTTATAGACAAACTCAAGGTATTTCCATCTATCTATGGTAGTGGGTCACGTTATGATTGTGACCGGAGGGTACAGAACTGGAACGGTTCAAGATTTTGCGAGCGAGTCATTGGTATACGACATTAGATGTGAGCACTGGGAGAAACTTGATGTGAAAGGTGTGGTTTTAAAATGTGAAATGACTTACGTTTGTTAACCTTTCATTCTTTTCCGGCAAGGAATTTATAACACTGCATATACGTTATTTAAGATCCATGTAGAACGTCGTATAAGTTTGATAAAATAACCACCATGATCAGCAAAGCCTCTGGATCTTATCCTCACAGCCAGTCGGCAAGAGTATATGAAGGTTATATCACTCCACCCGACTTTTCTTGATAGTTTACAAAAAGTTTCAACTCTAGTACAGGGAAAATTTAATCTGGTAACAAATTGCATGCGACTTGATTTGACTTTGATTCACTACCCTTTAAATTCTTCAAGATAAAAAAGAGAACACTCTTTTTTATGTTGAAGAATTTAAAGGGTAGTGAACTGCCGAAATTTGTGCAACAAAAAAATGACGTTTCAAGCAAAAGCCCTTCATTTGAGTGACACTTGGTTTTATTACTGATCAGGGCGTTTTTATGTGTCTGGATTAATGAAATGTTCGCACAGAATCAACCTCAAGCGTTACTCCCCTATCCGAGATAAAAGTTCGTTGTTTATACTTGTTATTAGACTCTTTTTTCTCATGTGATCCGCAGCTCTTCATTTCTATATTTTGGAACCGGCCACGAGCTGTCGTATCTTTTTCGGTTTCACAGAAAAGCAGTTTTAGAAGGCATCCGTCTCTTACCACTAAATACGCCTTCGGAAACAAACTTTTCCTGCACGAGATCTTTGTAAGAAGCACGACGAACCTTGTCCAGTTTCCATTTTCTGAATAACGTGGAAGTTTGTCTTTTTTTTAAAGGGGTATTTCCTTCAGTTGTGGCTCATAGTTCCACAGCTTCAATTAATGGCGAAATTTATGTTTTTGGAGGATACAACGGAATTGCGAATGATAAGCTATTTCGCCTAAATATCTCGTCAAGCTGGTGTTCTATGTTCTCTACACAATCCACATGTGTTAACATTACTGGTTGTAGTTGGTGCAATTCAAAGTCATTCAACCGAAGCTTCTGTTACAATTCTGATGTCAGTTTACCTCTGACATGTTCAATCAAAACTGTTTCCGGAAACAGATGCAGTGTTAGTCCTGTAGCCTTGCCGCTAACAGATGAAATTATATCGACGACAGATCCTTGTGCTCAGTACAACGCTTCAGAAGCTTGTTCAACTTGTATTCAGGCTAAAGGTTTGTACCTTCTTTTAGTTCTATTGTACTGTCGGCAGTTCTTATCTCTTGTACGTAAGAACTGGAAATGACATGTATTTATACGTACATGTACCCATTTTGGTACGTCTACGTAGTCATAGGGAAGTACTTTCCCGTAAAGACCGAACAAACGAGGTTAATAAGAAATTTTTTTGAAATCTTACAGTTCCTGGGCAGCCAATCAGCGTCGGCCATTTTGGGTACAGATATGGTAACTCACTCAGTCATAATAACTGACTCGTTCGCAAGCTCTGATTGGTTATTACCCATGTTTGGATAAGAGTATCCAAACACGGAAAAATTCCCACCAAAAGTGTACTGAAGTTCGTTTTGTACGTTCAGCCTTATTATTTCATCAAAGAAACACGTAACGGCTTTTGTGTTTGAATGCTGTGATTCAAACACTTTGTACGTTGGTTGACTTTCAAGTAGCTTCAAAAAATACGCTTGTTTTTTCTCTTTGTCGTGGCATTGAAGTAGCTTCGCTTTGTTGACCAGGGTTCGATCTTCATAAGCTTGGTTCTGATTGGTAGTTGGTGATTTTTGAGAGAATTGCTTACTTTATCATTGTGTTTATTACGTTAACTGATTTTCATTTGTCGTTATTTTATAAAAGAAATACCAAATGGATCCCCTTGTTTGGATACTGTGATCCAATTACTTGGGATGTTGCTTGACTTTCGAAAAGCTAAAAACACTCGCCAGTGGCTCGTGTTTTTTTACGCTCTTCTTAAGTCTCGCAACATCTCAAGTGTTTGGATCACACTATCCAAACATGGGAATCCATATGGTATTTGTTATGTATGTAGTTGGAAGATTATATCTACCAACTGGGAGGTCGATATATGCGAAAAAATTCCCAGCAAAAATGCTTTTCTATACAGACCGACTTAAAACGATAAATTACGTGTATTATTCTCTATTCTGCGTTGCTATAAAACACTGGATGGTGGCAATCAAATGAAATGTTGCATTCCCAAAAAGGTTTTAGAATTGTGTATTACTAAAAATGCCTCGATGGTGGACGTTTTGAGCGAAGGCTTCTCGTCAGGGTGAAACGCCAACCCAACCTAAAGGATATGATTGTTGTATTCGATAGCTGGTTGTGATACTACGATTAAGTCACTAGCGTGTTTAGGTCCATTGATACACTGATGAGGGAATTGTAGAAGGGAACTATACTCTTAATGCAACACTGCATTCGTCTTTAGGGCCTATTAAGTCACTAACATCTTTAGAACCTATTGCTACATTAGTGAGAGAATTATAAAAGGGAACTTTGCTCTTAAAGCAACATTGCGTACGCCAGGATGAACAATCGTATGCAGCAATCGTATCGTGTAAATGTGCCGTAACATGAATCCAAAACTGGGCAAGAGTTTTATATGTACAGCAATCAGGTGACTCAAAAATGTCCAATCATATTGGAAAATCAGTGACAAAATTGTTATCGTGATGATACTGAAGTGGATTCAATTGCTATTTTAAACCTTGACTAGCAAACAAACTATTTGCTCTTTCGTTGATATTAGGCCTTTGAACACAGACTATCACCTCGTTTATCAGCCATTATAGTAGAAAAATTTCGGTGGTCAAACGTTTGCATAATGATAAAGCTATAAAGAGTATTGAACTGATGTGTTATCCTGTTATGTGTCCACGTATTAGATGTACAAGGCAAAACTATATCCTGTTTTTGGGCAGTCGATTCTCGTCGATGTTTATCGGTTCATTTGCAGCCAATGTTTTGTGTATTTGGACTTTGTGGAAGACTGTTACGTGAATATGATACTTGTCCTGGGCGATGTCACCGTACTAGTTACTGCTATGATTGTTTGGAACAATATAATTGTGGTTGGTGTGCAGATCCTATGGGAGACGGAAGTGGAACTTGCGTTGAAGGGACCTTCAGAGGTTAGTGATATCATTATGAAAACATGTAGTAAGAAATTCCACCTTGATAATACTGAAATACTGTAACATCCGAAGAAATTATATCTTCTTAACTCAGGATTCGAGTTCTGAGAACCAAAACTAATGTAAAACAGTATAATTTGACTTTATTTAAAAGTTATTCTCAAATAGTTGATAAGTAGGTTTGAGAATGGCTTTAAAGTAAGATCCAAATATTACAGTTTTATATTTTCCTTGTATTTCAAAAGTCGAGTCTTAATTTTACAAGGTGTACTTTTTCGGAGTTAGTTTCTTACATTTTTTTATTTGAATTGTCGGCTAGAAATGGCTTTTGTAATGTGCCATTACTACCTTTTCTGTTGTGTTATATTGTTGTAATGAATTTGTGTCGTGCTTCTGTAGTATGTTGTATTTTGTTCGCTTGCGGGTTTTTATTTTTAGTTTCTTTTTTACTGTAGATTTCAGTCAGCTGAGGTATAACATGAATAGTCATAATTTTAAATTGCAAAGTAGAAAAACTGCCAGATAATGGTTGTTATAGGCTACGTTGCCATACAATTGGATAAATGGTTAAGATAGGCAACTAAGGGTTCCATCTGAGGATTATTTTTGAATGTTAATAAGTAAAAGCGAATGCTCAGACGGCCTAGGAGTTATACCTGTCACGATATTTTGAAATTCGATTGTTTAAATATGCCACCTTGGGAATTTTGAGCGTTTGGGATTTTTGAAATTTATGTTTTTACTCTTTTATCCCAATGTAAATTTAACCCTTTGACTACCTACGGTACTTTAAAGTCCGTCCTTTGATAAAGAGTTTAGTTGACATGCATATTTTTCTTCATTTTACTGCTAGCCTACCAGGGGTAGGCTAGCTGTAATATGAAGGAAAACACTCCTACCGGAAGGCATTTGACATTCTAGTGGATATTATTTCAAAACGTCTAATATCCTCTCCTAAGGTGTAGATGGAGGGGATGATTTGAGACAAAACAAACCAGACCGCTTTTGAACGAAAATGGTCTAGTGTTGTCAGCCCATCACAACATCGTTGGCCTGACGTGAGGTCTCCTATGCGTCGCATGCTATTGCAAAATTTTCTTGACGTTATATACGGTAATTCAAACCAAAATGTTCTAAATAAAAATATGTTTTGATTTTATTGAAAGCGAGAATTCGAATTTGTGAATAGACCACTTGCACTCATATGCAAAACAACCCATCTGGAGGACAACTTCAAAGTTCCGACGTTGAACTGATCGAATAATTCGTGTAAATTCTTTTGTTTGTAAGTATTTTTCCTCCAACAGGGGAATAAATGCAAATGGTCTGTTAATGAAACCAACAATTCCGCACTACACGATGTACTCCGGGCATATGATCGGTTTCTTTTCCCAGTAGGCTTACACTAGGATTTAAGTTTGGCCGTTGCTGTAGGGATCGTTTCGAAATGCGAACAAGAAAGCGTGAAGTCAGCTCTGTCTGCAAGAAAATATTATAATAGATAGGTCAAACAAATGTTCATATACTTCAGAGATATATTTAAAAGTCCAATACTTATCTATTTGCTGGTTTAGCGATGTATCCACAAAACTAGAATCAGTCCTTGACTAAACATCCAAACTGAAGATTTTTGAATCAAGCGTTTACAACTTGCGAAACTATCGTACAATCACTAATGCGATGAATAACGAACTTACCAAACTGAGATGTCTCCTTTTATACCTTTTCAGATATCCTACTTATCGTAGTATACCTCATGTCTAATGATCTAATGATTGATAATATCATATCAGTCTTCGAGAACCTTATGTGATAACCCGACATTATTTATCACTTATTTCTTCATTGTTTGAGAACGGTGAAAACATCTGTAACAGGGTGGAAATTTGAAGTCACAAGGAAGGGATGGAGGAGATTGAACCAATTATTTTAATTTCGTGTCACGTTTTATCTGGCGTTTCGTGTAGGTGCTTGGTGTATTACGCAGATTAAAACCCTATGTGACTCAAGATATTCTAATAATAATTTATAAACCATTGATTTTACCCCATTTTGATTATTGCAGTGATGTATGAGGTAATTTGGGTTAAACACTTGCAGCTGATCTCCAAAAGCTGCAGAATAGAACTGCTAGAATCATTACCAGTTCAAGCTACGAGATAAGGTCCAATAATATATGTATTTTCTACAACCAATTCAGTACACAATCATAATTTGAGAAACTCGAATCACGCCTTATTCGTACCAAGACCAAATAACGAGGCGGGGAAAAGAAGTTTTTCTTTTAGGGGTGAAGTGCTATGGAATTCACTCACTGCCATAATATTGTATGTACCTATAGAAGCGAATCCTATATTTAAGTAGGACTCGTTTTCTTTTCTTCACGCTTTATATTTTATAAATGTAATGCAATTTTAATAATTTACTTATATATCATAATTTACCACTTAATTTTGTAAATAGTCCTGATTAATTTATTCTTGCACGGCTCTCTGGAAGAGCATACATGCATGAAGAGACATCCGTGGATAAATAAAGATTTTTAGATTAGGTTAGATTTAGATTTCGTGTGGTAGTATAAATCATGGCTGAATTGGATGAGGAAACGTCTAAAACTGTAAATTGTATAAAGGCCTCTAAACCTGATGTTAACCATCTCGGTCGGAGTAGGTTCTTCTCTCTTTAACCCGTGTCATATTACTCCTTCTAAACAAGGTGAATGATTCTGTCATGGTTTGTTGTTCGAATATGCTGTCGATAATTATGATTAAACTTTCCGTCAATCCCTAGAAACGCCCACAACGGTTACAAACAGTGTGGTCCAGCAATAGATAACTAAATTTTTTGTACAAGACATTTGATTGCTTAATACGAACCTAGGATGGGAGATTTGAGCAACGTATTCGACCTACGGGAGGGGATTTGGACAACCGAAACACGGGAAAAGCAAAAGCTCAGGGTTACCCGGGGGAAAATGTTGAACTTTTGATATGATTGCACGCAGTGGCGGGGGAATAATTTGGATATTTGGGGGGCTAACTGTTGCAAAAAGGTTGAACAAGGTTGTGCGTACGACTGACCTCCTGCCAAATTTCAAATAGTTTAAATATAGAAACATTTGAAGTAACATTTTCGTACTTTGATGTTATGAATAAAGATATCAATTAAGACACGCTGTTACACCATTAGTTGAGCAAGGTAAAAAGGAAGTTTTTATATAGGCCAGATTATAGTGGAGGGCTTAGTCCCCTGGTCAGAAACATTGTCCCCCCTATTCTAGAAGTGTAAGGAATGGCGATATGGACCAGGGCTATAGCTCTCTGGTGTTGTAGGTTTGGCCAAGGGAAACAATGGCTTGTTTTCCTTATACATCTGCTGAATACAACTACCAGAATGCCTTTCGAAATCTTGTTTGTAATGTTAATGGGAATAGTTGTCTTTCCATTCGCTTTGGGAATTTAATGTTTGCATGAAAATGGAAAAACTGCAAAGTGTTCTGGTAATTGTATTTATATAACGTAATAAGGGGAACCGGCCATTCAGAATCGATCATGAAACGAACCGAGGCTTGCCTTGTGTTGAAAAGAACTTCAACAACGGGACTTAAGTTTTTCTATTATTCAACTTTAGGTCCATTAAATGCAACTTGTCAAAGTCACTTTAAAGATATTGGTTCAATGGTAAATACGCCAATATGGGTTTCGTCTGTATGCTTGTTGGAAGACGAATGTAAAAACAGCCATCATCAGTGCAGCCAGAACGAAACATGTTTTAATCTGGAAGATAAATATCAATGTCGCTGCAAAAATGGCTACACCAGAATGTTAAGGTAATTCTCTTGCTTACGTCTACGTTAATAAGAAATCATTTGTTTTATTTGTCGGCTGTAACAAGCTCGATGAAGCCTTGTTGCAACTTCACGTCAAGTGGTCTTGAGGCTAGAATTAAATAGAATATCTATTTGTCGGCTCATTGTTATAAATAGTTCTACGTTTTTCTAGTCTTGAACCAGGGAATTTTTTTTTTTTACGCGACGTTTCGGAAGTAACTTCTTCCATCTTCAGGTGTGGTAAATGAGATAGCGTGACTAGTTATATAGTCTCGTGGAAGATGGACCTCTGCGAAGGCATCTGCTCTATGCGGGCGTATTGTGTTCTTCATCCTCTAAAATGTAACCTCAACACCACCAGAAGCAGAAATATACTACGAAAAGCCAGTCAACAACTTCTACAAGAAAGAATCCACATCAACCGCACGAAACCAGCCAAACTAAAGCAACACTACGACAAATTCATCGAGGAACTCAAGAACTTCCTTACGCGAGAACATTTCAGCGTACTAACCAAAGCAAATGAACGATCATTCTATGTAGAAATGTCGAAAGCTTAACACAGACACATCCTGAAATACAACCTGTTACTATCCAAGACTCACGAACCCTGCAACCCTCCTAACACTGAAACAGACAGATAAATGGGACATCAACCTCTCCTCGCGAACACTCTCCAAAGAGTAGTATACCAAATGAAATGGAACTACTGCGAAGCTGCGTTCATTGAAGAAACGAAACGCATTCTAGAACAAAGGTCAAAGGAACATAAACGAGCAATACGAAACGGACAAACTAGACAATATGAAATTGTAGATCGTTGCTGAGAACATGACCACACTTTTAACTGGAACGATAAGAAGATTTTAGACGACGAATCCTACTTAACCGCTCGACTCGAGTGAAAGAATACATCCATTCAAGTATGAATCCGAACTACATTAACAAAGTATCTTACAAACTACCCCAAATTTGGTTTCCCAACCTCAACTCCGCAGGAGTATCTAGAACACAATACGCCCTCACAGAGCAGGTGTCTTCCCAGAGATCTATTTTCCACGAGACTATAAAACCAGCCACACTATCTCATTCGCCACGCCTAAAGATGGAAGAAGTTACTTCCGAAACGTCGCGCAAAAAAAAACTTCCTTGGTTCAAGACTGGAAAAACGTAGAATTATGCTAGAATTAATATTAGGATTAGGGCCGTAGTTAGAGTTAGTGTCAGAATTAATGTGAATAAAATTAAATAACGAACTGGAAATGATATAACAGCCGTGGTAAACATATTGTTAGACAGTATCACCTGATAACTTTACCGTTGCTAGTGTGTTGCCCGTGCGCGAAGTTGGTGTTTTGTTTTGTTTTGTTTTTTGAGTTATTGCTAATGGGGTTTAGTTATTGCTGTTGTAGTTGTTGCTGTTTCTTTATGGTATATTTTGCATGTTTCTTTCGGCTGTTTTGGGAGGGTTAAGGTGGTACCTATAGAGGGGATCTGATGTTGTTTTATTACATCTTTTGATTTGTACACGAACAGTGAGTGTGTTCCCGTTTGCCGTCAAGGATGTGTCAACGGAAACTGTATAGATCCGGACGTTTGCCGATGTTGGTTTGGCTGGGTTGGAGCAAATTGTTCTACTTCTTGTGAATGCCATGGGAAAGGAAACTGCTTGGATGAACGTCATCTGAATAATTGCACTGGTTGTCTTAACAATACAAAGGTAAATTTATTCTATCTTGTCAATCTTTTCAGTATTTGTCTTCTGGGAACTTTACTTGGTTATCAGACTTTCAGATACTTTATTCGCTTTATCTCTGGTTTGATGAGAAAGGTAAAATTTGAACGCCTTGGCAAGCAGATGTGACGAAATTCAAAACGCACTCTAGATGTCTTACAACACAATTTTAGCCGTAGCATCGAATCTGACCATTTTATTATGGTTTCAATGCAAAAAAGGGCCACCCAAAATAGTATCTAAATTATGGGTAGATCTGAAATCCAGAACGCTGAAGTGCGGAACACCGGAGCAGAAAATCTAGAACGTGAAAAAACACCATTACTAAACGTGTACACATACTTTTGGTTGTAACTAGTCTGGTTGTCTATGCCTCTTAATGTTTCTTATAATACTGACTCAAGAAACACGTTTATAAACCAAAGACAGGTTTGTTTTTAAGTTTGTTGTATAGACAAATCGGACGCATTAAACACAACTAAGTCAGTTCCAAAGTTGCTGCGAGCTATGTATAATTTGCTACAACGCAGATTTATTTCAATAGCGATCACAGAATACTTGTCAGCCGTTAAACGTACACCTATGAGCAGGAAAAATCTCCAGAAAAAACTTTTGAATCTGAACTAAAAGTAAAATCTAAAAGATAAAACATATTCCGAAAAATAGTGTCATCTTGTAAACTGAAGATTCGAGTTATATAAGAGACGAGACAGAAGCTGTCGGCTGGTCGTCGATTTAAGTAAAATCTAATATCGAGAGAGGTAAATATTAAAGAGAGGTAAAATAGTTTTCTGTCTTCATCTTTAACAGTTAAACAACGAAACTTGGTTGTCAACGAGAGGACAACACCCGAGGTGACAGTTGCTCTTGGAAAACAAGGGGAAAATTGTCTAATTTTTTTACAATTAATTTGCCATTTCATGAATTAGTGATTGAAATGTTTCATCATACTTTGTATGGATTAGAGACAATCATTCTTTTGAAAATCCGCGTCCTATTGAGATCGTGTCATTTGATTTCCTGCCAGTGGATAATAAATAGTGGGATAATCAATGAAATTCATGGATTGGTGATAAAAAATGGTAGATTTTTGTTAAAATGTGACATACACACGCAAGATTGTGCGAATTATATGCCAGTTTATAAACGGGAACCATTTTATACTTTGAATTATATTAAGTTTCGGTGAGCCAAAAACAACCTGCCTACTTCTCAACAAACCAAACATAAAGACAAACCTTAACTATAAACAAACCTTATAAGCAAAACATTTTTGAAATGTCTGGACAATCGGTTCCGTGACAATCAAAAATACTTGTCCACGAATTACAGTTTCTTTCCGGGTTTTCTACTTTGCTGCTCCTCCGTCAGTTGTCAGTTCCAGAACTTTTGTATCCCAGACTTTTTGCTCTGGTGCTCTGTGTTCTGGGTTTTGTGTTCCGGCGTGTTGGTATCCCGCATTCCCGCGTTCACGGCTTTAGTGCTAACCCTAGCTAAATTATAAGTATTATTTTAATAATTCTAGCCTGCTACGTGCACAATTCTTGCTCACTTATGTTCGACAATTACTGGATGGTCACTGGCGGGCGAAACGCCCGCTTGTTTACATGTATGTAATGTCCGATACTTTCCTCTTGTGATCCTGCACTTTCAAACGTTAGCGAGATGCCTGAACTGATACATTAGGAACTCCGACGCTTAGCACAGATACGATTTGATCTTTCGTTAACAATCATGGATGTCGACTGCACGTTTTAAGCCAGGAATTTTTCATGAAATGTTTTGTTAGGCTTTCGAAAAGCTATTGCATAAATTAGCAAATAACACAGTTCTTGTCTCTGAAAGAGCTCATATTATACCTCATATCTCCTTGCTCAGTCTGAGATTAATTCCTGTTTACTAAAAAAATGAGTTTAAACATTGGCATTTCTTGTAACTTTGTCACTAAAGAATTAAAGTTAATGGTTTAAATGAGAAAATGCTTATCAAATCACGATCCCATCGTGAACGTTCGCAAGTAAACCTGAGTGAATTAGACTTGGTTATTCATATTTTTACAATTTTAAATTTTGGATAACAAATTGTCTTGCGCAGTTACAGTATGAAACCTTTTATAATTACGATTATGGACTTGATTTGGCTAATTTTCTTTTTGCCTCACCCTTTTTGATTCAGCCAAATTCCATGGAACTGGTTGCATAGCGTGATGTTCAACCTTATAGCTGTCGGGGAATGAAATGGATGATTATTTTTTCATCATTATAGGGAGATTCATGTGAACGTTGTGTCCCAGGATTCGTCGGACAAAATGGTATTTGCCAGCCGTGTTCCGAGCGTTGCAATACGAATGCCGAGATGTGCTTGACCAAGGAAGATCATGAAATATATGAGAGAGTAATGTTGTCTTAATTTTATGTTATGTTATTTCATTTACTTTGTTTTTGTGTTGTGTTGCATTATGTTGTGTTTTTATATTTTGTCATTTCATTTAACTTTATCTTTATTTCATTTTATTTTTATTTGATTTTGTATTATTTTGGTTTCTTTTATTTTTGTTTTCGTATATATGTTCTTGTTATGTCATCTGACCTGTTACAAAATTGATGGGAGAGACATGGATGATATCCCAAAAACTCGAAGAAACTTTTGTTATTTTATAAAACAAATAAAAGATAGCTTTCGTGCTTCTGCACTGTGATAGAAACACACATGACGCTATTTCAACTGAAAAAATACCAGTTCTTCCGGTTGAAATAACGTCATTCATGTTTCTATCACAGCACAGGAACATCCAAGTAATTTTCTATTTGTTACATACATATACATACATATATACGTACGTACATGTATACGTACGTACATATATATATAAACGACAATAGCCAGCTCCTGCAATAGTCAAACTACATATGAAACATCAAATGTTCAAAATAACTGACTTTATTCAAAGCTTAAAGAACATGTTTTTAAGTTTATAACATTTTTAACAGTTTGTAAGTAATATATCTATAGCCAACTCAAACTTGAGTTCAGAAATGTATAAGACATAAAGTTCTCAAACCAAGACTCTTTTTAAAATTAATTAGACGTGTTAAAAGGGTTTATCGAACTTGAAGGATTTCTCACAATTACAACAATCTGCATTAGTGATGGCCTTGTGGTTTATGGTATGGTTTGACAATTACGTTTCACATACATTCTTCGCAATTATAAAATCACCAACCTCCACCTCAGCGATTTTAAAAACATTTATAAAAACTTCAAGCTAAAATCACAACTTATAAGTGTGCGTGTGAAGACGGATAGGTGAGAGGCGTAATTGTAAAACTATGCGTTGGACCACAAGCCCTCAATAAATGCCGATTATTTTGATTGTGATAAATTCTTTATTGGCATTTGTTAACCCTTTAAACGTAATTACTGCTAAAGGTTTTGTTTAGAACAAAATTGGGGAAGAGCCGTTGGTAAACGAAAATATGATGGCCAGTAGTTCAACCAGAATCGATTTTGCCATATTGACGGTAGTTAACCAGTAGCCATGTGGTCTTAAGCCAGGAACTATTTTCGTGACTCCAGCTGTGGCACGAGTGTACACGCTTGTTCTAAACGGATTTCTTCTTTTGTACGTGTTTTCTTTACATTCGCGGCTAAACAAAACATTCAAATGTAAATGAGCTGAAAATTTTTATATATTGTTTTTGTTCATTGTATTGTCTGGCCCAGACCCCTTAAGTAGACTCCGCAGGAACAAGAGTCTGAATGGTTACTAATATTTTAATTGTAGTTGTTAATTGTTATTACTTTAGGACGACTTTCGGCGAACAGTTAATTTCTTTTCGCGTTTCGATTTTAATTGTCTATTGAAAGTTAAATTTTTTGGCTTTTTTTACAACCCTTAAAACCCGTCAACCTTGTTTGCATTTTCAAAGGGTACGGCTGGATTTTGAGGTTGCGTATTTCTCGTGAGTGTTTTTTTTGGGTTTTTTTTTTTACCATTACGCAGACCAAGACACTAAGTCCGTATGGCCCAAGAAACACGGATTCCTACATTTGCTTATGTGAAGACAACAGTGTTGGCACATTTTGTGAAAACTGTGGTACTGGATTTTTTAAGTTGAAGAAAGAAGCGAAATGTGAACCGTAAGTCATCTTATTTTAACTATTCACGATATACTTAAATTCAGTTATAACTAAAGGTTGGGAAAAGAAACTTCAGTGGCGTACAAACGTACGGCTAGCTCCGAGCAAAAAAGAGAAAGACGGAGTATAGTACTACTTTGGCTTTGATGCGATGCTTTCTTTCATTTGCCCTTACTAGCAGTTGCGTGCATGAGAGGTTCTAAAGCATCTTCACCAAGACAAACCATTGAAACTAACATTGAACTTAGGCATGCGGAAAGTGCTTTAAGTCTAATTTGACAACTTGATTTTAGTGATTTATATATTTCTTATTAACTTTTAATTCATTTTTTAAATAATTATGAAATGTAGTTTACACTTAATATAATTGTACATTATGATTGAATGAAAGTATTTTATAATTATTTAAATAAATAAATAAATAGTAATAATAGTTATTTTATTATATTGTATTGTATTGTATTGTATTATATGTTATTATTATTTCAATCTTTGATAACTCAGTTTTGATTGTATACTGGTAACACCTCATTGAGACCGAGTTGCAACAAGCATCCAAGGATCACAAGGGCACCTTCTGAGACCTTCTGGTTTTCTGGATATGCTCTGCCTTTATCTTTATTCCAATCTTCTCAATCCATTTGTGAAGATTTTTTATTATCGTTAAAAGGGCTCCAACAACAACTGGTATCATTTCCATTTTTCTCATGGACCACATTCTTGCTGTTTATCGCTTCAAGCCCTGGTATATCTCTACTTTCTCTCTTTCCTTTTCTGCCACTCTGCTATCTCTTGGTATTGCAATATCAATGATTTTATACACTTTCTCTTCCTTCTCGACAATCACTATGTCTGGTCTTCTCGCTTCGATTATATTGTCGCATTGTATGTTGAAATCCCACAGCACTTTAGTTCTGTCAGTTTCTAGTACACTGCTTGGTTGGTGTTCGAACCATTTATCTGCTCTATCCAATTCATACAATTTTATTTCAGAATCATCCTCAGGGTATTATGAAACGATAACTTCACAATTAACCTACACTGCCGAAGTCAACTAAAAAATGTTGACTCGAGCGGGATTTGAACTCGCACCTTCGGGATACCGGTCCGCCGCTCTACCTGTTGAGCTATCGAGTCCACAGGGATTGGAGGCGAGTTTTTATCCAATTTAAGTGCACGAGATATTCTCGCGACAACTTAACGCTATCCATGAGGATGGATGTGCAGTGTTTCAATTCTATTTCAGAATCATCCTGCCGAAGTCAATGTAGGTACAATTAACCTACATTGACTTCGGCAGTGTAGGTTAATTGTGAAGTTATCGTTCCAATTCATACAAAACGACACAGTTCCTGGGGAATAATTCTGGCTACATTGTCGTGTCTCCTTTTATACTCTCTCTGCGCAAATTTACTACGTTCACTCACCAAGTGACTCACACTCTCACCCTACTCATTACACATTAGGCATAATGGAGACTCTACAGTGCTGTCAACGTGAAACTTCACATAATTGGTTCTCAGAGCCTGCTCTTGAGCAACAAAAATCAACGCTTCTGTTCCTGCCTTTAAATCTGACGTTTTTATCCAGTCCCAAGTTTTATCTTTATTTACATCTGTTTCTTCCAGTTCCCTCAGGAATTGTCCATACATCTTCTTTTCCCTCCAGGATTTTTCTCCATCTTCCACACGTTTTTTTTTTTGAATTTCTCGGATGTAACACAATTCACCACATCAACAATTCCAGCACTTTTCACTGCTTCTAGCAACGGCTCAATATTGTTCCTCACATACCACCCCATGTTATTCTCTTCACTACAAACGTACCTCTCGCAACTTATTAAGCCACGTCCTCCTCTTGCTCTAGGTAAGTATATCCTGTTGACATCACTTTTTGGATGTAAGGCTCCATACATAGTCATCATCTTGCGAGTCCTTCTGTCCAACTTTGCTATCTTATCTTTGTTCCACTTCATAATCCTTACACCATATCGTAGTACTGATACCGCCCAAGTGTTGACTGCCAGAATCTTATTCCTCCCATTTAGCTTTGATATCAACACTGCCTTGAGTCGTCTCATATATTCTTTTTCAAACTGTTCTTTCATTTCTTTGTCTTTTACTTTATCCAGTTCTAAGATCCCCAAATATCTATGTCCTTCACTTTCTTCCTCCTTCATGGTCATGCCATTCGGGAGCTTGATGCCTTCACACGTCATTACCTTCCCTCTCTTCATAATCAGTACACCACATTTCTTTATCCCAAACTCTATATCGATATCGTCACTGACTGCATGTACTGTGTTTACATGTGATTCTATTTGTCTCTAACTCTTCCATGTCAACTTCAAATCATCCATAAAGAGCTTATAGTTGATTCTTGTCTTCTTGTCTGTCCCATGGTGTAGCCTTCTTTTAGTTTCCTCAATACTAATGTCAACAGTACCATGCAGATTACAAACAGCAGCGGTGATAAGCTATCTCCTTGGAAGGTGCTTCTTCTGACATTAACTTTCCCCAACAATTCACCCGATGATGTTAGTTCTGTCTGCCATTTTGTCATACTTCTTGTAAGGAATTGCTTGATGGTATCAGTAATTTGGAGGAATTCGAGACATTCTATTACCCAACTATGCGGCACCATGTCATAAACCTCTTTATAGTCCACCCATGCCATTACCAAATTCGTATGTCTTTTCTTGCAGTGTTGCAAAACTATCCTGTCAATCAGCAGCTGATCTTTAGTCCCCCTACTCTCTCTGCGACATCCCTTTTGTTCTTCTTGCAAAATCTTGTTTTCATCCAAGAATGTATACATACTTTCTGCAATTACTCCAGTTGTCAGTTTCCAAATTAGTGGTAGGCAGGAGATTGGCCGAAAATTGTCTGCGGCATTACCTTTGGCAGAGTCCTTTAAACAGAGGATAGTCTTACCAAGTGTCATCCAGTCTGGAACCATGTGCTTTTCATTCAACATGTCTGGACTGAATAATGGGGTTGGACTAGGTTTATTTCATTACAAATGTGAACTTTTTCTATATAGGCAGAAATCTAGTCCATCCTCTGTTGCTTGCCACAGAGGACAAGGCTAATACTGTCCAAGGTCGCCACTTCCGAACAGGAACCGGTCTCGACTGTAACTTATCACGGTCAACACCTTGGATTGGGTCTATTTAACCGTAGATGGGTACGTTGTCGTTACTCTGGATATGGAGGTTTAGGGTTCCTAGTACTTGCCTAAGGTACTACCCTAGACTCATGGAGGGCGGAAGCGTCTTACTATTCCCGTTGTAGGCTACACCTAAGGACTACGGGATGTAGCTTGATGTTCTGGGAAACAACAATGTCACCGATAACAATATTTGGTGTGAAATATGAAAATGGGAACAAGTATGATTTTTTTTTTTTTGCAATAAAATCATGCTTGTTTCCATTTTCATATTCCACACCAAATATTATTATCGGTGGTATTGTTGTTTCCCAGAACATCAAGCTACATCCCGTAGCTTTAGGTGTCCAGTGCTCTGCTTAGAATTACTTAAGAATATTTACAATTTTTGTATTCGCTACCTAAACAACACCTTACCGACCCTAAAGAATATGGTATTATGGAATAAAAATCAAAGTAGCCTCTGTAACGCTTGCCAAAACATCCAAACTCTCCAGCATGTTGTGTCTGCTTGTAAGGTTCATCCAGAAGAAGGTCGATGCACCTGGAGACATAATTCTATCTTAAAAGCTATTGGTGATTATCAGGCTTCTGCCAGAAAAGATATCAATTTGTTTTGCGATATTGATGAATATAAAAGTCCTTCTATCATCACTGGTGATCAATTTAAGGCCGGATATGGTAATCTCTGACGCTTCTAGTGGCTTAATATTTGTGGTGGAATTAACTGTCGGCTTCGAAACCAGGATTCGGGACAATGCTGTACGAAAATCAAATCACTATAAAGATTTGTGTAATCAATTATAAAATCATTATAGTTATGTAAAGTTCATCAATCTGTCGATCGGAGCAATTGGTGTAGTAGGAAAGAGCAGCCGTTGTTTTTATGACCTACTAATGAACGATCTAAAACTTGATGAAACCCACAATAACTTTCTTGTCAGGAAAATAATTTCGTGTTGTATTCGTACAACGTACTATTTATTCAGTATGAAAGACAAAGAATGGCCCCAACCTCAACTGTTATCGTGGTAGTTTTTACTTGTTTTGTTATATTGTATACTATATCACTGTTATTTTAATATATTATACATATTTTAATCTCAGCTTGTTACCATAATACAACTTTTTTGCTTGTAAATTCAGTGAGTAAAGTTGTATTTTTATTGTATTTTGAAATAAAATCATACTTGTTTCCATCATCATTATTGCTATCATATTGTCTTTTACAGCTTATGCCGGTAGTATTTAATTTTCCCTCGAAAACTGGCTGCAAGTAGTAGTCTAAGGTCCCGAGTTTTTCAGCTTTCCAAGCTCCTTCTCAGTATTCTTGCTGTTCCAAGCAATGCCGTATTTTGAAGACGTTCTACTCTCATATGTACGTCTAGTTTTTCAATCCAATTATCCAGTTTCCTACTTACTGCTCCCAAAGCACTTATTACAATTGATATTACCTCAATTTTTTCTCATCACTAGCATTCATTTTATTTCCCTTTTCAGTTTGTCATACTTTTCCATTTTCTCTAATATTTTTTCACCGATTCTACTCTCTTGGAACCTCGATGTCTATAATTTTCCACTCCTTTTTCTTCTTCAACACCACCACGATATTATTATTATTATTATTGCTGTAGATGTTCTTGTTCTTGTCATTAGTTGTGATGACTAACAGATACTGTTATTGTTGTTATTATTGCTATTATTGTCAGGTGTCGTTGCCGTGGCCATGCAGCTACATGCAGTAGTAACAGTGGTTTAAACTGTGATTGTAAAAACAACACCAGTGTATCATTGTTTTGTTCGACGATACCGTCAAAAACAAATGACAAATGCTACGATAATCAGGTATGATGAAAAAGAAACTTTCCCAACGACTCTTTAGTTACGAACGAACAAATCGGATGCAGTTAATTATTGCCTGTCGTTAATTTAACGTTTAAGCTACTACTAAATATAGTGCGGCAAACCATCAGATTCGTTATTTATCACACTATAAGCCTGATTACATTTCAAAACGTCCAGCCCGATTAAGTGGGCTGAAATTCTTTGACTCTTTCACGGTGGGTTTAGTCTTTATTATTTTACTCTCACGCCTGACTTTTTTGCTTGTTAAGAGAAGAGGTCCTGCAGGGAAACTGTTCCAACTGTCTAAAATTAATTCTTTTCCACCGGTATCGGTCTTCTGCTATTTTAATGCTTCTAACCCCATATTATTTAACTGTGACTAACGGCAAACGATTTTACTTGTTAAGGGGAGAGGTTCTGTCGTGAAAGCGTTCTTTTTAGTTGGCTCTTCTCTGGAGGAATCTGTCTTCTACTACTTTACTCTGGCTAACGTCAGACGATATCACTGGTCCATAGGAGAGATTCTGTCGGCATAGGGTTATCACTATCTCAGTTGACGATTTCCCGGCAGAATGATTCTTCTATTACCTTACTCTGGCTAATGCTAGACAATTTTACTTATCAAAAGAAATCTAGCGGAGTTGATATATTCGACCCCCAATGTATTTCAAATTATTCCTTACAAGACCCAACTTTGACGTCGAACCTTTCGAGACCCAAACCTAATGCGAATAATCGTATCAAACAAGGAACAACCGATTCGATTCGTGGAACATACGGTGTCTGAGTCTTTCTGAAAATGTTGTGTCCATCAGTTGGTTGTCGTATCTATTATATCGGAGGGATAGGAGTTCAAGGTTCGAGAAGGAGGCCAAACGGTAATTATGACTTTGATCAATTCTTCCGTCAACTCCGTGTTTAACCCTTTCATGTTTTAGAGGTCTCCCCTGGACGAGTAAAATCGTCTGGCGATAACCAGAGTAAAATACCAAAGTTGAGTATGAACCTGAAAAGGTTAAAGGAAGGAAATTTGAAGAAACTCATCGGGTTAAGCTTCTGTTTAAACAATTTACTACACTAAAGCCCAGTTGAAACGTCGAGTTCATCATGTACCGAACCTAATTCAAGGTATTAAGCACATGATAAGTTTGGCGTCGGAACAATTAAGTTCGACATTTTTAATTAGGCTCGACTGTCTTAGGCTACGTTTACACTACAGCAAAATTATTTGGATTCTTTGGCCGTTGACACAGGAGAAACTGTCTGGGATAGTTGCATGCTCGTGTAAGCGCAAGCAGTGCTTTCTTATCTAAGAATGGACGTAAGTCCTCACAAATTTTATTGAATGTAACCCTGGACAACCGAAAAGTTTCTTTTCATCCTTAGTTTATTACAGCCCATGACGAAAAAATGTTCCCTCCACGGGCTACTACTTCTGTGATACGAAAAAACGAGTAAAATTGCTCCGGATTCGTGATCAATGCGAAGACTTTCTATACCAGATTCGTTACTTCAGTGTAAACGGCTACTTTAAATCCGAAGAAAAATTCTCCGGGATTGCCTACGAATCCGAAGAAATTTGGTCTACTGTAAACATAGTCTTAGTCGAGCTTAATCAATTGAGTTCAACATCGTTTCAAACGTCGAGCTCATCATGTGTGGAACTTAATTCAAGTGACCGACACGAACTGAAATGAGTAGAATTATGATAACCATGTCATAACTTGCGTAGACGCCAACATGTAAGATTGGAAAGACGATGAACGAGTGTTTTGCAAATCAGAAACAGATTGTAAATATCTCACCTGTTTGATACTAACGTGCAATCGATATTCTGCCATTGAAGAAAAGGAAGAAGTTGAGGGATGGCTCGCAGGACGGCGTTTTTAATATCGCAAAGGCTGTCCCTTGCGGCAACTGTGAAAAAATTTGAAAAGTAGTGGCTCAGGAGAAAATTATTTTGTGGTAAAATCATTGCAAATGTAATGTACGCTTTCTTCTGTTGATCAGGCTATTTAACGGCGAAGGGGATATCTTAATGGGTATTGTGGCATTTACACTCTGGTAACCATTAAGTTTTATGATAGTGGAAAATTTCAAGTGTTAGGACATTTTTAAGGCCGGACCGGAAGCTGATGCGAAAAGTGCAACTTTGAGCCTTCCTGGTGCGAATCGAACCCGCGATCTCCCGAGTGTAGTGCGATGCTCTGCCAACGGAGCTACGGAGGCCGTTGCTGAGAGCATGGTGACGAATTTAGTTTATATATGGTGGTAATGCCGATAAGTAGAAGGGTATATCTTAAAGATTATTGTAGCATTTACACCTGATTAACAGTTAAGTTTTATCATAAAGGAAAATTTCGAGACCTGCGGCATCGCCATTGCCACCATATATATTGGCAGAGCATCGCACTAGATTCGCGAGGTCGTGGGTTCGATTCCCAGCCGCAAGATCCAAAGTTGTATTGTTCGCAACAGGTCCCGGTCGGGTCTTAAAGTTAAAATATCCTAGCACTCGAAATTTTCCTCTATCATAATATTTAACAGCGACTCTGACATCCTTCTCCTCCGCGTCCTAGTACGCTCAAGCATACCTAAAATAACCACATTTCTGTCTTCTTGTCTCACAGTTTTTCAGTCCCCCCCCTTGCCATGAATACGCGCTTTCTCAAGTGACTGAAAGTAACGTATGTAGTCAGATGACGACCAAAATACACGAGTGCTCGCAGTCGGAAATTTTGTTCGTCGAATAAACTTCAACGTTTGAAACTTATTTCAAAGTCGAACTTAGTGGAACTTCACATGAGTTAGGTACGACACATGATAAGTTTGACGTTTGAACTAGGCCTAAGGCTGTTGTAGTGCTTTACGGTAGAATAAAACTAGAAATGTTTTCGAGATACGGTAAGTCCTCAGCAGAAGAAAGATCGGTTTTTTATTCATTTGCGACGTGGTGCTTCATTTATTGTTTCATTTGGACAATGACGAACCTTATCAGGACAGCACTATTTCTCACTTAAGGATTGCAGAAGGGAGGATGTTTTTTCCCCTTCTTTAATTTCTTTATTATTTGGCAGTTTTCTCAAAACTTACTGAAGGGGTCGACTTCGCTTCTTCACGGCTCAGATAGGGTCTAAAGTAATGTAGTTTAATCTTATGAGCGAATTCTGTCTTTGTTTTTTTGTTGATTGTCTGCTATGATTACAGTGTTCCACTTGCGACAAAGGCTACACTGGTAACCCAAAGGTTGAAGGTCAGCAATGTTACCGTATAATGAGGATTCTTCAACACTTCTCATTAACAAGGGAAAATTCCGGGAATCAACGCTTGTTTCCTGGACAAACAAACTTCTTTTACGTTTATCCCAGTTATACAAATGCTGATATTAGATTGACCTTTGATGTATTTGATGGTACGTTTTGTTTGTTTATACTTGTTCCCTTTGTACAGTAGTCTTTCGTTAACATTCTGTTTACCGTCAACCGTTTCACCCGTACTAAAACGCTTAAAGCGTCAGTTCTAAGTTTTAGGATAATACTCTGAATCGTGGCCAGATTGTAATCTGAGCAACCTGATCTCAACCTAACTCTAACCCTAATCTTAGTCCTAGTGCTAATTTTAAACCTTATCCTAACCAAGGTGGCGTCACTTCTCGGGTAACGCTTCAACCAACTCCCCCAACTTTTGGGGCAAAAGTGAATAGGACGAAGTAACAGCATTAAATTGCTCAGTAAGAGTAATTTGACTAATAAGAATCATAGGACAACTCTCAATACATCGAATATCTTATTATTGAGCCAGCTTGCACGTCAACCTTTGCAGTAGTAACCAAGCTAGTTAAAGAAATACCTCAAATTTTTAATATTAAACGAGATGATATGCAGACATATCACAAATACGAATGGCCGAATTATGCGAAAAAAAATAGTCTAAGAACATAAAATTATTATAGTAATAATAGTAAACATAATTACATTAACAACAACAACAACAACCACAACAACGACAACAACAACAATAATAATAATAATAATAATGTTGCGGCGTCGTTTTAATGATCAGTTGGATGAATGGGTCAACCATCACGTGGAGTATCCATTCTTTTTTCACCGTCCCCGGCCATGTTACCGTGGAGATCCATGTTAGCTGCTTTAGGCCTTGAAGGTAGGCAGGACATTGATATCGGAGTCAGTGACCTCCACAAAACAAGCAGGCTTTGACGAGATGATCTAGGGAGTGGCGCCCCTACCTTGCCAGCTGGGTAGACAGGTAACCGAAAGCTTCAGCTTGCCTTAATTGGCTGGCAACTGGAAGTACACTACCTTCAAGTGTTGGCAAATTTGTCCTGTTAACCCAAGGACTAGAAGAAAATTTGTGCAGCAGACTGCTGCTTCTGACCTTAGTTGGTTGAGGATGATCCAGCCTTACATGCTGAAACAGATCAGTACTAGTGTAAGAATAAAACAATGTTCAGACTTAACCCTTGCAGTTGCACACCTAAACTGATCTTAACTGGTTGACAGTGTCAGACTGGATTTGCACATCGGGGAGTACTATCAGTTGTCTCATGTTTGTTTAATCTCTTATTCATAGGCTCCATTAACGTGTACATTGCGACAGTGGACAGCACTTTCAAAGTACACGTCAATCAAAATGTCACCATCACCATAGATGGAATATCACATTCGCATGGTCATTCAGATGGTCTTAACAAATACACAACCTTTTCAAATGACACTTGCGTAGCTGTTATAACGGAAATACGTCACAGACTTGTGGTAACATTTCCGTCGGAAGAACACCAATTGGCAGATAAGAAGTTCTACCTCGTCGTTAAAGCAGGCCCTTCTGGTGCTGATGGTCTGGTTTACTTCAAACAAGATAACGTTAAGATCAATTTAGTTGTATTCTTTGCTGTGTTCTTTTCATGCTTTTTCCTACTTTTATCTTCTGTTGTGATTGGTTGGAGCATCAAACATCATATTCACTCACGTCAAGAGGTTCACAACAGGGAAGTTCGAGACGAGAGGTTACAGAGTCGTCCTTTCGGTAAATTTTCATTTTTGTTAGAATATCAATCCCCGTCGACAAGTCTGCTTCGTCATCGAAAAACAACAGGGTCATCCAGGAAAGCAATCCGACCTATGGGCTTGCAAAGTATGAGTGACTACTTTTCAGCAGTTTCCACTGTAATGTTGCAAATGCCACCTACAGAGAAAGCAAAAATGTCGATAGTCTTGGGATCTACGCTCACCACATTAAATCCACATCAGATTGACAGACTTTCAAAAGTGAAACCCAAGTTATCACAAGAACTGCAAACGACTAACCTTTAATGACAGATTGAGTATTTTGTTAGCAAAGCACTGCATGCTCCCACCCCACTGGGTGTCGTACTATTCCAAACTTTGTATGTAATAATGCGGACTAGAGATTCGTTATTCCACGTCGTAAATTTGACTCATTCTTGACATATAAGAAGTTATATTTTAGTTTTTAATGAATGACCGGAATTGAAGGCTGTCAGTGTTGCGCATGTCCGTTAGAGTTACTAATGCTTTCAATTGGCAGACGTCCGTCAAACTTAAATCTACTTTTTTTCGAGAAACACCATGAATAAGGTATTTTTGGAAATGATGAATCACTCAAGTCCAGTCTTTTTGTCTTCTACGTATATGCGAGCAAATGCTATTGCTGTAGTGGAAAGGTACCGATGTTAATAGCGAGAAATAATGCTTTTCCCTCAGAGTCGATCAAATTTCAGGAATACCAACAATTAAGAGGCGAAAGCGTACGACCAACAGTCGATCGCTTCCTTCAACAGCCGTATACTAAAATGATTTACCTAACAGTCTGCAAATGACGAATGCCTCTCTTCGTTTTGTCATTTGCTGACATGGAAAATAATATAAAATTTTGATGTACACAGTGTTCATCAACGGTGAATAGCCAATGTGCTAACACTCCTACACAATGTCCATCAACGGTGGACAGCCAATGTACTCACACTAAACAGAGAAAAAAACTGAATGCATGATTGTCGGATCAAAGCATTGCCTAGAACAAATCAGCGTTAGTCCAGATATATACAGAATGGAGATTATATATTGAAAGGGTGTACAACAAAAAAAGTCATTGGTATAGTCATAGATGAGCAATTAAAATGGAGAAAAGACATCGAGAATCAATGTAAAGGTATTTCCGATAGCATAGCACACGGGTGTCTAACCTGTTTGTGTGAGGGGCTACGTTCCCATTTTTTTTTTCAAGTGGCAGACTGGAAACTAAATAGGAACAAAGTAACCTAATGTGTCGGAGAAGAATTTTGATTTTATGTAGAATTTTAGAATCTAAACTTTTAGATTTTAGGTTTTTAAAATGAGTGAAGCTTCTACAGTGCAAGTGCTAAACTTTGAAAATTCTTTGTTTGATTAGTATTTTGTGGTGGGACTGGGCACCACATATTTCTTATGGTTTAAATTGAGAAGCTTGCGGGCCGAGCCCTGTCCCACGCACTGTATGTTGGACACCCCTGGCATAGCACTTTTAATAAATGCAAGATGTGTTTTAAAAACAGGTAGAATTCACTCGTACTTAATTAGTATTTGATATATCACACATCAACAAACTGCTGAAATTGCTTAACTGAGTTTTCGTATGTAATTCCTTGGAATACGAAGGGGTGCCCACGTTTCTGCACTCGTTCTATATCTTTACTAAGATACTTCCGCAGAGGTATCCTACGCCGCCTACCGTCTAAACTCCGGTTAAGACGGTCTTAGACAGTCTGGAGCGTTGGCTAGCGACGAGAACGAAGGAAAACTATAGATGCGTACCGTATTTACTCGAATAAACGCCGCGGCATTTATTAAATTTTACTACTTTTAGATGCAGCGCTTATTTGAGAGCGGTTCTTATTAACGCTAATAGAAAGAAGTGATTCTGGATAAAACATAACTACTTTTTTATTTCTAATAACGAAAACTATCAGAACAAGAAAAACAAAACGCACACTAAGGTATCGTCACTATTAATGTCAGTATCTTCTCCACGATCGGATTTAAATCTGATCGAGGTCAGGCACCTGCATCGGGGGACAAGCTTCGTCAACATTGCGAATGATCGCCTCATTCTTCTTGAGTGCGGTACTTGTTCGAGTAAATCCGATATTCAGGTATTGGTCAAATACAAGTGGTGTAAAGTTGAGAAAGTGTCTCTGTTATGAGTTTTTGCTCGCTTTAACTGAGTCAAGTGGTATTTGAGCTGTTCGAGACAATGTTATTCACATGGCTATTCCATTTTAAATCAGATGTAAAGGTTGGACTAAGTTATCTTGCCTGCAGTACTACTTCAAATGATTTTCCATTGACAAGGATAGGAATGAAACTGCTTTTGTATATTTTAGAATTGATTCCTAATTGCTCTTCTCAGTAGAATCGATTATTTTCAGACCATCTTTGTCTCTTACTGAACCTTGGATCCTGCTTTGACTAAACTTAGTAATGTTAAGGAAATTGTCAGGTCGTACGCAAATTTAAATTATCTTGGTAACAGAACGCTGATGGTTAAAACATAAAGCCATGGGTCAATTTTAGTTCCTTATGTGATTCCGTGTGGGACAGTTCCCCTGTCAGTAAAACAATCATCTCCTAATTTCATTAGTTACCTCCTATTTACTCATATCCGAAATATAGGGTCATATGTGACCCTATTTAGTCCTGGTGTTCAACCGTGCCAAACCGATAAATCAAGCCAAAACGCGTAATTTCCAGGTTTTTTAAAAGTAACGTTGAAAACCTGATCAAACGAGCAAGGAAAACGACCCTCGGACTGTTACTCAACTCCTTCCCCCAACCCACTTCGCGGGGACAGCGAGTTCACGGGCGCAGTCTCATCCACAAGTGGAATCTAGTTGTGGGGCGCGTTCCTTTTTGCTGTATACCCGCAGTATAGTCCCGTTTCCTCTCATGTGCATGGGACGCTTCTTTAGGTCTTCGATGAAGAAATCGTGCGGAATCGCATTCTCAGTGGATTGACCTAAGACACCTCAAAAGGAATTGATCGGTAAAGGTTTAAGAAGGACACCTGGAGTCCAATTTAAGGCCGTAGAAGGAAAACAAAGAAGTTTGAGTTTTGAATCGCAAAGCATTCTGGTCAAATGTACACTTGCTATCTTTTCAGCTACTGTCAATTAGCAAAGGATAATGCAAGATTCCCAAGAGATAATCAACTGTTGTGATTAACCGTTATAGCAGAATGAACATGTTTACTAAAGATTTAAAAATGACAGATAAGTAAGCAAAACCAAGATTTAAAATATACAGGTATTACATCTTGTAATATTTTAAACTACAATCCTTACGTTTAAGACGATCATGAAGAGGCATATGTCTGATTTACCACAACATTTGAGGAAAAAAGCTCAATATGCACGATGATTCAATCACTAAGTTCTTCCTTATGTCATCATCAGACACGATAATAATCCTGAACGGTCTTCAGAGTTGATCTCGAGGTATCAGTGAGCTGACAACGCCATCTCTAGGTCTGACGATTAAACGTTCCGTTACCATCTTCGTTTGTCCTGGCACCAGAGAGAATTTAAATTTTCTTAGTAACCGAGTCAACACCACTTTGGCTTCAATTTGCGCAAATGTTTGCCCAATGCAATTGCGAGGTCCAATCGAGAACGGTGTCCATGTGTACTGCGAAGACTTCCCTAAATCTGCTGACTCCCATCTCTCTGGCATAAACCTCAGAGGTTCTTCGAAGTGATCAGGATTACGACTCGCTGCATAAAAATTAACATCGATAGCAGTACCTTTTGGAATACGATAACCACCAATGTTTTCGTCTTGTGATGTAAATCTTGGAGCTCCAAGTACGGGTGGGTGTAGCCGGAGAGTTTCTTTTATGACGAGACTTGTGTATTTGAGATTAGGTAAATCGTTGAACTCCACTTCAGTTCTCTCCCCCAGAACTTCGTTCATTTCGTCCAGCAATCTTTCTTGTATTTTTGGATGATCAGAGAGTTCCATTAGAGAGAAAGAAAGTAGTGACGATGTTGTGTCGTGGCCAGCGAAAAAGAATGTAACAAACTCGTCTATAAGGTTTTCCATTGCTATAGTTTCATTGTCGCTTTCACACGTTTTCAAAATACATGTCAGCAAATCTAATGACAAATCTGTACCGATTTTCAGCTCTTCTTGCCTTTTTTGAATTACTTCTCTGCCAGTTTCCCTTAAATATGTTATGGCCTTGACGACCTTCTTTTGTTTGTCACTGAATGCTGAGAATATTCCAGGAGTAGGGAAGTTTAACATTTCGTCATTCGCACTTTGGAGAGAAATTTCAAACGCTTTCGTGAATGCTGCATCTTCGTCTGATATCACTTTGAAATCAACACCAAAGCCAACTTTACAGATAATGTCCAAAGTTAGTCTACTCAGTTCGTTTACCATGTTTACTTCAGTTTTGGTGTTAGCCGCCGTGGTAAGTTTCTTAATAAGGATGTCGCAACAAGCATTCATCTGGGGTACCATGAACCTTAAGTATTTGCGATGAAAAGCAGGATTAATTAGACGACGCTTAACTTTCCAGTCTTCGTTGTCCATATTTGTCACTAATCCAATCCCTAAAAACCTCTGTCCATACAATGATATAAGAGTGGAATAAAGCAGTTTCGACTTAGGATAATTCTTGGTAACTAGAGTTTCCTTAACAATATCTGGTGAACCAACCACGACTAAAGGAATGTGATATATCCATAGTAAGACAACCTTCCCATAGAGTAAAAGCATTTGAAGCTCAAACTCGGCACTCGGTAAACCACGACGCTTTGTCTCCACAAAGAATTCATTCAAGTGTCCCGTCAAGAAATTCTTGACTGGTGGACCAGGAATATGAGCATATTTGATATGGCGAACATAAGAGAGGTATAAGACGTAAAGAGTAAATCCAGCTGCGACGAAGAACAAGAAGATTGCCACAAGATAGATAAACAGTGAAAACACATCTCGGGCGGCCATCGCCAGTCGTTGCGAAATCTCTTAGCCTTTGGAGCCTGCGATACACTTAGGAGAAACTCGAAACGTGGAAGGAAATGAGAGGAAGTTTAAAAACCCTGATGTCGTAATGTAAATGTATATATTGTGCATCAGAGTTCGTTTGAAAATCATGATTCATGCCATGATTAACCGTTTAAATGTGATTTGGAAATCAAAACTGTGCTACTTTTGCTCGTAGACATAACTGGCACAGTCGTAGTTCACAATAAACAATTGGAATCAGCAGCTCTTATAATCATCAACGTTACAGCGTTTGCGTTTTATACCTAAGTGTTTACTAAGTACCTAACTCACAGTTTATAAGAAGTATATGATTTCATGTTAGGATTAAGCTGGATCGAGCATTTAAAGCAACTTCTAAACGAAGGGTTAGGTATTTCTACGCCTGGTTAACACAGTAACACTTCTCTCAAAATCTCGGTAATCAAAGGTGCCGTTTCAATCACAGTTGTAATGAAAATCATGTTGGATGAAGATTTACATGTGTCAGTTTTTAAGCAACATAATTTGCATTATTCATTGTCGATAAAGTTAGTTAAAGGAGATGGTCACTTGAATTTAAAGGAAATCAAATTCCTCTGATTTAAACAGCGACGTGGCTGGTATACGGACCCAACGTTATGTAGTTACGCCATGGTCATCTTGTGTCGAATATTTTGGAAATGCTCTGTTTAGATGGCTGTGGAGTGGTCGAGACTATTGTTGGATTACCTTGTTGTTAGACTTTGAACTTTGGACCAAAGCACAATGTGTGGTGGTGCTTCCGGGCGACGCCAAAAAAGGAAAAATCTTGTAACTTTAGAGGCGAGTTGATAATCGTGGTGTAGTGATGTAATCGGAACAAAAGAAAGAAGGTCTTGTAACTTTAGAGACGAGTTGTGATTAAACGTTTTACATTTATTGAAAGATACAGTCCCCAATTGTGTTTGGAACCAGCCGAAGCACAACTACCTTGGTGCGCCAGGTAGAAAAGTGCAATATCTTGACATTATATTCATTATACAAACACATACACACGAGCTGGAATATTTCAACAGGGCACAGCCCAGAATGAATGATGACTGTGAATTGATTAAAACCAGGCATTAAAGAGGTTTAGTAAATAATGATGCATTCTACTCAAAATCCTTTCGAAAATCTATTGAAATTTGTTCATGCATTCAATTTCCATACATTAGATCGTACAGATATGTCTGTGGCCCGTTAAAAGGTTAAGCATTAGTAGTAATTTTCTGCGGGATTACATCGTTATAAATTTGTAAAAAGAGATGGAAGTTTAAACGCTTTTGTTGGAGAGGTTTAATTGAAAATTTCTTCAACCTCAAGGATTGATCTCTCACTACGATTTGTGATCCCAGTAAGACTTTCCAAAAGATTTCAGATCATAAAATATTCATGCAAATTTTGCCAAAAATATTTCCATTATTTAATAATTTTAGTTAAAAATCATTCTGTGTAGTGGCTTCCCCACATGTGACGAAATTCCACACGTGGTAGAGGAATTTGGCCGATAATAGGTTGGAGGAACCCATAAGTAAAACCTCTTCTTCGAAGAGGAAATGGCAAGGTTTTCATTAATTTAAAAATTTAGCATAACTTGTCTTGACAACTGAAATAAGAACGAAGAACGATGAATTTGACATATAGATCCGCCTTATGCGCTAGAAGCCTCGGAGTCATTCAGAAGTGTTATTAAACACTTAGATTGACACAAGTGACGAGGGTGAAGGGATCGGCTGTTGGCTATTGACTTGCCAAACAGGAAACACAATCTTAAAATATATCAATCCCAGCAGAATACGTGCAGAACATCTCTTCTACCGCTAGTCTGGTGGGTATTAATATTAAAACACAATTAAGTAGGTTTTCTTTGTTCTTTCCAGGTTTTTATCTACCTAATAAACTTGCCAAGAACAATAGAGTATTTTAAAAGCTGGCGGCGGCTTTTGAATTGTCCCGGGACAAATAGGGGTTAATGTAATGATTAGCTGTTTTACATAGGTATCTGGGATTATATATACAGTCCCCGGAACTATATATATATATAATCCCTGAAACGTCGATTATAAAATACAAACAATGTTATCCCACGTCAAAGAAGAAAAAAAAATTAAATACACCTTATATGTAATATTTAAAAACCGAGCAGGAGTGCTTTATCGGGATTTAAAACACGAGGCGATAGCCGAGTGTTTTAGATCCGATAAAGCACGAACTGCGAGTTTTTTAAATGTCTTCTAAAATGAACCTCCTAATAAACTAATTCGTGAAGAAAGTTTGGAAATTTATCTTTCGTAAGCCGATTAAAATTGAACTTCTTCTTTACGTATAAAGGCACGTGTATCTTTATCACATATATAGATCCGACACGCTTATGATTTTTTTGTCTTCTCATAAATTAATAATGAATTTTAGAAATACGTATATTATATCCTACAAGTCTATTCCCTGGGGTTTTTTTAAGAAACCCTCTTTAATCGAGTTTTAAGTCGGATAAATACCTCGAACGTCGGGTTTAAGCCTCCGTTCTTGGTATTTATCCTATACTTATTTAGCATCCATTAGCTCAGGATAACAGCTTTAAAGCCTGGTTTACACAAACGACATAAGCACAAGGACAAGACCAATACCAAAACAAACCATGATATCTCTTTTGGGACTTGCGAAGATAAACAAGAATTTTTCTGTTTCGTCTTTTGTCCGGTTCTTGACTTTCGACGGTCCTTATGTCGCAGGCTTGACTTCATTCGTTTTGCATTATATATGAGCATAAGCATAAGCATAAAAACGAAACAAAAGACAAAACAAAGGAATGAAGTCAAGCCTGCGACATAAGGATCGTCGTAATCATAAGCATAAGATTATAGTCCAAGCTTAAGCCAAGAGCCGAACTAAAGACCAAACAAAGAAAAATTCTTGTTTTATCTTAGCAAGTCCCAGAGGTATCATGCTTTGTTTTCGTATTGATCTTAATTGTCCTTATGCTTATGACGGTCGTGCGAACCAGGCTTTAGAAGCAAATGTGATTCTAGCGTAAAATCTAGTTCATTTTGGGACATAGCAAGAAATACGACAAACTACGGGCCGAACTTACATTTTTTAGAGTAAAAAACAAATCCCGAAAAATGACATCTTGATAACCCAAGATTTGAGTTAAAAACAAGACGAATAATGACCGCGATAATATTTCAACTTTATCGCAAAGTCATTGTCAAATCGAACTGAATTGCAAGCAAGCAATGTCATTTATACATTACAACAGTGACGTCATCAACTCGAATGAAGAAGACATGCCTGAATGATTAGAAAGATACTGCTAATGACTGTTTACCAGTTAAGAACTCATATATGAAGGAAAAAGTGTTAGCTGTATGGATATCTTCAGGCCATTGTTTAACTCTGGCCTGTTAAACTTTATAAATAGAACTTCTAAAAGTAATAATAAATTAGGATTGTGATTTTACAAGAGTATGTTCTAAAGTTATTAATCATAAGACTTTTACATGTAAGTGAATTGTTCGTCATAGGAGGAGGCACGTCATTGAGATTGCCAAAAAGATCACTGGAATTGGTTAGACAATTGACGTGATCGCAGTTGGAAAACAAAGGCATTGCAAACGATGATGTAAACTACGCATAACCGTTTGTTCACTGCGTTAGCCATTGTCAAAGAAATGTGAAATATCTAATTTTCGGCAAAATTTTAAAGCGTTTTTGCATAACCGGATGAAAATGTCGTCTGCTGAGAGTGGATTCGAATTGTTACTTGCATGCAGTGCCGTACCAAGGGTGGCGGGACCACTGGGGCGCTTGCCCCATGCGAAAAGTTTTATGGGGCGATATTTTCAGAAACAAAGATTTAATTTTTTTTCCGGATTCTAAAACATTTTGCAAAGCTCGATAAAATGCTAAGTCAATGTCTCAATTTTTCATCCTAAATTGACATGTCAAGGCTCAGAGGAGCGTGTTTTAAATTTACAATTATATTTTAAGTAACAAAAAACAAAAAGAAAAAAAAAATACTGGTTTCTTTCTGCAGAAGAACTTCATATAATTGTATATGGTTGGTACTGGTATACAATTATTATAATATAAGGAGCCTGGGGTGCGTTAGAGGGCGAGGAGGGCGCTATTAGCAGAATTGGCCACGAGTGAATTACCACCTTGGTATGGCTCTGCTTACATGTAGTATTCAAAGTGAGCTAAAGTGACACTAACAGTGAAAAAGTCCATTTTAAAATATTTTTTTATAAGTGATGGTCGAAATAACCGCGGTAATAGCTATTTTATTGAATTTTAGCGCGCGAATGAACATTTTTTGCGGAAATTGAGTAGGTTTCTCATTAGTTACAGTCGACAGTCTATGAGACAAAAGAAACGGCTGCTTCGCACAATAAAATTCGTCTAGTGGAAGACAGCCTTAGCTAGCCCCGCTTGCTCTTTAAAAATCCCAAGACTTCAACGAATCTCAAGGTTCTTCAATGAACGCCAGCAACTCGCTATTCTGACATTTTAAAACTAATTGAAATGCTTTTTAATGAACTTTGAATGATTTACACATTGCTATTTTTAAGTGTATTTGTTGTAAAATGTATTTTACATTACAATCTGAAGTACATAAACATCAGCAATTATGTACATTTTTTATGTAAAGTCTTTAATTGTTAGGAGCACGAAGACATCGTCGTATCATGCTCATTGTGTATTTACCCACACAACAACAAAAAATTTGTTCAGGTTTGTAACCAACTGCATAGCACAGTAACATCACTAGTCGATTAGTAGAAGTGCAACGGTTCCTACAATGTGCGTCCACACTATAACGCTGGTTCATCGGTAGCAGAGATAGATTGATAGACAAATCGCTATTACTTCCCCAACATTAAGAAACGGCATCTTGGTAAACAACAAATGTGTTTAATTCTAACAATCTTCCATAAAAATATCTATAAATTTGAATAATTAATTGGAATTGTGTATTGCCAGTCCACGCAGCTACATAGTTGCTATTAAGGAAAGCTAGGTAAGGCTTATCTTGCAGCATAGAGGGAAAGTGGTTAGTGCCATTGTGTGTGAACTGGCGTTGTACCACATCAATCGAGGACTCATGATTGCGCCTCTGATCTCTTTTAGACTCTTGGAAACCTATGATTAGGATTATACAATTCAGTAATTCCTCGGGAAAAAAACCAAACTAACCATTCATACAAAAGTATATCGATTGCTCTTGCTTATAAATACTTAAATACATTCAACGCCAACGGCCGTGCCAGAAAAACTTGGATTTTGAGAAAGGGAGAGGGGGGGATCCGTGGAAGCAAATAACAGTTACTAAAATTAATAAATTAATAATTGTTTGCAACTAGTATTCATATTTGAGAAAAATTCTTAAGAGTTTTAAAAAACGTTTTTAGAAAACTTAATCCCTCTTTGGCTCCACGGTTCATCTCCTTTCCAATGTTGTGTCCAGCACCCACACGACCGAAGGATCATTTTCGATCTTCTCTGAGTTTACGATGGCTAGGAAAGCTAATTCAATGGGTCAGACGTCACAGCTGTCCGTTAACTCAGTACTCATAATCTGAAGATTAAAGAAAGGCAAATATTATGAGTGATGAAAACTGCATAAAGAGACAGTTCACTATATCAAGAAGAACATAACACATCAATTACAAAAGACCAGGGAAACTTTTGCACTTTCCAACTTAGGAGTATTCATCTACTTGGCTTACATTAAACTCCCCCCGAGCAACCAAGTCACTATAGCCACAGGATGGGTCGGCTTTTTTAACGTTTTCGTTCTTTGGTTATCATTTTTATTTATTACACATGAATGAGCTCACAATGACGCATGCAGATTGGCTGCCTAGCCGCGTGACAGGTTTTTCTTACAAATTGACAAGTTTGGGCGGGAAAATTTCCAAGTTGATAGGAAGACAAACAAAGCAGATTTATAGGTGTTTTTCACAAAAACAAGTACCAAAAAAGTATCTAAACGTTGTGAATGACGATTTTATGCAGAAAACTAGATGAACTGATACAAATAACACGAATAGGTAAAAACTAGAAAGTATACATAATCGCAAACTAAACTAAAAAGTTCGTTAAAAGCGATGAAGGAAGGAGCCAAAAGTCATGTAACAAATTCCTCGTTAACCTCTGTTTGGTCTGAACGGGAAAGTATTTGTCTTCGGAGTTTTTCGCAATAAAACCTCGGGCAAATACTTTTCCTTACAGACCTCATACTGTTTTAATAAGCACTCAGTACGTTTCTTTTAAAAGTAGTCTCACCGGTTTACGGAGGCTGAAGATTTAGTGTTACTCAAAAATTTTGATAGTAATTTTCATATTAATACATTTTCCGTTTGTCTGCCAATTGACTTTTTAAGTAAGGTAATAAATAGGGGGTGAAGCTCAATTTAGATTTCACATATCCCGTACTAAAACTCCTGGACATCTATCAGCATCTGGAGTGCTGGACATACTTAGATTGAGACCTGCATATAAAAGAAAATTTTCCTCCACTAATTCATAATGAAGACATAATACAGCACATTTTCAAATCAAAATTTCCAGCTTTCCAATACGTTTTCGTGCATATTACATCTTACTTTCTAGGAACTGGAGGAACATATTTACAAAACCTTCAGCTACGTCAGTTAAATTAGCCACTTGTCTCGTATCTTAAAGGAAGCCAGAATACCAGAAAGATTTGTTTTTAGATTAAGAACTGGAAGAACTTATTGTTTACAAAACCTCCAGCCAGGTCAGTTTCGTTGGTCAAGTGTCTTGTGTCTTTCAGGAAGCTACGATACCAGTAAGATTTGTAACGTTCTTAATAAACGTTCAATGTATGTGTTGTTTTCCTTACAACATCTACTAATCAAATCATCAACGATTCTTTTTGTAGTTGCACTCTTGATGCTAATCTACGTGACAGCTTCATTCTCTTTGTCACAACTATACATATATTCCAATAAAATAATAGAAACCAGCTATTCCTCTTCTAAGAAATAAGAACGAGACATTCACGATCAATTTCAGCAACCAATATTAGGATAGTCTGTGGTAAACAGGAGAAAGGATTTCGCAGTCATTTGAAATTTCGAGGCTACAACGCTAATTTAAATACTATTTTCTAAAATCACAGTAAATGAATATTAGTATTTACAACACAGTAATATTAGTATTAAGAACGCTGTACTAGTGGTTCATCTTCGAATATTACACATATTTCATAGAAGAGAAACATTTTGAAACAAACGCTAACCAAAGAATTCCTGTTGCTTCCTCTGCTGCTTCTACTGCTTTCGCTGCATCCACTGAAGGACGACGACCTGATTGGTCGAGAAATATCCTAGAATAAATAAAATGTACAACGGTGAATGTATATAAACAACGAAGGACACCAGCACGCAGTCGCCGAGGTGCGTTCACACTCTATTCTATGAACAGAAGCATGGATTCAGTCACGGGATAAACCGATACTACGAATACTCCGAAAATGAGCGGACTTTGCATTAAAACGCAAAATTTCATACTGGTTAAGACAATTAAAGTTTACCGCAAAACAAAAATAATGATTTTGGACATTTCGAGTACTTTTATCATATACACGATTAGTAAATGTTTGCCAGATTCAGATTCTCAGAAAGATTTTCTGAACCTCTCACGGGGATCGAACAAAAAACCTTCACAGAAATGGAGAAACGTTCTCAGTATCTTTATCTCGAGGAAACGTTTGCTATGACATTACCCACGTCCACTCACCAGCTGATGAACATTCAGCGATAGTCGGAAAATACCAAGCTCAAATTTATAACACCAGGACAAAAAGTAAATACACATTTAAAAGTCGTAAAGTCCTAAAGAGTGTCTGAGAAAGCACTTACATTATAGTTATCAGAAACAGGTAATTTATCATTCACCGAATCCCAGTTACCTGATAAATATAGAAAAGGAAGACAGAATATTTACTCATAAAAAAAAAAAAATCATACAAAAACACTGCATTGTAAACTATAGTTAAGCTGATATCTTCAATCATCTAACGCCCTTATTTGAAAGAACTCTTTAAGTTATGGAGATTGGCCATTACAATTCATCCACTCCTCACATGATTTTAAGAAATAAATGATCGTTTGTTATGAAAATAAAAATTTGCACACGTCATATAATTTAATTTGTAACCCAGAAATCTTGAATATCTTTGAGATTATTAAATCGTGCGAAGCTCATCGGATATTTGAAGTACTGTATAGGTTGATGTTCTCGCATAATTTTCGATATCTGAGGCTCTGCTGGATGAAAAAATCAAGATGCAAAGGTATTTTACCAAAATACCTTTTGGAATCCTCTGATTCCTTATCCCTCAACAAGCTCTTCAGGTGCGCAATTTCGGGCTCTACCCATCTTCTTTCCAAAAATATCGCGTTTATAACCACGATTAATAAAAACCATTGTTCTGTTTCATGTTAACTCCTTTTTCAAATGCTCATTTAGAGTTACTAATACGTCGTATTCTCAAAGCTTGGTCATACGGTATCGCTAATTTAACGTCCAGGATGTCACGATTTGAAATCAAACTACTGATACATTTTTGGTAAGTTTACACTAATTATATCTGCAGAAGTTATTCCATTTGAAGGTGAAATCTCCACATCTCGTTGTGAAATCATGGTATCCAAAATTGTGAACCAAAATTTCAAATAATAAATCTTGAAAATTCTTAAAATGCTGCTGAAGGATATCTTATAACTAAGTAAATTTTACGGTTTCATTAAAGTTGTTCAAAGACTAAAATCCCTCAACAATATGCCCACAGAATAAGACATATTGTAAAGAACTCTCCACCACAACCAAGGCTTCATAGCAAGTTCCTTAAAAATAAATTGTTCCACATTACCTAGATATATAATTGGCAAATGCTGAGGCAACTTTTGAATCTTCTCGTAAAACTCTAAATAGTTATTAGTTCAAACCAAGCGACAGCCAATACTGCACTGTCACGTGACTAGTTGGAATTTTTTTTCATCAAGTCGAGAAAAGCTGGAAAAGTGATGGCTTGTTGATGAGCTGACGTGTGCTCTGATCGGCTTAAGATGTTGCGCTTTAATTACCTTACTTGCTGTTCGAAACATGTGTTTCACATACGAAATTGCAGATTCACATATGAAAATTAATTTCCCACATGAAATATTATTTTCGTATGTGAAATTGTTGGTGAAACTTTTTAAGAGTAAAGAGAAACGAATAGCTTGGCAGTCGCCCGTTTCTAGCAAGTAGAAATTTAACTTCTGGCAGCCTTAACTTCAATACCTTTTCCAGAAATTACGTTTAGAAATGTGTGCAGTTCTGCGCGTGATTAATTGACGAACAAACAGTGAATAACTTACGGCGACGATTTAACGAGTCATAAATTTACCTGGTTCGTCGTAGTTCGGCAAAAACGTATCGTCCGAATGGGATGGATGTGAAAAACTTCGCGAATAACGTTCTTGTTTTAACTTCTGTATTTGAGCATTTGCATATTGCATGTCACAGTGCAATCTGAAAAAGGGAAAAGTCTGATTAGTTAAATAAAACAAGACTGAAGCTATCTTTCAATTGGCATTGAAGTAACTAGTAAGTACGCAGTCGTGACCTCTGCCTTTCTCTAATCTTATTTCCAAATGGACTGGAAGTGGAAGACTACAACAACAGTTACCATTGGACTAATTCAACAGCGATCAATTTGGGCGGGGAATAGGTAAGGGAGCTCGACAACTAGTTCACAACGAGGTTATTCTTAAATAAACTGTTTCGTGGAATTGGCTCCTTTTTTGGTTACTTTGATCATAGGAAACAAACGAATAGATTTAAACTTTTCCCTTAGATTATATTCTACGAACGTCTTACAATAAAGTTTTACATGTTTGAGATCAGCTGATCTCACGCTTCTTATTCAGGAAAGTTTTTCTGAGCCCCTAGAGAGAATCATGAACTTCTGGTCGCCAATGAGATGCTCTCACCACTGAATTACACGGCCTCGGTACAAACGAGTGCTGGTTCGTAAATTCAAGCATTTCAACATTACGCGACCGCATTCACTCCAACAGCAGACTATCTGACTCAACGGTCCGAAAGCTTAACTGTTAATAAATTCAAGTGTTCACCACAAATAGTGTTATGTAGATGAAATGTTTCGTGTAGGTGTAAGGTTAAGGACTCTCACCTTTCTCTATTCATATCCCGATCGGCTATAACATTCTAAAACAGAAAGTTAATCAAACTAAGGGTCTTGAGTTCACTACCTGCATCAGATGACCTAACAGCTGAGTATTAGACGTAACATGCTTTTCGTATAGTACAACCTAGTTCCGTTTACATCTATAAATACCTAGCTAACTAAACTAACCAACCAACCTAACTAAACAAACAAACAAGGCGGGCAGGCAGACCTGCCAGCTGGTCGGTAGAAGGACAGTAAGGCAGAATGATAGGAGAGAAGTAAAGGTGGACAGAAAAAGACGGATAGATTGATATACAGTTAGATACAGATTCAAGAATAGCCACAAATACAGATAGATACAGACAGGCCAACCTACCAGTAATGTTGTCAGGTACTCGTTTAGTATCGCCGTAGACTTTGCTAGTTGCTGCTATAGTAAACAAAACAATCACCTCAAGTTACAAATACTCAACACTCAAAGTAGCGGAACTAATGGTATTAGTTAAAAAATATTTTTCTCGACTTTTCCGTCTGCGAGCTCACAAGGCAACAGAAAAACAAATCGCTTCACCTGAAAAAATCCCGAAGCGGAAAAATAACTCAAACATTTTGGGATGCTACTGTGGCCACGGAGTTCTTTTAGTATCTTTCCAAGTCATCACTACTGGTGTTTGTTGTATGAAGATTATTAAAACGTGAGAGATCATCAAACTCACCGGAGGTGGAAGAGGATTTTCCTCAGAATTTTGAGATCGATCACTTCCTTCGCTTGGATTTAAGATGCTCGTGACGGCTCCGGTCAATCGATTTACTGAAAGAAATGTCAATAGATATTTTACGAAAACTGTCGCTCACTTATTCAGGCCTAATCAAGGGTGCTTTTAGACATTTGACAGATAAAACCACAAAAAGCTTTATTCGTTAGAACGCAGTTGGAATATATTTCCAAACAGTAATCTCCTTCGGAAATAAATTAGTCACAAATATGCTGAGAAACATTCAAAGCAGAGCAACAAAGTTAAAGGGTATATTATAAAAAAAAAACTCCTGAACTTTAGCCAATGATTTTGTAACTAAATCTTCATTCTAATCATACATTGTTTTGAGAAATTCCTCTTCAATTCCGGTCTCTGGTAAACGCCCTTGTGAGCTCTTCTTAACTTTCCTAAAAAATTCTTAACGAATTTTTGTCCTAATCTAATTCATCATTGGGCAATTGCCAATATGAGCAGTGACCTCACTTAGTTTACTTCACTTTCTTTTGCAAAAATAACCATTTGGTGTGATGACCTGTCAACTCTCTTTTTAGGGAGATACCCACATTTTGGGAAGACCCCACTTTGGTGGTTGAACTCATTTTTCTTTTGGTGTGATATTTTGTGCAGTGACCTTATTTACCTTATTCTTAATAATTCGATAAGATCATTCGATAAGCATATTTTATTTGTAATGATTTCGGTGACATACACCTTGAGTGGTGATCCCACGCACGTTTTTTTTTTATATTCATGTGCTTGGGGATTGGCGACCGTATGGGGCAAGTAGACCTGAAATTTGCTGGTGCAGTCAAAGTTGTAAGTTTAAAAGAACGATTTTGTAACCTAAAGGTTAAATTACATCATTGATATTAGAATAAATATATTACATGACTAATTATTTACTACTTTCCTTTAAAATGATTTGTGGGATAAACGACTTCCTAAAACGTTCAGTCTCACATGAATTAACTTGTATATCCGCATCTCGGTCTCACGTCATAATCAAATGAAACTTTACGAATCAACAACTCACTTAACTTATCATTCATTATTCATGTTCTTATCAAAAAAATTGTTCACACAATTTTTCGCGACGCACTTAAAGTAAACCAATAGTCGTAAAGTTCTGGGGTTCTCTATAACTTAAAAATGGCAACATAATTCTCAATGCACTTCTTTGAACCTTTTCGATGTACAATGACCGACGTTTATTTGGCCCTGTACATATGAACTAATAAACGACCATCAGGACGCTCAATGGAAATATTATAAAGCTCGTTTCATGTAGTTTTACATGATACAGATTTAAAACTTTAAATAATAATCTAATAAAACTCTAAATAATACAGATTTAAAATATATTAAATAACCACTTAATTCTTTGACAATCTGTCGCCTCAAACATAAAACCACAACCACTGCAATCATAAAGAAATGACATCTAATTTGCACACTAATTTCTCAATTCACCCAAAATCAAATCGTTGGTATGAACTTGAGTATTCATTTTTTGTACGTACTATTCAAACTTGGGGAAGTCTTTCAAAAATATTGCAAAAGCAGCTTTTTTAAATTTGTACAATTTTTTTTTTGTTCTGGAATTATCTTGACAAGGTTAATCTTTTTATCTCTTTTTCACTTGTAGTTTATACAATAGCCCAATTCTTATGAATAAACACACTTTATGATTCTGAAATGGTGACAACGGCCCCTAATTGAAGTAAGACTTATCCAAGCGATCAAGTGGGTTTACCTAAATAAACCATCCAGCATCACAACTGATCACTCTCTTTTTCCTCCATCTAATAACTCATCTGACCTTCATTCTTATTCTTTTTTGTTCTTCTCTGACCTTTTTAAAAGCTTTTGCCACACAAACGCGATCCTTTAATGAACTTCCCTCAGCTATCCTCTCTGCGCTTGGGATTCCTACTCTTTCCATCATTTCATGTCTTGCTCGTGCCATGTAATTAAATGTACAAAGTAGTCACTTTAGTCACTCCCACGGCTTGTAGCCCTTTGAGCTATTGCTTTTAACATCGATTCCAACCAGGATGCTCGCACTGGCATTCTGACAAACCATGCAAACAACGCAGGAGAGTGGAACGATCAATACGTTGTCTTAATTCAGGCTCTAGTAGATCTAATTACAAATCATCCAGGTGATGGTCGTTATTTTCCAACTTTACCACTTTTTTACGCCGCAGCAAACATCTTCTTTATCAGGACAGAGCTGTGTCTTTTCTTGCTTTCTAAGTTGCCAGAGAAGAACAGCATTGGCATTATTGCGACTTGGATCTCTCCTATTTTCTTTTTTTTTGACCATTGCTCCATAGCCATTCTTGTGATGCACTGGTTCTGCTTACCTTGCCATTGTAGGTCTGTAACTTGTCAGTTCTCTTAGCAGTTAATCTACATTTTCGGTCAGCAATTGGCCTTCCATTGTCCACCGTACCTTTCCCTCATATCTCACCGGCTGGTTGCCATGCTATACATTCCAATTTCATCACCCTTGCATACAAAATCTTACTCTTCCCACGCCCTTCTTTCCACCTCTTGTAATCACTAGATTTCAGCCATTGTCTGTAGCATCTGCTTTGTCTATCGGTATTTTCTTATTTCAAACAAACATAACTAAATCCATATGTAGACGGTCCCAGCCGCCATAGTAGTCCTTGTTGTCCCCATTACAAATGAAACTTGTAACTTGGTTTTTGTGTACGGGAACGGTCGTATGTCTATTTGGCAAAAGAGCAGGGTGAATTTGTCATTGGGTCCTAGAAATCATGCTTCCAACTACTCCTCGCCATATTGCTCTTTTCTTCTTGTACATGCAAGGTATAGTTTAGACTCGAAGTCAAACTACCTCACAAGAGTCCATTAAGAAAAGAATGTTAACACTCAAGTTTACGATAGAGTCTCTCGTCGCCAAGGGCCCACATAACTCACTGCAATTTTAATGTACTATTGGTTCTGTTCATCAGCTGCTCGAACTCTTAAAGATACTGTTTTTTTGTACACATGTATCTTTACCCCATAAATTTTTTCCCGCAAGCGGGTGACATGTTGACTAATTCATTAAAAAGGTTCCAACAGCTCTTCTATCCACTCTAGCTTTATATGCAGTGTAGATCATTCGGGATTCACATCGACACCACAACTTGCATCCCAACATTCTGAATCCTTTCTTGATGTCGGGAGGTAAACGTTCTGCTAACATTTCAGCTTCCACAATGCAAAAGGAAATAGTCCCCAAATCAACTGGCCTGGTCTTTGTTGAACATAATTTTACTCCTACACACAGGTAGAACAGTTGAATGTTTTCATCAACCTTGAACTAAGGCGAGAGCTTTTACCATCAGATGGGCCCGTATCATATGCTGGTGGGCTTCGGGTAACTTGTGACGTGTACCTTAATTTTCCTCCAATGCTGCTATACCTTCACCACAGCTTCCAGATGAAATCAGTTAATCAAAATATAATGACAAACCTGCTGGTATTGAGTGGCTTCCGGGTTTAGTCTACCACTCCACTGACTAACAATTCTATAATTCTATTCGAAATTCTGGGCATCTTGTCACTCCTTTCTTATCCTTTGTCAATAAACATTGCAAAAATGTTTACAAACTTTTACTTACAATACATTTTTGAAGACTACCAAAATAAAACTCAGAACTTGAATGTTTCAATTGCGATCGGTAAGACTAGGGGAATTTTCGGGAAACACCAAAGGATGACTGCTCAGAAACAAACTGATTGCCATAGATGCAAACAAAGGAATGGACATGCAATTGTCGATTTGGTTTTTCGTTACTCTTGTTCACTTATTATATTTCCCATGGTTTATGATGTCATTCGTGCATGAAATAATCGACCTTTGCTTTCTTATTACTCCACAAAATCCCGTTTCTTATGAATTTAGTTTGATACCCTTTACCCGTTACAGTTTGAGTTAGCAATGATTACAACGCCGAAATGCAAATAGGAATAAAAACACCCCACAGACGACCTTCAATAACTAAAAGACAACTCTTAAAGTAATAAGATGCTTTTCAGCAGATCAAACACTGGCACTATAATCACCTTCGAGGATCGAGGAAACAACAAGGTATCTAGAAAAACAAAACAAAGCAAAACAAAACAAAACAAATATGTAATTCCTGCTTCAATGAAGTACAGCAACTAGTTGTAAGTATCTTTAATTGCAACTAAACGAGTTAAGCTATGATTTATGAGCCATTTCTTAACATTGACCACTGGTCAATAGCGACTTGGTTTGGCAGCAGGTTCCTTTGGCCAAATCTCGCTAGTTCACCCCGAGATTGCACCAGAAACAATCACAGAAGGTCTGAAATCCAAATCTTTTACTGAATGAATAGTCCCGTACCCCCAAGCGGACGCATTTTGTGCGCATTATTACGTTGCATCTATACGTACTTGCGTGGATGCCTGCCGGACCAAAAGAAAATTGTTTCTTACTGGCCTGTATGCACTGCATGTTAGTCCTAACCTGGGCCTTTTAAGGGCAATTTTCGGGACTTGGAGAGATCGGCTAGGCCATTTAATTCTCGCTAGGTTCTAAATTTCAACGCCGACGATGGAGGGTCATGTTGTTGGGCTGGTACAACGTTATAAGACTCGCATAATAAACAGTCTTACCTAGCATCCAAGTTGTTTTCTGAAACTGAATTCTAATTGGGATAGAGAAAATAATTATGATTAGCTATGCCGTTTTTCAGTGGAAGGTTCCTTTAAAATAGATAAACAAACTGACATCTTACTTTCGCAATCGAACATAAGCCAAGAATTGAGATACGATAAATACAGTTTAAATTCTAATACCTCTTTAGACGCTAATCCTTCGGTAGAAGGACTTCCCTAAAACCAAATACCAAACACAAAATATGAATGATCAATGAAAGAATCGAAGTACTGCACTGGACATCAACTCTTATCATATGAATGAGGGGTCGAATCTAACTCCTTCGCTTCTGTTTGACTCATGCATTTAGCTCATAATGCTCCCGGTAACTGTGTCACAATCTTGCATTTATCAAACTGGAGTATCTCGAATAAGGCTCATGTGTGAACTCTAACAAGAATAGTCGTCAATCGACGTTTACTTACTAAACAAATTCTGCAGCATTCAAGCTTCAGAAAACGATAATGAAATCGTCATGCAAAAGAAACTCACTCTGATTTGTTCAACTAAACGCGATTTTTCTTCCAAAAGTCTTCTGATTTCTTCATCCTTTTGCTTCAGCAATTCTACACAAACAAAAGAAAGGCCTTTACGAAAAAAATATGAAATAAAGTTAAACATTACAGCAACTTTGTGAAACAACTGGCAAAGTATACATCATCGTATCTCGGTATTCTCGGACATTGAATAATTTTCTAAAAATTTTACGAGTTATCAATATGTTTAAGACCACATTCACACATGAAAAAATTTTTCGGATTGACGCACACATATTTCAAATTTACCACAAAACAAATATTCTGATTCGGACAGCGTATTTAACCGTTTAACTTCGGACAACGACATAATACGACTTTGAAGATTTTGTTCTGGTTAACGCCAGACGATTTTATTCAACAGGAACGAAGCTCTCTCAAATAAGTATCAAAGGGTTAAAGGGTTAAACATGGCTCCATGAATTCAACAACTCACTGACCCCTGGGAACGATATATTGCGCCTTTAAAGATTAGTGTAGAAAGTCCAGCTGGCATAAAAGGAATAAAACCTATCTTTATGACCTGGTTAATTCTTTTATTCCTGAAAACGACATACGTAGATTCTGAAGATCTTATTCTGACTAATGCCAGACGATTTTATTCGGCAGGGGGAACCTTCTAGCCGGCGTAAAAGGGATAGCTAAAAGTGTTTCAGGTTCAAAGGAACCGGGAATGTACCCATCCTAGACCACGTTCAAAAGACGCCAGTACATCATGAAAATGTTTTATGGGTGTCCTTGCATTCAGACGGCACCCATGAAGCACCATGTGTAAAAATATTATTTGGCTAATTTTACGGTGCAGTTTTTCATTGTTTAAAAATAATCACATAAATTTATTGATTCTTTACAAACAATCATTCTAGCACATTTCGACTGTTTATAAACAAACGCTTCTTTATAAACAAAACCATTTCCACCAAATGCTTATTTATAAACAATCAAACTCGAGCAAATGCTTCTTTATACATAAGCATTCTTGATCAAAAGCTTACTTATAGAAATCAGAGCTTAACGGCATCACCTTTCTTAAACGTGATACAATTATTAGTAAACGATCCACTTTGTAGTTTTGATACTGTTACCAGTCACAACAACGAGGAAATTCGCTCAGTTATAATCAATTTGCACGTGTAAATAATGCTCATATGCAAAGAAGCGGTTACTTATTTATAAATAAGCAGTTGCCGCTGGTCTGTGGCACAGTCTATGGTTTGGAAGTTGGACGTTATGCGCAATTTATATGCGCAGTACCTACGACACTACACGTGACCTCGCCTCTCGCCGCTTCGTCGTTAACTCAAATTTGTCATCGTGTGTGGCAGAGATGAGTAATTTTGATACAGACGAGTTAGGAAGGATTGTCACGAATGCCGTTTCGAATTTTTTGAATTGTCCCGGTAAGAATGGTGAAAATTCCGCGTCCGTGAGGCCCTTGGTATACAAACAACATCTTTGCTCCAGATCTCGTTTGAGGATAAAACGTGTTTTCAAGCTTACAAATCCGTAAATAGTAAGAAATGGTGACGGCAACTGACAGAAAAATTCCACTGACACACGATACTTACCTGACCCTGAGGGGTTCGCGTTTGTGTTGCCGTGGGCCTCGCAGACGCGGAATTTTCACTATTCTGACCGGGACGATTCAAAAAATATCACTGGTTTGTTGAAGCATATGAGCGAAACAGTACTTATGATAAGCAAGTGGATTGGTGTTTTGGCAATAACTTACACTATATTAAATTCTCACGTGCCAGCTTATCTGGTGAAACCACCACCGATGAACCGGTGTCCCAGTAAATACGTCCCCACAAAAAAAAACTTGTCGCCACGGAACATATTTCCAAGGAAATTCTTTAGGAAATAGGTCCCCCTCCTCCTCGGAAATGTGGTCCCCTTCATTCGTGCGCAGTACCCTCAGACACCGTGAAGTCATTGTCGAAGCCATGCTTCTGAAGCTATATGAGAGTATTTAGATGTTGAAATTGAATGGATAGTGTAGTTTTTATGCAGGAAGTATATAAAGACCACTCTTGCTTTGCTAACACTCTTGTGTGCGTTAAAGAGGGATAGGGAACTGTCGAAAACTTGAAAAAGAAAATACTGACGTTTCGAGCGAAGGTCCTTTATCAGATTTATCGGTAACTTTGAGTTACATGACTTTTTCCCTCTTGAAAATATCACTTAGTTCTTATATCACATCAAGTTTCAATCCGACCAAGGGCCTTCGGTCAAGATGTCAATATTCCAAGTACTCGAGTGTTTCTTAACCCTTTGCATACCGCAAAATTTGAATAAAGCGGAACCAAAATTCATGTTACTGCCTCTTGACGTTCTGGATGCAGAGTTTGGCGATTGGTCATATGCTGCGTAAGCTACTTCGGTTTACCCATCTGTCTTAGCAGAGGTCCGCACACATTTTTTAGCCAATCATATTTCGAATGCCTCTGATCCGATTTGTTCTGAGATAAGAGACCTTAAGCGATCGACGTTCTTGAGTCACGGACGCCAGCCGGAAGATTTGATGAACAGTGGTTTTGATATTTGGGCCATGTATTCTTTGAATAGAATTCTTTTTATATGAGCATTTATGATAACTTAAAAATCCCAGGAGAGATAATAACATGTCTAATCAGTGAGTCAGCGGTGAACTTAACAGACAGATGTTGACGTTGTAGGAGGAGACGTCGTCTTTAGAACGTGGAAACGCTGTTAGTGACGTCTGCGGTACAAAATGAAAACGGCGTTTCAGACATTCGACGATGCCCTTGGGATTTGAAATTAATCATTTTCTTCGTTTTGAATGAAATATTTTATTGAAAGAAAAAGCAGTTCGAGATTCAAGAACGCCTGTTGCTTAAACTCTCTCCTGAGATGATTAGACGACGATCAACTAAATTTCAAATTGTGGTTCTTGTTTTCCCTCGCGACTATTTGTTTTTTGTTTATGGTTTATATTATGTAAACTTTTGACATGAAGCTGAGTATGTTCTGAGAAGGGAGAAAAATTTCTAAAGAGGGGTACATGTGATTTCGTTTCGGTACCGGTTGTAAACATATAGTCATACGTTCCAGGTATAGTATCATGTGTAAAGATATACTCCATTTATCGAAGTATAAACGTAGTATAAGACTTCCTATTCTGATAAGATCTCAAATTAGTTCTTTTTCACGGCTCAATTATCCTTGCTCTCGAAATTTTCACCACAGGATGCATAATCCAGAATCGTATCTTTCGACTAACCTGTTCGTTACCAAGAAATATATTGTCATTAACGCCAACCTCGAATTCATTCGTTTTAATGAATCAACGCTTATTTACGCGTACGGTCACGTCCATTTAATATTTGAACTTAGAAAGTAACATTCATTAGCATAGATACGCGACCAGTTGCATGGTATTCAATAACGCCAACAGACGACCATGATCACCATTCTACAATACGTTGGACACAACAAAATCTCAGTCACGCAAGACATTAGCCCAATCTGTTGTATAGGGTCGATTTAAGATTATGTGGAATCTTAACATGTATATTTCAAACCGTTAATGAACTTTTGTTCACACAGCTCTCAGGTTTTGCGAACAAAGCTTTCAGTACAAGAAGATTCGATCGTGAAATAGTTTTTCTCTAAGACGTGAAAGCTTGTGTTGTGTTAGCAAAGTGATGGGAACTAAAGTTCGTTAAAAGTTTGAAATTTACGCGTTAGCGTTACATATAACCTTCAATCGTCCTTCCATGCAAATGGTTGCGAATCTATGCTAATCAAAGTTATTTTCCATGCAAATGTTTTAAATGAACGTGAGAAAATCGTAAATGAGAGTCGTTTCAGTAAAATGCATGTACTCTCGCGTTAATACTATATTATCTGGCAATGAAAAGCGAAAGGTGTAGTAAAGTTCTCTTCCATCTATTCTCTTCCATCCAGCGCACATTGAAGAAACTGTTGAAGAAAATCTCTTACCCATAATCTCTACGGACGACCTTGATGATCCCTCGCTTGTTTCCGAGATATCTTCGGCAGAAGGTGATTTCTTCTTAAAACCTTCCGTGCCTCCGTTAGTATCAAATGTGTCCAAAAACACGGGTATCTCTACAGTAAAGACGAACGTCAATGTTGTTTAGGAGATGATTATGGACACATTGCAATTTTGCAAATTGATAACTTATCTTGCCTAGAAATGAGCTTGCAATCTTACGTCCCTTAGCGCGTATGAACCTTTCTCTCTTCCTTACATTAATTATTCAACGTTACCCATCTAATACAACTATTTTGCATTTATTTACTGCAATATTTTTTGCAACTTTTTTTTAAAATTACCAAAGCAAACCTTTGGAAAATCTGTTTTCTAAAGCTGCTTACAAGGGGGTCGTCCATACAAAAGAAGCTAGGATTGGTTATCAGCCGTATTGCAACTATATTTCCTTGCTGTGTTGCTTACTTTGATTGTTTTGTTAGTGATCTGCGGTCACCTTTTTTAGTGAATATTGTATGGTATAGTGTATCATTTCCTGTCATGATCCATTCAAATTACGGAAAAAAACCACACATAATTGAGTCATGACTTCATCCAAACACACACATCAAAAGGCCCGCGGGTGTCAGGCCAATCATAGTTTAACGTCTGCGTTTGCATGTGTACATATTTTTGCAGCTTATTGACATTTAATCGAGAATTTCGGCTCTGGCTAGAATCTCAGTCCGGGTAAGACGGCTCAAAATGCTTGTCCGGCTCACGAAGAAATTTTGTCGTTATATGAATATTTCCTGATATCCCAGAGCCACGTATGAACTTAAAAACCCCCAGAGGTTCAGGAAAGAGAGTTTACAACACGACAATACATGCTGGACCTAAAAAGGTAATATACTTTTTACATTTACCAGAATACGCACCTTTGGCCGGAGAGTCCACACTTATTTCATTCGTGAGATCGTCGACGCTATGTGATCGTTTCTTCTCCATCAAATTGTAGACCAGTTTGTTCTGCAAAAGGAATCAATCGCACAAGTACAGCTTAGACGTAGACACTGACGACTCATACGAGATCAGGAGAACATTAAATACAAATTAGATCCTGCTTTAAGATCGAATAAAATTACATTTCACAATTTCGCTTTCAACTAAAATTGTATTTTACCTTCAAGGGAAGCTCCACAGTTTCCTCAGAATCCTTTTCCTTTTCTTCTTTGATGTCCTTTCTCGACTCTTTATCAACCACTGTATTCTCTTCGGCTTCTTCACCACCACTTTTCTCTTTTTCATTATCGTCACTCTCTTTTGTTTCGATACTTGTCTCGAATTCTTGTTTTTCGTCCTCAGACATTTCTGTCGGAGCCGTCACGGCAGTGGGCATTGCTAAAGCGTTTCGCCTTCCTCGTTCTAAGAAGTAATATACACAAGAAGGGTGATATTTATAATGTATGAGCAACGGCAGACTCAGTTCTGCGCTATTGTTTGATCTCCCGGCTACATGAGTCGTTTCTGTTTAGCTTGGCATCCAAATGTTGTCGCAGTTGGGATGTAGTTCTTAACTTTATCGAAACTCATGATAGCATGAAGCTTCGGAAGTTTATCAAGTAAAACCAGAATTCCAAACGCCCAATTCGCAAGACGCAAAGGATCCTTTCCCTTACAAAACAATTAGAACTATCACATCATGTATAACAGTTTACGCTTCAAGGTAGATGAACGATCTGGGGCTCAGAAATCATTTTCTGTGTATCGAGCCTGAAGACGTTCATCTACCTTAATATAGCCAAGCTCTCGTGTTTCTCAAACATCAAACAGTATACGCTTCATTATATATAGTCATCAATAAACTGGCGGGTTTTCTTACAAGATGTGTCTACTAGCCAATTCCGCCTGTAAATCGTAAATGGCCAAGTAGCGATGTAGACAATACACACATATGATGGAGAAAAGACATGTATGGCTTATGGATTGCCAGTGAAGGGTCTCTTCGGCCGATTTTCTGCAACTATATTTACTGAATATTTAATGTCAGTTCGGTGCCGCGTGAACATCACTACGACTACTCTGACCGCTTGTTTTATGTATTTCACAATAACGAATTTGTGTAGCCACATGGGGCTTACATACAAGTATCTTTAAAGTATATATAACAGAATCATAAGAATGAGGAAGTTGCACGTCAGCGTTCTTAATATTCCGCAATAAAAATGTTAACAATCTCGCACACGCATCCGCAGCAAACCGGGTAAAAAATCATATCTCCCGTTCTAAACCATAAATGCAATCGCTCAACGTAACACCTCAGACTCACTGACCCTGCAGAGAATCACCCTTCATACGAAAACGAAAGTGTACCCCACCCAAACTAAATTGTCACTGCTAACAACCAGTAAAATACCGTGTAGTTTGATGTCAACAAGAGTTTTAAACATTTTGCTACTTCATGTTGTAGTGCGATAAATATCTGACTTGCTGACGGTTCAAAACTAATTAAAAATTCTAACCTTATCTGACAGCTACACTGTTTATCGTAGCAATATTCATGTCTAGTAGCTCCAGCTGTCAAATTCAGCTGTTTGTTTTGAATCTTTCGGCTCGTTCCTTAAAGGCAGTTAGCTCTAGCCAACAAAACGTCCAACTTCAAATGTTTTTATGATAGTATAACATTAGTTTTTCTCCATCATTACAAACGAATAAAACATACATCAAAGAAATGGTGTCTTATAATAGTTGTTAAGACCGGTTCCACTTGAACCGAGTCTTCACAGAATCAGTGAGTCTGAGGTGATGCTTCACGACTGCATTTATAGTTTCGAAAGGAAGACCTATAATCTTTCGCCTTGCTAGTTCCGGATACGTTTGCGTGATTTTTGAGTGTTCCACTGAGGATCAACCCCGATCTTTACTGCAGAATGTTATGAACGCTTGCTCACACATTCTTCAGTATTCTTATGATTCTACTACGCTTAACTTATAATGGTGCCTGTATATAGGCACCGAATTTCCCTCCAGTTCAGTTCTGTAGCTGCCCAAATTCGTAACTGTACTAGAAATACGTGTATGCAAAAAACTCTCGCCCACCCTACCGTTATAACCCTTGAGAATTCGAGCAAGATTGACAGTTTTTCAAAATTGTCAAAAAGCCTAGAATTCAATTTTTAATTAACAAGTCGTCATTATTACCGGGGTTGTGAATGCAATCAACAACAGTTTTTGTTTAATGGGAAGTGTTAAGACTTTGATAAGAGCCTGCATCACTGGACGGTTTGGACCCTGAATCCAGCACGAATAGAGAAAGAGAGTGAGAGAGGGAAAAAAAAGTCAGAAACTTACACCACTCGGCCCCTAATCAACCAAAACCTCAATTCGAAATTTTTCAATATTTAAACTGTCGGTCGTCATATTTTTCTTTAAGATTTCCAATTCCGTATTAAAACGTTTGGTGAGAATAGCCTTTAACGGCTTAACAAATGATTACAGATCCATTCTCACAATAAAACAGTGGATGCTCGAATCTGGACCCTGTACGAGTGGGAGGTTTGTGGTATTTCGTGTGGCTATCCTCTCAAATTTTTCGCTCAGTTTCCTTGAAAGTAAGATTTTTTATAGGATGGCCAGAGTGTCCATCTTAGCATTCTCACTGGTTACCGGTTCGATTGCTCAAGATTGAAGATTTTTTTTGACATATTTTTGTCGTAAAAAGTTGAAAAATTCTACAGTTTCTCAAAATTGGTAACAAATGTCTAAAAAGTGCGACGATGAAGATTTATAGTACTAAGCATTCAACCGGAGGTTCACGACTTTAGTGACGAATTATGTAACCGACGAAATAAACAAAGAAAATCTGAACGAGTTTTGCATTTTTATTGCTGACCAAAAACCGGAAAATACAAAACAGGAAACAAAATACGACGAGCAAACCTGGTACAATTTTTGTGGAAAAACCAGTTGAGGGAAGAAGATCTATGTTTTCCGTAAACCTTCCGCTTTATTCATTTTCAAACACGGGAAAAAAGAAAAATATCCAGATGCACAAACCAGCAACTTTTACAGCTTTTCAACGAAGGATTCGCCGGCAAATTTGCCGAGTTTTAGACTTTCGCGAGAAGTTTTAAAACCCAGAAGAAAGCAGTCGCTGGTCAAATACGGATAAGAGGACAATACTTGGTACAGGAAGTCTCCCTTAGCGAAGAATGAATTCGCGAAGCTGCTCAAAACAATGGTTTGCAAGTAAGATTAGGTGGGCGAAGAGAAAATACACGGGATAAGCAGTCTAAGTGTTGTTCTCCATGTTATGATGATGGAATTCGAAGCGCTTTAAGGTGTTCAGGCAGTACCGAACTTACGTTAAATATTTAGTACGTGTTAAGGGTAGATCGTCCAAGTTAGGGTAGTCATGAGAAAGGCTGTTGGTGACTTGATGGCCTCAGCGGCGGTCAGAGGATCCTCTTCCTTCGACTCTGAAGACGACCGCCGTTCAGGCCGTCGAAACGTCGGTCACCAACAGTACTTCCCAAGACTACACTAACCTGGACGATCTACCTTCAACACTTATCGATTCTCCCGGGTTCAAATCATTTGCTTTATTAAATATTCAGTGAATTTGCTTAAAGAAAAGCGATCCAAATGAGCCTTTGCTAGCAATCCGCTGGCCTTACATTTCTTTTCTCAGTTACATAATTGGTGTTTCACCTACAACGCTACTTAGATGGAATGCGCTAGCAACATGTCGTGAAAGAACAAACACATCAATTTGATGATTATCGAGTATTTAATGAATATTGTGGCCAGGAATACCTAGTACTTCAAGTATACCTATCTCTATAACTTTTTATTATTACATTATTCTGCCTTTTTTCGACATTTGAGCTCTACTTCTGGCTACACTCATCAACAAGTCTTCACAACAAATTTTTATGTACATTTAAGGTTATTCTTAACTGTCATAAAATGTCATCGGTAAAAACAAAGAATTATTGCTCTATTTTAATCTTCATAATCAATAAGCATCTTTATAACACTTAGAAAATTGTGCAACGACTTAAATTTTTTCACTGTTTCTTATTTTGAGGACAATCGCGAAATACACAGGCAGTGAAATAGGTGGACAGCGGGTTCTAAAATCAAATGAATGGATCTCAGAAAAATTCGAATCCCACTTGTGTTAGCGTGTCATCAGAGAAGGCTAACCTCCAAAACCGTGCGAGGCTTTTCCTGATTTCAGTTTATAATTCATAGTGTTGCTTCCTGCAAGCACACATATTTTCATTACATAATTAAAACCAAACTTCTAATGCATGTAAAATATTTTTTTGGAAATAAGATGTCAAAAATGCTTCGCATGGTTTTGGTCTTTTGGTATAACTTCCCCACAAATAGTGGGATCAGGAATTGCCTTGGAGACTGTAATTCATTTTCCACAACAATTGTCAGTTTCCTATATTAATGTCGACCTGTTCTAGAAATATGAAAGAAAGGAAATTTCTGAGATTTGCGGTTCATTTCTGAGCTTCTAAGAGGTATAGAGATTTCCACGCTTTATTTAAAAACGAGAGAATTCTTAATTTCCTGTAAGGCATCCGCGAGGACTAAAAGTGACCATACATTACAGTGAAACAAATCAACTCTTCTCGTGGTTACCCTGAAAACTTTGTTATTCTGTAAAACAGGATGAGGCTGGGAGAAGCTTGGTTTCCATTTAGTCACAACCGTTAGAAAGCTGTCGCAAAATAGGTTGTTTTGACGTGTTACAGAGTATCGCACATCTGCCGCTTGGTATTGTTTCCATTTGGACGCAACGGTCGCAACCAAATTGTGCACGCCGTAAAGTGGTTAGTCAAGTTCGTTGCGGTTTGTCCATCACTTATGAATGGAAGCAGTCATTTGAAGGTATCGAATTCAGAGGCATTTCTTAAAGCATCTGAACACCCCGGGGGTGTTCTGGATTCTTCTCAGGAACCGTACGTGTGAAGAGTTTTAAACTTCGTTTCTGCTTCTTCCCCTACCTTTTCCCAACAGTTGATCTTCTAGTATTTGCGCTTAAAATATCCGCTAAACTCGATTTTATCTGCCTCCACCTTTTTGCAATAATAAAAAAGCTGACCAATAAGCAATGCCTGATCAATCTGGGTCGCTGTAAGTAGCAAGGTGGTCGCAATAGTGTTTCCATTAGAAAGGACTTGTTGACACGTTTTTACCCTGTCCTTACGGTCGCTATCACTACGAACCTGTCACGAACAGTCTTTAGAAATTTTCTTTGTTTCCATTTGGTTGCCACATTTTTTTCCAGCGATCGCTGCGACCAAATGGAAACCAGGCAATTTAAAGCAGTGTTGACTCCAGCTATTTGGGGACAGGAGTAAAACTCGATTTAGGGGAGCCCGACTTACTAGACCGAAGTTCTTTGCCCCCTCCTACCCATGTCTGAACAGTCATTTTAGTTCTAAAGCTGCTAGTAGGGTCATTTCATGCAAATTGCGATCTTTAGTAATATTGTGTCGAAGCTATAATTCTGTGGCTGCTAGTGGCCTAGGTATCAACTGCTTTCCCTAAAAATAACAGGGTCGATACATGTTGTTTAGCTTTCAAATTTGGTCATTCATGAAAATGAGAGGCCAAGGATATTGGCCATCTTCTTTGACTTAGTAAAACAGCGCGTAAATTTAAAAAATCATTGTATGGAAAGTTAGCCTGTTTATTTATCGAAGTTGGCACGAGTACATTTTCTTTCTTCTTTAACCGTAAAATTTGGAAACAACTCGTTCAAGCAGACCTCAATAATTGTTGCATGGGTGAAGTCATCAGGAACTCATTGGCAGGAAACATTTTGTTCTAAAGGTGTTTCACAAGTAGGTCGGTCTAAAAACTAATTTGATTTCACGGTATCTGAACAAGGACGCAATAAAACTTCGAGCAGTCATATTACCACTGCGGTCATTCGATTTGACATGTCAAGTAATATTTCAAACACGAGTTGGTGTTCTTCCTCCGATTTCTTGATACCGAGAAACGAGTTGAAAAACGAGGCGAAGCCGAGTTTTTTTAACGAGTTTTGAGGTATCTAGAAATCGGAGGAAGAACACTAAACGAGTATTTGAAATTGCTTCGCGAACGAACCGGTATTTTAGGTGAAAATTCAGCCAAAAGTTGGAAAAATTCAGCTGTAATCTTCCTCCAATTTCTGAATACTGATTAATTATGTATTTCTTTTGGTTTTGTGTAATGAATTATTAATGAGTTTGAGAAGTAAAGGTTTACAGAATGAACATAATCCTCGTAAGGAAAAACATTTTAGATTTCAGAATCTTGAAATTTATCCTTTGTCCATAGCGCGATGATATTCGACCTTACCACACTATATGTTTGAATAATTCTAGACACGGTCACAAACTGTACCTTTACAGCCACTATGTAATGTACAATAAATACCAATAATTAAGAATTCCATATTTGCGAATGAAAATCCTGGTACAACTCACCTTTTCCCTTACAAACATCGATTGCTTCAGTTATAAATTTAAACCAGCTGCGTAAAGAGAAAACGAGCGAATTTCCATTCAGTGACAGGTTTCACGGAAACATAAAACTAATATACGCATTACACCGTGGGAAATGTTATGTATTATTGTACGTGTTTACATTTAACTTAAATTATCTCAAGTCACCGAGCCATAGCTAAACCAGTATTGGTCTAAAGAAGCTAACTAGAAACTATAAATATAAATTGGTTGTAGTATCAACAGTGTAAACGTACTAGTAACTACGAGCATAGATTGTTAAACTAACTGTACGAAAGCTACAGCACGTGTATAAAATCATAAGTAGTTTGCATCACGCCGTTGATCAAATGAGCTTTTAGCGAGTAAACCGACGGATCTAGGTCGAAAGGTAGTCCCCCATGGACTGACGAACCTCATCGCCAGTTCCGCTAAATGCGCTCCCGTTCCAGGAAAACCACGCCGATTACGTCTGTCACGTTTTCACCATATGTGCTATTTTAACTACGTACAGAATGGAAAACTTAAGCTTCTGAGCTAGCATTCGTTACGACTCAATTCATGGTTTACTATAGAATTACACAACTCAGTTTGGCGACTAACTCACCTAGTTTATTTTTATTCTCACAAATAAATCGTCCATTCATAACGTATTAAGGTAGGATCAAGAGACGACTTTTCTCAGGAAAACTAGCCTAATTTTGTATAGCTTTCGCTAGCAAATCGCGAATGTGTTTGCAGAGTTCCAAAAACTAAAAAATTTACCAGCCTCTCCTCTTCAAGAGACACTTGATGGTTGAATGCCTTTAATTTTCTAATGGATCTGAATAAGTAAATTTATACGAATGACGCCTCTTCTTGGTTCCTTATGAACTCACGCTAATTTGAAACAAAAAAGTAATTGGTGTTCAACTGTTCGCAAAGTCTTCGTCAAATTCTCACTTAAAAACTTTCTGCACAGTCAAGTCACTATGGACGCCAATTGGTTTCTTTTATTGGTAAACAAATCTGTCAACCATTAAAAATAGTGGCAATGGATGAACCTGGCGGAAAGCGTAGTCTTGTATAACCATTGAAAACTGTTATACGATTGTATTAACAACTATACTGTTGCCCTGACTGCGGATACAATATTTTCACTGACAAGATAAGGCATACGGTACCATAAAGTGCTTTGACTTTGGGATGTGCATTACTTTCAGTGCGGGTGATAAAAAAAATTAACATAAAATTCTCAATTAAATGAGAAACGTCAGTAAGGGATGAAAATGAAATAGAAAGAAAAAGCCCTGTCCACACATATCCGTTTTCGTTAAAAGACAAGTTTTTTTTTTCTCTGTTTAAAAAAAAAACAAAAAAAAAACGATATTCACCCGATAGCGTTTTCAATCGTTTTCACCCGTCCACACGAATAAGCAAACACGATTTGAAAACGCTAACATTCTTGGAAAGCAAAATTATCCCAACCAGCACTTCTACGTCCTGGCTTAAATCAAAATCTTCCAGGTTTTGTTTGTCTTCGTACTCTGTCGAGACGTTTGAGACTGGCTTTCGACATCGGGAGAGAAAGTTACCTGACAGCGTTCAGCCTCCTCCTTACTTAGTCAGCTAGAACATTCAGCAAAACTAGGTCGATCTCAAGATACGCTGTAAAGCTTGAAAAAAATCCAAGCAAAAGCAACCCTAAAGTGACACGTTTGTCCATTTTAAATCTCGCGCGGGATACCATACCATAACGTAGATGTTTTTGAAAAGTTTCGTTTTCATCCGCCCACACGAACGTAGGAAAACTGCGTTCTCAAAAATTTGTGAGGCATTTTCGAAAAGTTCCGTTTTCGGTAACCGTATTCGCCGGATAAGTGTGGACGGGAAGGCAATCCGCAAACAAAAATTTGCGGTTCAAATAAAAACGGAAGCTTGTGAACGAGGCATTATTCACTGAAATTCCGTGGTAACCTTCGTTGTTTTTGATGTTTTGAATCGCTCCCTTGTGTCAATCAACTTTTTAGCACTGGCTAAAATTTTCTCGCGCGATTATAATTAGTTTTTAAGGTCAAGCGTCAACAGTCTTACTTTTTTCGTTCACTTAACGTAGCGGCAACCAGTTCGTAGATCTGGGGCCCAACTTCAGAGGTACCAACGACAAAGAAAGCCTTCTTATCTGTAACAAAAATGCAACGCAATGGAAGTGAGCAAAAGACATTTCAGACGACTGCCTCATCAGTGTTGCAGTTAATCGAATAATTGCAAGAGTTTGCACTGACTCATCGGCACGTAATGAAGTAAATTTATTTCATAAACTAAAATTAGGAAGATCGAAATCATGAAAAAAGCATCACTGAGGCTTTTCATCTCACCATAGACTTGTTTTTGAACGTTCGTTTTTTTCATTAGAGTTACGTATTTTAGAAATTGTGCAAAGGCTCAGAAATCTTTATTTGTATTCATATTAAACAATACTGTATTTTGCGTACTGCTACTTGGGACAACAAAACTGCATTGACATGTACTGACAAATTAAGGCGTACACTAATTTCGCTATTCTTTCAGGGTGACCGTTAACTACAGGTTTAACTATACTGACGTTTAGTAAAACCGTAGCCAATAAAATACGTCAAAATGCCGTAAATATCCCACAATGTTGACATCTTTCGGGTTGCCAACTACGAAAGAGGAGAGCTTGAAGAAAAACTATAGTTCCGGAACCTACAGTAGGAGTCAAAAGTATGAGTCCATCTTCTTAGCGTTGTCTTCTGGAGGATGCAGATTATCCCAGGGCCTTGCCAGGTGTCTGAGGCTGGACGTATTGGCATTGTTACATGCATGTAACTTTCAAATTTACTTCCTTACTTTTTCTGTTTATTAAGTGAGGATATAGAATAAGACAATCCTCCTTCCATGTCTTGCATCGAAATGTCTAGAGCCAGGAGCCAAACTATTGCATTAAGTAATGAAGGCATGTCACAACGTAAAATTGCAGATAAAGTGTCTCAAAAGGTGCAGAGGTTTAAGGAAACAGGATCCTTTTCCACAGGACCAAGATGTGGCTGACCAAGAGCTACCACTCAGCGAGAGGATCGATACATCAAAAAAACCTCTTAGCGCAACAGGATGGCAACTGCTGAGAAGACCCAAGTATTGCTCAATAACACTCGAGAGAAGCCAGTCAGTAGAAAAAACAGTAAGAGACGATTGGCTTCAAACGAGCTTAATGGAAGGGTAGCAGTCTCCAAACCCTTTTTACGATTCCAAAATAAACGCACGAGATTGCTATGGGCCAAGAAGTACAAGCATTATACAGTTGACGACTGGAAAAAAGTTCTTTTTACAGATGAATCCAAAGTTCAGCTTTACGGAAATAATAATGAAAGAATGCTAAGCGAATGTGTGAAATCAAAAGTAAAACGTGGTGGTGGAAGTATTCAGGTTTGTAGATGTTTCAGTTATAATGGTGTTGGTGATCTATACAGAATTAACGATATCCTTACCAAGAAAAAGTACCAGTCCATCCTTCAAAGACATGCTATACCATCTGCCTTAAAACTATGTGGTCACGGATTCGTTTTACAACCAGATAATGACCCCAAACACACCTCTAAGCTTTGTAGAAAATATTTGCAGAGGAAAGAAGACCATGGTGTGCTGGTTGTCATGGATTTTCCTCCTCAATCCCCTGATCTTAATCCAATCGAACACTTATACGAACATTTGAAAAGGGATAAGACAAAGTATGCAATCGTTAGTCAAGAAACCCTATGGCATGCCATTAATGAGTGCTGGAACAACCTGAAGCCAGAAATCATCCACAAACTTATTGAATCTATGCCAAAAAGAGTTTCAGCAGTTTTCAAAGCATAAGAAGGATACTCAAAACATTAATGAAACTATTGCGTGAACATAAAAATTGCTTTGCTCATTATGTTATTTGTTCTTCCACATCCATTATTCTTTCAAAAATGCAGCATTTCTTGCTCTAATGAGTGACATAGTTCTATATATTAATAAAAGTGACTCTAATTCTTGACTGGACTCCTATTTTTGACCCCTACTGTAGGTCGAAAGCAGAATTATACTTCACAAATTTTGGTCGAAATACTATAAAATTCGACTTGGGACAATGTAAGGGAATAAGGGTAAGAAGTGCATTTCCGCACCTCATCTCAAGCTTAAACGTTGCCGAGACCGGAAAGGCACTGAGGGAAGTCGCTCCTGTCATGCTCCTGTTCTATACAAATACTCCTCCCCTGCACCTCATCTGCTGTTTTCTTCGTACTTACCCTCGTGTACACCCTAAGGTAAGTTCAGTTAAGTTAAGTGCTTGTTGGTCATGCATTCTTTCCAAAGTTTATAGATTTAGAATGCCCAAAACATCTCTACTTCAACGTTCTTTGTTCACCATTGCTGGGTAAATGTATATAGGTGACGACCAAGTTCAACGTCATAGCAAACGACAAACGACTGCGAGAAATCACCTCAACTCAAATGGGAATTCCGACCGAAACCCTGCAAAACATATATGACATTTTGTGGTTTGGATCACTCGCGTTACAGACATTGCGTCCAAATTAATAGAAGTGGAGAAACTTCTCCATGTCTTACAGGAGTCGAGGAAGACCAACTGTCAATTTACCGGACAGAGATCAATTATTTCACAACCGAAAGCTCGTAGGATATTGCACCTCAGGTACCTTTTGCAGGTTCTTTGCCACCCTAAGTCGGTGACCATAAGTACGCTAACTCCGTTGCACCCGAATCGGGCAGCTCACCTGTCATGTTCATCCCAGATAAAAACAGCTCTCCGAAGATAAGTCTTGTACAGACACCTTTCACAAAATCCTAGTAATTAACCTATACGACCGCCTCAAATTTCCACTCGTAAACGAAATCATCGTTAATTTTCTGTTCCAGAATGTGAGACATATTTTGCACTTTCGCTTGACCAACAGATTTTGATTACGTTCCCGCAATTTGGAAAAAAATTTCGTTGTACGAGGCGAGGACTAAGCGCTTAATCTATGCTCTTCGTGAAACTCAGCCACACCTCTTTGTTGCCTATACGATTGTTGTGAAAACTGCCAATACGTTTGCGTATACGATTGCCTACAGACTCTCTTGAATGTGGAATCGCTAAGCATTTTACGAATGTCTTAAAATACGTGGGGTTTTCCAAATTGCACTTGAAACTACCTTATTACCTATACTTACACGAAAAAACGGAGAGGTTCATGGTAGTTCAATCTATCCGGTAAATAGGTCGTTTATAACACGTGCACAGGGGATAACATATTTGTATAGGACAAGCTGTATGACGGGAACGACTTATCTTAGTTTAACGGAGGGATGAAGCATGGAAAGGTAACTCTTACCGTTTATATTCCCGCACACTCCCTCCTCTGATCAAATAACCATAATTACAACAATAGGTCTCGCATTTAAGTGATCGTGGTCTCGATTATAAATACACTCCGAAGTTTATCTCTGTCTCTGATTGTCTTCCACGTTCACCTAACTTTCTCCACTGCTTTTCACCTTTGTTTTTTACTTCTTGTAAGCTTTTAGAGCCCCTTCAAAAATCCTCACTTTGTGGATTATCTGGGCGCGGCAAGTAGGTTTAATTTGGGAAGGCAAGAGCTTTCTAGGGCACGTTTGCATTCGGAATAGGTATTCTCAAATAGATACTATATAAATATATATCTTGACAAAATAATGTACAATATGCCAGGTTCATGTTTAATTATACGAAGTCTAAACTGAAAGTGAACTAAAACTGAAAGTACTACAGTTACTGCCATCAAATTATTTGCTTTTTGATCTAATTCGCTGCTGATGATTTAGAGATTTGCAAAAGGGAGTACCGCTTAATATGGTAACTCGTCATACATTTAAAAATACTAGGGGCACTTTCCCCTGATGACAACCGGTTACAACGCCATTCAGGGACATGCCTCCGCCACCACGTTCTTGGTCAAAATGAACCACTTTAAAACCATCGTAGACTATTTGTACCGCCACATTATTTTGGACTAGTGGAAACTAAGTTAGACAATATTTAGAAATATTATGCAACTTGCATTTTACATGACATGTTTTTCGCTTACCTGTTGCAACATTTCTTGTGAGTAGGGATGACAGCTTGAGAATAGGACTATGTGTCGTCTTCTAATAAAATATAAAAAACATACAATAATCAGCAATAAGCCCACCGCAATTCAGAGCAATTTATTAAATGGGAATAGAACATTTTCTTCACGACATATGTAATGGTTGACACGATTTCCAACAGAATTACACTTAACCAATCAAAAGTGAAAAGAACACAAACTGTCATATAAACTGGAATAAACCACGTGGGTGTCAAATGTTTTAATAAAAATATTGTGCTAAGAATCCTGGTTGTATTCAGAAGACGCCAAAAATTGTAAGTCTATTAAGAAGCCCTCGGGGCAATGCCAGTAGGAGGACATGGCCTGGAAATCTTTGCTCTTCAGCATATTTTTATGCAGAACCACCGCGCACGACCCAGTAGCTATTTAAAACAATCGAGCAGCCAACCAACAAAAAGACTTGGCCCACTTGGGTGAAGTTTCTCTACAACGCCGTTTGAAAGTTAATTTCCACAAAACTAAAGATTTGTGCACTGTGACAGTCTTTCCAACGCAGCCTCCAGCTTCAAGGTCCTTTTGTTACCCACATTGAAGTTAGCAGTTTCAAGTTTCTAGACCATGCTTCGACTGACTGTGATCACAAGGATCCGATATTAAATTTCTTCATCGGAAAACTAGAGTTTCGTTTTTACCTTATTATCCTGGTAACCTCTCATACTCATACTTTGACATTTTAAGACATATTTATCATCTTGCTTTTGTAGTAACACCAAAAGGTCTTCAAGTAAAAGAGCATGGAGATCTAAAAAGGATAGGGCCAATTTCAGTAAACAGGTCGTATTGAAAACCGATTAATATTGTCTTCCCACGATGTTCTTACCTATATTCTTTGTTTGGTTCATTCGCCAAGTCAAAGGGCCGTCGAAGATTAGTTTGTGTTTGGTTAAATCCAGATTCTGATAATAAAATTTTATAATTATGTTATAAATATTGAGCAACACGCAAGCACAATTGGTGAGAAGGGTAAGAGACTAAGATTGAACGAGGCCAAATCTCTGCTGTTGCAAAGTGATCTGACTACTACGACCGCGAATCAAACTCAATATATTTATCGAGGTACCAGAAACCGTGCGTTCGGTACCCGGTTGAGCCAATCCGAAAACTTTCCCAAAAAAGCGACTTGGACTTATTCGTATTTAGTCTTCTTGTTCTCATTTCAGCGCTGCGGAAGTACAACCAAACTTTCATGAAACTTTTAAGTCTCTCTGTGCGTGTATGTGTTGATGACTATTTCATTTAATGATTTCGACATTTTTGAACGACACCGTAACTTTCATAAACCAATATGTAATGGGATAAAATACAATAATCGCGACTTCGAATGAGTACATACGTTTTTCCGTTCTTGTGTTGAATTCTCATTAACACGCAGAAATCAAGCTTGCAAAAATGATTTGTATAGTTACCTTGAAATCCTCCATCATTTTATGGTTGGTACTTTCAACAGGTCTTTTGTCAAGACGTCGATTAAACTCTGCTAAACGCTGCGAAACAAAGAAATACATGCAAATTAAATCCTTGACCATTGTTTTAACTACGGATTTATTATTTGCCTAACAGAATTCAAAGAGCTCAATTTAATTCGTCGTGAAAGTGTGTTGACGATATTCATAGCAGAACTTTCGAGGACAAACCTGCTGATCTTCGAAATCCTTGACAGCTTGATTGACGTATTCAAGAATTTGCTGAAATGAAGAAATACATTTTACAAACGATTTATTTATCCGATTTATTTCAAGCACTAAAATATAACTTCACAAACGATCGGGAAAAAATTCGTAGCTTTTATCCAAGCCCAAAGTCTTCAAAAGAAAGGATAAGAAGAAATCGAGCCCAAACTAAAACGAAACACCTCGAGCTACAAATGTTTCGATCAAAAAGTCCACTCTTCAATTTTTACTTTAGTTGATAGGCTAGCCACGTGTCTATGGTCGACAATCACCGAGCAAAAGCTTCGACCCTTTGTAAAATGAGAATGAAAGTCATTGGAACTTGGAAGTTAAGACTTGCATCAGGTTGCATTAACTTGCTGCCAGTTTGAGCAGACTGAAGTTTTTTTGCAATTCTTTTACAACTTGCTTTGGCTTCCGTTCTTGTTTGGTTTCTAATGCATTTGCGTTGGAAGTTAGGTGCATTGGAAACTACATTCCTTCCAGGAAATTCGAGGTATCGAAAGTTTGTTTAAGCATGTATCAACTTTCAATCTCATTTTGGGAAGCCTGTATGGAATTTAACACAATCGAACATGCCGCAAATTGCGTCCTCGTTTGGCCATCGCTTTTCCAACAATGCACAGCGTTGACCCTGCACTGACCTACTCATATGAAACGTACTCGTATCTTGATCCTATCAAGGCCCGTTTACACCATACAATTGTCGCATAGGATTGTTCGTTCCGATGTATCCGATTAATTCACTACAGTTCTCGGGACGTATTGAAATTTTAACGAGCAAGTAGTGAGAAGGAATTGCCTTCTTGAGACAGCACTATATACATCGGGATGGACAATCATTTCGTGTAACTGGGCCCGAAAAATACACTACTGTGCAAAAGTCTTAGGCACCCACTAAGAATGGGCATCTTTGTACCATTCATTCAATTTGGTAGGTGAAAAGCAAATTTGACTTTGGGAAACCTGCAAGCATGCACAAATTTAGGTTAATACAAACTTCCCACATTCGTCAGTGGGTTTTTTGGCAATTTAACCTTCTAAACCAAATGCTCACAGATCCAAAATGACGAAGACATTAATTGCGGCAAGACATCGAGTGGTAGTATCACACGAGCAAGGGCATTCCCAGGCTGAAATTGCACGTCAAACTGGAGCTTCAAGGTGTTGAGTACAAGCAATTCTGATGAAGCAACAGAAGACAGGAAAAGTTGAGGGCAGAAAGCGGAGTGGAAGACCACGGAAACTTGCTAAGAAGGATGAGACATATCTCAAGATAACATCCCTAAGAAACAGAAGAAAAACGTACTTGGATCTTGCTGCAGAACTCACTCCAACGTCGGGGAAACAAGTACACTCATCGACTGTAAGGAGATCACTCATAAGGAATGGTCTAAATGGCAGGGTTGCAGTAAAAAACACCACATCTTTGGAAAGGAAATAAGGCTAAGCGACTCAAATTTGCCCAAAGGCACCAGAATTGGCGTGCTGAACAATGGAAAAGTGTCTTGTGGAGTGACGAGTCAAAATTTGAAATGTTTGGGACAAAGCGATGACAGTATGTATATGTGTTTGCAACCGACAATAAAGCATGGAGGAGGGTCTGTCTAAGCCTAGGGCTGTATTTTTGCAGGTGTAGTTGAGGATTTATTTAAAATTGATGGCATAATGAATGCAGAAAAGCACAGGCAAATTTTAATTTACCATGCTGTACCATATGGTATGCGATTAGTTGGTCCAAATTTCATCTTCCAACATTATAATGACCCAAAGCACACTGCTAAGAAAGTGAAGGACTATTTACATACATAAGAAAATCAAGGGCAACTTCAGCTAATGGAATGGCCACCTTAGAGCCCGGATTTGAACATAATTGAGACTGTTTGGGACTATTTGGACAGAAAGAAGCTGGAAAAGTAACCAACAACAGAAGAAGTGCTGTGGCATGTTCTTCGTGATGCATGGAACAGCATACCAAGCAACTTTCTGTAGGAACTACAAGACAGTATTGCTCACAGAATTAATGCTGTTTTGAAAGAAAAAGGGAGCCATACAAAATATTGAATGTTCTACTCTTTTTCTCCTTTTTTTGCGCTTTTTATGTGTACTTCTGTAAACCAGCTGTGTTGAAATTTAGGATTACTATAAATATCGAAATAAAAAGTGTTTTTTTTAACCCGTACATTCACTGGACTTTTTAAACTAACTTTTCGCCTGAAGTGCCTAAGACTTTTGCACAGTAGTGTATTTTTAGCAGATAACATCCTTCAACACCAGCTTTAAATAATATGCTTTGGATGGGAAAAAAACACTCAAAAGCCTGATCCACAGATAATTGTTCCTCACGATATCAATGATTCAGTCACCAGAGTCTTTAAAAGGTATTGTATCGTTCGTGAGCAAATATTTATCAGGAGTTGTTTTCACGAGTTCATCGTGTACGACAGGTGAACTATATGCGAGAACCGTATCCTATGGAAGGGGTCTGAGAATCAAAAGTTATAACATGACATAAAAGTTCAAGCGGTTTCTATGGAAACAGTGAGGTTTCATGAGAAACATTCAATCCCAACTTAACTCGAAATAAGAGCCCAGTGATGGGTTTAACCGGATTGAGTAACCAAAACGACAATTTTATAAGTCCTGTACGTTCAATTTTATTCCAAGAAAAACGTTTTTCTTATTCTTAGAAGAAATTAGATCAATTGAATTTTTAAAACCGGCCGATTGCTGACCGATTACATCAGAAAAGTTTTAATTTCAAAAAAAAAAAATTAAATAAATTAGATTAACCTTTAACGCACAGTCTCCGGTATATCGGACATCTAAGAACAAAAGAACCAGTGACAGAACAAAGAACAAAATTTTAAGCGTTAGGCGCAGTTGAAACGTCGAACTTTTCATGTGCTGAATCTAACGTTAATGAGCAAAATCCTTTGTTCAAATTGATTTGCAATTGGTTCGGCACATGAAAAGTTCGACGTTTGAACTGGGCCTTAAAGGGTTAAACGGCAATTTGCAGCTGTTTTGAGACGTCACCGTTGCCATGACACCGCTTCAATTCCTTAATTCATTTATAGCTTTTAAATGGCGAAATGAATTTTCTATGGGCGACATTCAGTTTCATTTATTACGTTCACTATATTTATACATTCATTATATTTATACATTCATTGTATTCAGAGATAGTTACGTATATTTTTTTGGGTTTCAAACTAGCACTTTTCATTGTTCAAGAAACCGTATAACATTGACCCTTTCGGTTGTCTCGCCTTGTTAGGATCTAATAAAACCTCAAAGACTACAGGCGGTTGGACACACTCCAGTGATTGTAGTTTTTACTCAAAAAACATGGAAAGGTTTTCAAAAGTTGTATTTTTTATAAAGATTTTGGACCAAGTTACTGGTTAGGATAAGTAATGTTTGTTGGAATCTCCTTAACTACTTCCAGCATGATTAATCTACTATTATTTAAATTTATTTTACTCTTGTTAACGCAAAACAATTTTCGTCGCCAAGGGGGGTAACCAGCCGGGATGGGGTTAAGCGCAAGTAATGCTTAAAAAATATACCAAGTCGTCGACGAAAAAAAGATGTAAATGTGGGTGTACAGAATACCCATACTAAAAGAACAAATGCAAAAAGGATTACCTTGCAAATTAACAGCACTTTTTTAAGCCGTGGGTGGTCATCGTTTGTGACTAAAAAACACAAAATGTTCATTAGTTAAAAATAACCAATTTCCTTTTATGATAAAGCCGCGGTTCCTCAGGCGATCTTTTTGCGTGCAAAGGTAGGGCAACTTTCTGCAAGTTTGTCTGGTGAACTAAGCAAGTAACTGGATACAGAAGGGAAAAAGCATTTATGAACTAATTGCTAATAGACCGTACGACATGAAGAATGGACATGCCTCCGCGTGGTTCCTTATTGGCTAGAAATTAAAGAAAATAGCGCCTTATGCGTAAATGGTAAATAAACATTTTAGCTGGTCTGAACAAAAACTTGAGAGATTTAAAAGTTGACTGCGATGCAGCATCCTCTAGGTAACCCTGTCAAAAATTTAAAACCAAGAATAGCGATAGGTTCCTGGGAGTGGTTCCTGGTTAAGCCTTATATATTGTGCTTTTACGACCGAACAAATGAAAATAAAAATATCTTGAGATTGTCCATTCAACTCTTCTACTCTGATGGTCAACCCCCACCATGCTGGACAATCACAGAGAATATATTCTTGATGTTTTGTACACATACCTTGAGTAGCTTTAATCAAAGCTTCGATAAAAAGAGGATATTTCGTCAGACGCTGGTAACTGCTAGAGATGATGCCTTGAAGGGAGAGCTTCCGACAAAGAGGATTAGACTCACATAGCTTTTAAGAAAAAAATGTATAAAAGATATTTTACTAAAGTGAAGTGATTGAACGGACGAGTGCAGTCGTCAGGAAACTAAAATGAAATACTTCTGACAAAGATCAAAACTCTTCACAAAGACCGAACCCTTAAGCTCCCGACGAAGAATGTTGAACACTGACCAAGAGCTCAAAAGGGATCACATGGTACACAAAGATAGAGTTACAGAACGGCATTACAGAATTTCCTAGCATAAATACGAGATGAACCCTAACAAAACGACCGAATTTCTGTTTTGACAACTTTCTTTGCACATGCTTCTTCGTTTCAGTCAAATGCTATTTTCAATTTTTAATGACTACGGTCTCGATATCTTGTGACTTGTTAATATAAAAAGCCCTTTAGGAATATTCAGGTAAAACGAGGTGAACATGCAGGAATAGAATATCGACCGTTTTTACTGTAGAAGACTTTAAAGCAATCTAAATTAAATTTGACGTTCCGCTGACATATGTGCCCATTAGATACATGGAACGTATAAATTAGGACGTCAAAGAAAAAAACATACAAAAAACAAAACAAACTGTGGCACCATTTCTTCGAAAGACCGAATAGCGATAAATTATAATGAGATGCTTGCGTCCAAGTTAGTGTGCTTCGATTTTATACTAGATCTTTAACGTGTCAGGTTATTACGTCTCTTACGTCCGCCGCAAATTGCTATCTATTCCAGTGGAGTGAGCAGTATGAAGGTTTCCACCAAGCACTTAAGTTTCCCTCCAACTGGTAACTACTAGTTACTCAGGGACATCAATTCCCAACTTCTCTGGTGACCACCAAACTGAATGACCCAGAAGAATGTTAAAGTTAGAATAAGGATCTATTTAGACTGTGCTAACAGTTACCATTATGGTTTCTTTTAGAGAACGGATTGACGTTTTTGTGGATTTGAGCATTGTAAAATTTCAGTTTCTGACGGGAGATAATTCCTGGACATGACACTCATCCCCGAGGGTGATTCATCCCTACGACATCTGCCAGAAAACTTTGGTTCATCGCCAGCAACTTTTATTTACAGCGGCTACTGATACAATAGAGTGCAAGCCCACATAAAATCGCAATCAATTCACTTCAACAAACCTGAATGAATTCATCAAGCTTTCTTTCTTTCTTTATCTTCACCTAGGGGAAAATCAGTCACATATATAACGGGCACGTTCTTGATTTCAAACAAGTACGTGACAGTACAAAAGCACAATAGAATAATAGCCGGTTCGCCTTATTAGGTCAGCTGAATACAACTACCAGAACACTTCGCCGTTTTTTCATTTTCATGCAAACATTAAATTCCCAAAGCGAATAAAACGACTTGCTCCGATTAACATTACAAACAAGATTTTGAAAGGGATTCTGGTAGTTGTATTCAGGAGATGTATAAGGGGAACAGGTCATTCATTCTGCCATTTCCTTCTTAACGCAATAGGCGACTTGCACGGACTAATTACGTGAACTGTTGGTTACTGGCTTGGAGAAATGAGAATTTCTTTTCTCACGAGAAAACGTCTTTTAACCTTTTCCTTACCACGTAAAAGTTCCCCTTTTACGCGCAAAATCGTTTGGCGTTAGTCACGGTTAAACTTTTAGAGCATGGCCTCGGTAGGGGAAGGGCTAACGAAGAGATATTTCAGTGTTGTTCGTGATACATTTTGACCGGAATGATGAAAGTTTAGCAAGGTAAAAATAGGTTTTGTTTTTGTTCGCCGTGTTGGATGGCATAAATTTGTCACCGAACATGCCGGCTAAAAGCAAAATATACATTTATCGTGCTGAAACTTCATTACTTCTTCTTATACTTGGCAGGGGAAACGTTGCAACTTCTCTGTACTGGTTTCTCGTAGTGTGGGTGCTAAAGGTCGTTTTGAAAGTGATTGTTTCCATGGATTTAAAGAGAAAAAAAATTCATGGTCACGTGACTGGCCACAGCAGTGTCTATTCTCTAAGCCAATGCAAGCTTTGAAGGCATGAACCAGGACTATGATAACAACATCACCCAGTATACGTCTTGTATGTTTAAAATTTCATGTCTGTACATTTAAGAGAATTGTCGTCACGAGATTTAGTGGAAATCCCTATCTTCCCATTCAATATGCGCGCCAGGATAATTTTCATGATTGGTTGCATCCGAAATTTCTCTTGAATGAAATTTCACAATTGGTTACATTTATTATTGCATCTAGAGTAAAATCGGACAGGTTTTATTTGCTTGGGTTACACTTCATTGGGAAAATGCCAATCCGGACTTCCGAATCTGAGGATAGATTCTGAATCCGTGGAATCGCATTATGCTTTTTGACTTAATTTTCACCGTTCTATTTCATTTTCGTCATTTTCAGGATCTTTGGGGCTGAATTTTGAACCCTAATTCCGCCAGCCCGGACAAATATAGGTAACACGCCAAGTAATGCTGCACGTCATGTATGCGTGAGGTATTTCACCGCGACTTATCACCCTAAAATGGGTCGAGTTTTTTTACGTGTGGCAATTGTACAATCTTCACTTATCCGATTTTTTATGTTTAAAATAATGAGAAGATACATCAGAAACGTAAGATATTTGTCAGCCTGTCGGAAGGTTTATTATCCTGGTAACTTCGTTAACTTCGTGTTGTAACTTCGACACATGTTGTAATGTTGTAACTTCGACACATTTTACCGATTACAATTAAGACACACGTGCGCTTTTCCTCAATGACTTTACCTGAAAATTCTGATCAGCATTGATATGTTCATTTAAGAATAACATGGCAAAATATTATAAGTGGTTGTCAAGACTGATTCCTTTGCAAAAAACGTACAGGATTTTGTAAACGTACCTTTAGAAAAACTATTAAAATCTAATATGTTGTTACACTTACTGTTTTCTTTTTACCAATTTTAACTCTTTCTCTTCTCTTATTATACTCAGGTTAACCCCAGACAATACCAAGGGGAGACGTCCCACCGCGGGAAACGGTTATCTTTCAACTCATGCTCGTTTGATCGGGGTTTAGATAACATGTGCTTCATGTTACCTTCATATCATCATCCTATGTTATTAAAAGTAACTAATCTTAAGCAAGTGGCAAAAGGGTTTTTTTCTCAAAGTCATTATTCAAATTTCACGATGTTTCGCCAGGAAAATAAGTTGCTTATTATGTAAGCTTTGGTTAGCCGTATGTGTGTTTAAATAAGAGTATATGAATACAGAAATTTCGAGCCCTGTTTATGTCCACTTACAGTTTTGTAAAATCATTCTAAAACGGTTTCTTATTGTTTAGAAGAAGTGATATAAACACTTGCGATAATGTAAGCAAAACAAAAGACTTAAGAACACTGGACTCCAGATACTGTTTTTGTTACGCTTATCAAAGTCTCACAACATCCCCTAGATTTATATCACTGTAAATAAAGATGGAAATCCATGTTATACTTATCACTTATATTTTAATTTAATATTCAAATATTGTGCACTGACATACTTTGTCAGTTCAAAAAGGGTTGTGTACCATGCCATAACATGCAATATCATGGCAACGTTGACTAGTACTTTATTACCCAAGCTGTGTAATGTCGTTATACCATGCATTACAACAGAGCAAGCCATTACAGCATGTTTCACATTTATCTAATTACCAAAACCTTTTAAATATAAAACCTTAAATCTCTGAAAAGTTGTAAACTGGAAAGTTTGTAACACTGTCAAAACATAATTTCATGCAGCTTTTCCCGTAACGGTTAACTTCATAGTTGGTACTCAAATTGAATACTAAAATGCGTAATGAACTCTTTGTTCGTTTGTTATTGGGAAATACATCCACTCGTTCACTGTGAAACGCGAATTTAAATTGTGGATGTAAGTAACAAAAAACTTTCACGTAAACGCTTCAAATCTCATATAACATGTCTCAATAGCATTTTGGTGATATACAATTTGCCGTTATCTATCATGTATTCTTGAGGTTAAAGTAATCAAAGTAACTAATATCTTGTATAGACACTAGATAGACTCTTATGTTCCATGTAAGACATCTTGTTCACCGAACGAACGCTTTGCCGAGTTGACTGTGATAGATTAACAGCAACTAAACTAGTTCAGTTTTATTGGCCTTTTTTTATTACTTTCGGGTGGCATGCATTGATAGTGAACGAGTACCTTCAGCATTTCCAACGCGTAATTTTGACTTTGACAAAACTTCGCAAATGCTTCTTTTGCTTCTTCACCAGGCTGATTGTCAAACTGAAAAAACAACCCATCAATATAAATAGATATAACTGCGTCATAAATCTATAAATATAGGTATGCCATATATTTCATTATTTATTTATTTATTTATTTTGTTTATTGACTTGTTGATTTAAAAAGAGCCGTGAGCTGGAGTGCGGTTTTACAGATGTCGACTAACTGCTGACCTTGTCTGGTTACGGTTAGGATTTGGGTTATAGTTAGGGTTAGACTTGGGCTTTGGTGAGTCGAGCCCGAGATTGGCTAAACGATTCGCGGGCATCCGCTAAATTGCACTTGATCTTGGCAGCGTTAAAAATAATTTTGAAATATTAAACATAGCCAGGATTAAATTATTGCTTGAAATGCATGAATAAGTTGACCTATTTGCAAAATAATACTTAGTTCCCAGAAAGATGAAATAAACCAATTTAAAGCTTAAAATAAGCCAATCCATATGAGCTTGTTGCACAGATTAGGACCACTGGAGTCTGCCTTAATTTCATCAATTTAAAACCGAGACTACGTTTACAGCAGCGCCAAACACTCAGGATTCGTTAATACACCGGATTACAGCGTAAAATTAAAAGAATTTCGGATTCGTACTTGTTAACATTCACCGAAGAATCCGTAAATTCTGAGAAATAATGCAAAAATTCCTATACAGTTTACAGAAGAGTAACGTTCGCCCTTTCTCTGGGTTCCAGGCGACAATGTTGCCTAATCTCCGCCATCATCTATTAATTACCATCCCTCCCATAATGTTTGTTTCCCGAATTCATTGGTCGGGCCATTTATACGCAAAAAGGAAGAAAATTTCGCCAGATTCTTAGTTCTTCGGATTCAAAATATCCAGATTCTTTTCCGGATTCATTTTTATCCGGATTCGTGTGCAATCCGAAGTCTTTATATCGGATTTTGGATCCGAAGAAAAGTTTCCAGACTGCTACGCATCCAGAAAACTTGGTCTGGTGTAAATGTAACTTGAATTCAAACGTTCAGGTATTAAACTGCAATTTCATTGCCTGGTTTATATTCAGCTCTTTGAAATTTATTCATTATTACGAAATGCCAAATTACATATCAACATTACTAACAAACTGGAAAGACAACAAACTACAACAGCACTAACAACACATAACTCACCCTGTCCAGTAGCAGATCGCCAATTTCACTGACATATTCACTGTTCGCTTGTCGTTTCTTCATTGCTTGCACAAGTGATTCTAAAATTTGAAATGACGATTATATCACTGAATGTGGTGATTTATAGGCCTACTACTTCATCCAGGAAGCTATACGAAAATTCTCATACTGTTCATGAACGTATAGAAACACTTGTTGGTCGCATAACGTTTGAGTACAAGTGAAATAAAAATATCAACTTACTGTGTATTCTAATTAAGTCATCGAGATTGGGAAATAGAATATTTCGAATATTTTCATATTCAATTTTAGCTTTCATCCATGGCTTATAGAAGACCTATAAAAAACGGAATTTCTACAGTGAGTGAAATTCTGTTATTATACCAGTGTTTCTCCAAAAACACTTCAGCTATTCATAGTATTCTGTGGTCGTTCGAATTCTAGTTCGTCTACGGCTAATAAGTGTTAGCTAACACATTTATTTTTACATTCACAGGTTACCTATCGAAAAGTGAGACTTCGGGTAAATACAGTTACAATACATACATACTTTAAACAACCTGTTCACCGGTTACTATCGATACATAAATGTTTTAAACAACCTGTTCACGGGTTAGTATCAATACATTTTATAAACAACCTGTTCACCGGGTACTTTTTCTCAGGTAATTATCCACCGGACGTAAGATACAACCACTGAACAGGACACAACCATCGGATAGGCGGCAGGATCATCAAAATGCACAAAAACACATGAACTAAGCCAATTGAGATATCAAGGTTTTGGAATATTACAACATTGCTTATAGAAGTCGCGGCTGGTACCCGTAAGTCGATCTCATTAATTATTTCGGATTACTTGGAATTCCAACTTCCACAAAGACCGCACCAAGACGTTGGTTATTACGAGATCAGCAACAATTTGCAGAAAGATTTTCAGCGCCTGAGCCCGGTAGTCGCGTCTTGACACAGAATGATAGCACCCCACCCATAAAAAACGCCATATTCTAATCATAATCATTATTACAATCATGAACGATCGTTGGACATTCGTCAAGCTAAAAGCTCAGAAAAACGATTTCTGAGCCTTGGACGAGGATTGAACTCGCAGCCTTCAACCGGAAGCTAATTAGGCAAAATTTTAATGAACATCGCAGTTCATTCCATGAGAACGTAAAAACATGAGTTGAGCAGAGGAATTCTTTGGAATAATTTACACTGTTGAGCATTGAGCCACTGCTTTCTTGAAAAGTTTAAAGATTGCCTGTCAAAATGCCATCAAACTTGAATCAACAGATAAGGTTAGTTTATTTTAAGCTTTGTACAACTCAGTAAGAAAGGTTAACGACCAGATTTTACGCTAGCTTTACAAAACTAAATATTCGAGGTTGCTTTCAATTACGGTTGCCATGGAGACAGGGAAATCCTTCATACAACCCGACCATCTTAATAACCTCCTGTCATCGCTTTCGATTCTGTCAAATTTGGAGTGATACGTTGTAATCATTCTAAAGTTATGTCCAAGGGATAGATCAGGTGAGAAAAAACCAGCAAAACTATGTTCAGCCAGTCAGAGTTTTCCAAGATGTCTCTATTTTTCGGAATATGTTTTATTTTATACTTTTTGAAGTTGTCGGCTGGTCGCGGTTTTTTATGTTCAGCCACCTCAACCGTAAAAAAAGTCCGATTTTTAAAGCAGTTGCCGGGGTTTCCTATTCCTAGTCCGAGTTTAAACAGTCAAGATGAGCGTTTTATTTCAGACTTATCCAACAAGAGGCAACAAGGGTTTATTTCCTGGTCTCTGCTGAAATGAGCCAGGGCTCAAAAATATAAATTATCCTTCACTGGTTAGAATTTGTCGGTTTTTGTCTTCGACAGTGCTTACATCCCGTTGCCATGCAACATGGCGGATTTTGTACCCTTTGATCAGTTCATATAAAGAGTTCATATTAAAACGTAAGATATGTTATTGATTAAGCATTTAGATGAATATTCAGACAACGAACAATGATTAATCTTATACCAAATAAATTCTGAGGCTAAATTAGTACAATTTTCAAATTTTAACTCCTTCGTACCTTATGCAAAACTTTTAGTGTCCTCACGTGCGTCCTTTCCGTGTGGATAAGTTCTGTTGAAGAAAAAGTTTCATCATGAACGTTACCCCAAGTCTTGAGAAATACCATGGCTGGTAATGAATAACGTCTCTAAATTCTAAGCAGCGATCACTTTAAATCCAAGTAAGAAGTCCTTGCTTGACTATCCAAATTTATTATTCTTGTTCCTGTACGTCATGGAGGTTGTGGTCCACATTTTTAGTCTTAAAGTACTTTATTGCTTGGCATTAAGTGATAGTAAATTTTCAAGTGTCAGAATTATACATTTTAGGGCCTAAAGGGACAAGAAGTTTTGTTGTTGTTGTTTTCGTTGTTGTAATTATAGTTGCTGTAATACCTTTTTATAAAGTAAATCTCCCTGAATAATGTTAAAGAACTGCTTCGACATACCATTTATCAGTTCTAATCGTTTTCGTTCTTTTCCTGGTAGTGCGCGATAGGTCTAAAGAAAATCCGTGCAATACGATGAGTTTACAACTTAGGTGTGAGAAGCCAAACAAGATTTAAAACCATAACAAATACGTAATTAAAGCTGAGTATGAAGAAAACTGAGAAGATCTGACTTAACAGAACGAAGTTTAAAAAACCCTTTTATCGATCCGAGGTGTTGTGAAGAACCTCATCTCAGTGTCGATGAGAATCGAAGAGACGACGGTCACAAACTAGTTAAACAGACTTAAAAACGGTGAGGTCCTGAACGGAAATCAAACTTAAAATGAAATCATAATTTGTGAGATCTGTCTGACATGCAAGAGCGTTCACTCCTGTATCATTAATAAACCAGATTTTCTTGGTTCGTCTTTAAATCCTTGTCAAGACTCAAATAATAAATTTCTCTACCTTTGAGTCGATTTGGTCCTTAATACTTGGCATCTCATTTGGAACGTCCAAGTCCGAATCCTAAGAATATAAATGAATACAGACAGACAAACAAAATTAAAATTCTAATAATTGTAGCCATGCATGTTTTGATAAAAGGAATGGTATATATTAAACAATAAATGCATCGTCTCTGGCTTTTAACTTTTTTGCCAAATTTTAATATTTTAAGCAAGTGGCAACATTTTATATTTTATATATTCTAGCCCTTATGATAAACAAACGAGCACAAAATAAAGCAGAACAAACAAACAAACAAAGTAAAACATCACACACAAGCAATCAACAAGCAATCAAATAGACATCAATCAAATTGATGTCTCAACCGAACAGAAATACCGTAAATCCCCACTAAAACCTCCGGGGACTTATTTATTTCAAGCACGTTTGAGGAGGGACTTAATAGGAGATGGGAGGCTTGATGGGGAGGGAACGTTTATTTAATTTTACCAAACGCCTGTACTTAGTAGTTCTCAAGATCAAGAATTATAGTTGGTCATTAGTCTATAGAACTGTCGTTCCTATTGTGTAAATTTTTTATAGCGAAGATTGTAGATTAGAACTTTTACCAATGGGAGTGAGGATTCTAGAGGATAGACTTGTGGTTCCGAGCAGCAATACCGCTTTCTCAAACAATCTAAAAACGGTATCTATGCTACATAAGGAACTAGAGCACGAGTACTGCATTTGAATTCGTACTCACATCGGTACGGTAAAAATACACCAATGATATTGTCGTTTATTGTTGGGGTTGTGAGCAAAAAGGGGAAAGGGAAGGTCGGGGATTAAAAGACAGGGCAGCTTAATAAATTTCTTACCCCAAAAAGGGGGTCTTATTGGGGAGGCTACGCTTTATGGAGGATTCACGGTACAGTGGTGGTTAATCTTTAACTTTACATGATTTAGTTAAGACATACCGCCGTTTCTTCATCTCCTTATAGCATAGATACAAAAAGAAAATAAGGTCAACATTTTAGTGATGATGTAAGGTGAGACATTAAGAGACTAAATGAACTAAATATCGGCAAAAATATGTACTCAAATTAACATTTAAAAAAAACAGAACAAAAAAGAAGGGAAACCAGGGAACTAAGCACTTTAGTTTAGTTTAGTTAAATTTAGTTTACCATAGCATTTCATTGTCTTGAGTCAAATAACAAAACAAAGAAAAACGTACCACTTTCAACCAAATACGACGAATCCGCAATTCTGTTTAAAACAAAACAAAAAAAAGAAACAAAACAAAAATGTTGCAGTAGTTTGAATTTATCGATAATTAATATTGAAGACGATATCACAAGACAATTCTAAAGTGACAGTCGAAATCTACAGTTGGAGAAATAAAAAAGAGTATTATATGGTCATTTGAAAATCTGGATCGAGGCAGTATCTAAATATTGTTTCTATACAATGTTTCCCAATTTTTGGCGGGCCAAAATTGCGTTGGCGATTGCAGCTCTTGCTCCTCAGCAAAACAAAAATATTTCTCGTCATATTCAGGAACACTGTTGTTTCTCAGCAAACCAGTTTTATGTCCACGAAGTCCATAAAGCCCACAAAGCCACAAAGCTAACGGAAAAACAAGAGAATATTTCTTCCAAAGATGTCTCGTCAACAGTGATTCCCAGTTTTGCCGTGCCAAAATTTTGCGGCAAGCAAAACGATGAGAAATGACATCGCCCTTCCTTCACAGACATAACGTTCCTGACCTATTTCACACATGTTCTTGTTTTTTCTTAAGCAATATTTTTGCACAGAGCATGCTTCCGATATGTCCAGACTAAGAAACACTTTTCAGCACAATTTTCTTCTTGAACGGTCAAATAATTTTGGAGGGGACTCGTGAACAACACAGAAGTCTTGTCAATATTTACCTAGAAACACCGGGAATAAAAACCGATGGTTGTACTACTTCCGTTTTCGATCGAACTTTACGTCGTTGATACTCGCTCTAGGAAAACATTTTCTGTATTTACTATTGCGGTTAAAATAATATTTAACACAAAAGAAAAGCAATATGTAGAACGTAAATTAAAAAACTCCAAAAACGTAAAATGACAGCATATACCATAGCCAAGTTGGTTCAAGGTCAACTAACCTTATTTAACACACTCGTTGACCGATTAACTTTGTTAGCAAAGTTAAAAGATTTTGGAGTCTATAAAATAAAGTAATTCGAATGAGTTCTACAATTAACCTTCCTCAGCTAGACAGTTTTTCTTTCTCTTTAAATTTTCTTTCAAAACAAACACCAAAAATTAGATATTTTAATATTGTTACTGCGAACATACCTCGAACAAGGACAGAGGCCTGTATTTAGTAAATAAAAAATAAATAAATGAATGAATGAATAAATAAATAAACATATTAATTAATTAACCAAAAATTTTGCGATATATTAACAGCATGACACCAAGGCGCAACATCAGCACAACCGTAATCGCGTTGTAATTTTACGTGTTGTCACAACATGCGATTCATGGCACAATTGAACACAGACTAAACGTGTGTTCCATTGTGCCGTGAATCGATCTAAGATATAGTTTTCTATAAAATATCTTATCTAAACGACTCTAAAATATCTTCAGCATTTGTTCCGAAGATTCTCTTAGCGCAAATTTTTTACTCATACACCCTATCAGAGATTACTGGGCAGCCAACTGCATTGACTGGTCTTCATCATGTCCGCTGCCTAACCTGAACTTCTGGGGCCGGTTGTACGAAGCCCGGATGCATTACCTGGCGTATAAGTCAGGGAGAAACGTCTGAACGAATGGATAACAACATGGAGAAAGAGAAAGATGTATGGACAATTTTTGAGAGATCACGGAGACGATGTAGAGAAACAAATCCAGGGAGTGAGTCCCAAAAGCGGACTTGAAAGCTACTACTGAAGCGTTGATTTTTGCGACCCAAGAGCAAGCTATGAGAACAAACTATGTTAAATTCAACATTTATAGAACAATAAGCTCATCTTTGTGTAGAATGTGAGGCCAGAAAGGAGAAACCGTTTTACTAGTAAGTGAATGCAGAAAGTTGGCGCAAGGGGAGTATAAGGGTAGACATGACAATGTAGGTCGTAAAGTCTATTGGAAATTGTGCACGAAATACAACTTGAAACACGCAAACAAATGGTATGAGCACCAACCACAATGAGTGTTACAAAATAGTTATCGTAAGTTATTGTAGGATTTCAATGCGACCATGAAATAGAACACACGAGACCTGACTTGATTGCAGTGGACAAAGAAAAGAAGACAGGGTGCATCATTAATATAGCAATACCCGGAGATAATAGGATGGGAGCGAAGGAAGTGGAAAAAATTCTGTAGTACCAGGATTTGAAAATGGAAATATCAAGAATGTGGACGGTAAATCAAGTGGAAGCCATACCAATAGTTGATGGTGCCCTGGGAACGGTATCGAAAAGACTTGAAGGGTTTTTGGAAAAGATTGGGACAGTATTACCAGTTGCAATGCTGCAAAAGATAGTATTACTTGGAACTGCAAGGATCATTCGAAGGGTTATGGACATGAAGGAGATATAGCTCTGGGACCTTAGGATGCGGGTAGCAACTTGCTCCTAGTTCTAATCCAGTACATCCAGATGGACTGTGCGGAAATACAAGAGTAACAACAATAATGAAAAATCAATTACAAAGTTAAATGATAAATCAGTTATAAATAAACCCAAAACCAAAATATCGCAGACTCACCTTTCTATGTCTTGCTCTGTATCAAGATTTCTAAAAAAAAAAGTATTATGGCTCAGTTCAAAATTAAGTACGACGAATGCTACAGCTCTCAAATCGATACGTCCGTAATAATTATGACAACAAAACAGAAAAAAGCAGTTGTCAATCAGATTCTCGACGTATAAAGTTTCAGACTTTCGAACTAATTGACGACCGTTTAAAATAAAGCATCTTCAGTTTCCACTTAAGCGCTTGGCTGGAGATGCAACACGCTGCCAAATATTTCGAAAGTTCAAATACACCCCTACCTCGCTGATAAAGTTAACCCGTCATACGTACCGCCATATTAGCATTACTATTTCTGCTCCACACTTGCCGAAGCGTAATTATGAAATGAGTCGAAGCAACTGAAACATCAAAACCCTGACACAAAACAGTTCCTCACGTTATCACTAAGTCATACCCAGTTAATGTTGTGGGCGAAGTGCCATCAAATGATTTTCGCTTTAAATCATCTAAAAAACGAAATAATTACTTTTATCAGAATGCAATTCATAGAAGTACTAACAGGCACCGAGGATCTTTACTGAACACATTCAGTGAACAAAATTTTCTGCCTTTTCATCGATGTGAAGTTAAATTAAAGCAACATTAGAGTATTAAAATATGACCAGGAATATAATTCAAATGCTCTTTTTCAACTGAGTTAAAAAAAAAAGAAGTGACGTTTCCTTTTAAACTGATAACAATATATTGATAGGGTTTTAAAAAACAGGGAGAGCATGGTGGAGCATGCAGTATTCATAAACAAAACGAAAAATAATCATCCCATCTGACGACAGGCAATCTGAGGGAATTATAATGTACTCATTACCATCTCTTAAATTGTCTGGTGAAGATAAAAGATCGCTATTTTCGCTCAGTTTTACTAAAAAGGAAAAAAGGAACTGGATTAGTTTGTTTCAGTTCCCAGAAGACTATACATATTCGCAGAAAAGTAAGGAACCAAATTAATCAAAGATCATATCAAACGTTCCAATCCAATACCCTGTTTATATTTATGTTAAATTACTGAAGTCCTCGTGGGTAGCTCTTTATATCACAGGTTCAAAACTGTTTTAAGGTGGCTTTCCTAGATTAATTTATCACAAATAAACACGGCTCAGTACACGTGAACTGATAGAGATCTTGTCGCGTTGTTATTTCGTCAGGATACCAGCCACCCTTGTCAGTCTTAGTATCAAACTTTTGGACGTTCACTACAACGAGAGAGCTTACACCAAGACGAATTTACGGTGTAAGTCCTCAGAGCAAGAAGGACAGGCAAACTGAGGGCAAGCAACAAATCTAATTTCCAAATTTGTCATTTATTTTTAAAATCCACAAACGTTATTGTAAAAAATCTGTCTCGTCGACCTCTGACATTTTGCTATGGTATTTTTCGGTGCACCATGTACCCTGACAATAACTTTCAGATAAATTAAAACCAAACCGAGGATGTCTCTTAACTGTAATAATCGAAAAAATGTGCCATAATTTCGTTAGCATTGTTTTAGTGTTAATATATTGCAAAAATTGACAAAATTTTAGGTTAATGATTTTCTTTAAAGATAACAATGACCATAAATAGATATATACCAACGAATAGGTTGTAAAAATAGAAAGTGTCGTAAGCCACGTTATTACTAACTAGCGAAGTTCGAGAATGAGGTGCATGATGCTAGGTTGAAATAAAATATTTCAAAAAAGTGCACAATATCATTAACATGTCCTATCTAGTTATCCAGTAAGATAATGTAAGATAAACAACAGTAAAGATAAAAGAACATTACTCGTACCTCCACTGCTTCGCCGTTCGGAGTTCGATCTCTAAATATGAAGAAGAAGACTGAGAACTGGATAGGAAACGCGATAAGTAGGCATTACAGCACAACTCCAAATTAACGTTATACGGATAACTTTTACCGACAAGGTTAAAGGCAGATACAAAACTTCGTTGTTATGGTATTTGTTGTTTTCTTCATTTTGTAATCATGTTATGCAACTCAGTGCTTACACTGCAATGTAGCTTTTAAACCAGTCTGTCTGCCTGCCCGTCTGTCTGTCAAAGACTTACGCTAAAAATCGTGCTCCTGATAACAAATGCTAGAAAGCTTTCTGAACGTGAACTCAATGTTGGCTAATTCGTCGGTGACGTGGCCGTGATTCTTTCTCTGTTACGACTAATTTTCGAGCAATGTTAGAACTAATCTTGTCGACTCGTGAAAAAGTTCAAGTCTTGGAAGTCCAGAGATAATTATTAAATAACTGAAAGTAGACATAGAAACTTCTACTTCTCGCGCGAAAAACTGATGCTGCATCAAATCCAGAGATGAAAAATGTAACACATGTAGGTAAGTATAAATCACATACTGAAAACGGAATCTTTCTTCGTACTAAACTGGCTCTGAAAATTGATGAAAGGACTGCTGCCCATTTCTAATTCTGACAGAAAGACGATATTTGAATACATTTGGAATTAATATAATTAAATTACCCAGCCAATTCGACGTCCTCCACCGGTATACGACTAAAAACTATATTTTATCAACCAAATGTTATATTTTACCTATACAGCGAAAGTTCCATTCGCATGCAACACGCTTGCATATAACAGGAAGAAAACAACAAACCGTTACAATTCTTTCTTTTTTCTTTGCTGTACACGGTTCGTCAACAGCATTCAAGCAACGTCTCCTGTGCACGTTATATTCACAGACTAAAGGGAAAATAAGAAAATTTACCTATAAATTTAGCACCACATAAAGAGCATTTTAACACTGTCACCGTGCAACTGCTTATCTCTCAACCGAGTGAGCAGCAGAAAGGATGGAAAAATTTGTTCAAATATTCAAGTGATTTCTAATACCTTGACATTGGTAGCCTTGGTGTCCTATCCCCCAAATAAGTTGGCGGCATAGATTACAATATGTCGTAGTCGTATACAGAAAAGCATGAAAAGTGTGAAGCTTTATAACCTAAGAAAACACCAGAAACATTAATCACACACATTTTGCAACAAAAATGAGGATCATTATTTTCACCAGAAACGATGGTTTTGTTGAATGGTCATGAGTAGGTAGGTAGGTAGGTAGGTAGGTAAAACTTTATTTAATCACGCTGGCCTCAACAGCAACAGCTAATTTTTCATGATAGGCGTTACACAAATTATACATACAAATAGTTTTATACATACAAAAAGTTATCAAAATGTGAAAATACAAGTAACATATTCAAATAAAAAGAAAAAGAAAACATTAAAATGAAGAAAGAAAAAGACTATGGAATTTATGGCGTAACCCTGCATATATCTCGGACGCATATGCCTGTTGAAAAAATAGATTGACTCTGGCGATTAAGCTTCCGGAGAAAGATTATTCCACACTAAGGAACCGCAAAATTTAAGTGTTCTGTCGTTTGGGCTTTGGCGTTGTCAAATGTGTGTCATTATTCCAGGGATCAAAAGTATTTTGGTAAAAAAAAGCCTTCGAGAGAAATATTCTTACAGGGTTAAGTACTTTATGCATAAAAACTGGTTATGTTTAAAATCTATTTACATCCAGAGTTTTCCACGAGGTTTCAAGAACATCTGCCGAACCAACGTCATAACTGACTTCAGTAGTAACCCTTGCCCGCACGAGATCGAAATATTTGCAATTTATCATTCAGTTTTTCACCACGGTAGTCCCAGAGTGAAAAAATAGTCGAAATAGGTTTGTACCAGGGCTTTGTAGATAGTTTGCAATGTATCAGCCACGCACAAAGGGCTTCATGCGTCTAATAGCCCCAATACCCAGGTGAGTTTTTCATCTATGTCGACTCCTACACTTTTAAATGAATTTGTCCGGGAGATTGGTACATTATTTAGTAAAACAGCATCGTCACGAACTTTATTATTAAGGTTATAGGATGACAACAAACATGTATTTTGTTTTAGTTGATGTTGTTGTAACTTACTCTTAATGTGCCAGTAATGGATGTCACTTATTAGAAGTTAGCATTCCAATAAGTTCGGTAGAATCAAAGGAAGATATTAAATGTGGGTATCTTCTGCATATAAGCATGGAATTGTGGTTTTTAGACAGTCTGGTGTGTCATTTATATACAGTAAGTACATTAATGGGTCCAAGATTGAGCCCCGCGGAACAACACATTATTTTACTTGACGACGATTGGCAATGAAGAAAGTACATTTGCTCTCTCAACTAAGATTCGAGCCATTTTAATTCAAGGCATGAGATTCCAAAATGGTCATAGAATACAAGGCCATTTAGCTTGCCTTTATCCATATATTTTGCAGTCGTTCATCGCACATTTCGACAAGTGCCGACATAGTTGAGTGTTTCGTGCGAAATCCTTACTGGAATTTCGATACATTCAGCTTTCGGTTAGATACATATATATACCTGACTAAAAATTTCCATCACAAATATCTTACTTACTACTGGTAGTATCGAAATAGGGCGATAATTTTCGCATTTTCGTCTGTCCACAGATTTATAAATTGGTAATACTCGGGATTTTTTTCCATTAGCCTGCATATATGCCCGAACTAAGAGAACGATTAAAAATAGTTAACGTTTGTGCAATAATGTTCAAAGAAATCTTTAAAATTTTAGCAGACATATCCATTCCTGTAGCTTTTGAAACTTTCAGCTTCTTGGAGAAGTTAAAATGTCGGCTCATCATTTGGTTTATTACATTCAGCCGCCAGTGCTGTCCCATTATTCATGAAATGTTTGTTAAAAGAATTTTCGGTAAGTTTATCATCTGAAATGACCTTGTCATTAGTTAGAAGTTCGCTAACACGGGTCAATTTATTATTTTTACCTAAAGGAGTACCAATTAAAAACCAACTTTTTTCAAATCTTTGGGATGTAAGCAATCCCTAATTTTATCGCAGAATAATTTGATCTTTGCTGCATTCATATGTGTAACGGTTTTATAACTACGAGTAGTACAAACTCTTCCCAAGACAATCATGCAAACGGCAAAACGATGATGTCCTATTAAGTCCATTCTTCAGTAAGAAGTGGTATGTACCGCAACAAAACCTTGAAGTATGACGGTCGCACTGAAAGATCAAGGACGGGAAATGACGGCGACGGGGCACCAGAAGTGAATTTTCAGACTGTACTTCAACTGCGCGTCTTCTCTCGCACTGGTTGTCCCGTTGTGGCCTGGTATAACACCTGCTGACTGATGCAAATGAGCTGCAGGGTCCCGATACTAAGGTGCTGCGCAAAGTGTCCCCACAATGGTAGTGTCAGCAAGAAAACTAGGGTCCTATGTTACCAATGACCAAAGATTTATGTACTCTGTATTTGTTTATAGCAATTCTATAGAGGCTCAATTGGCAATGATACTTCAAGGACTTGTTACGAATGAAGATAGATTTTTCTCATTTTAAACTTTTGGTTTATTTCCGCAGTTTTCGCAAGCAATTCTAACGGCTTGATCTGGTAACCTCTAAACAAACAAGGAAAGACTTAAAGCTGTTCATTCGATCGAATTAGAGCTATTTATGCGTATAAAGGATATTCAACTTCGAAACGCGATACCAAAGGAAAAAACACACCCAAACATTAATTACAAACTTATTTCTTATGTTAAAACTCACAGAATAGTTTTCAAAAAAAAAAAAACTGTTGCATTCGTGAACATTAAACGAAATAAAATCGGCCAATTTGTTCACAGTAGGTCCAGCAAGATTTTTTCAAAAAGTGGTACGAGGTTACAATTCTGTTTTAAAGAACTGCTTAATATTACGCCAACGGTTACTACCATTATTCAAGGATCCCAATTTGTTTACTCATTTCAGATACGGATCACAGAATTACAGTTCAAGTTATAACAAACTAAAACATAACATGACCTAATTGGGCAATTTATACACGAAGTTAAGGAGTTCTATTTTCTTCTCGCTGACACAATCATTTTAGGGACCCTCTTTTTACCTGCAGCCGCAGTCCAATTAAATTAAAGGTGGAGAACAGAAAAGTGGTTATCGGTGAAGATGTCTTTAATTTTCTACTGCCGTTCCCAGAACAGTGGCCAAAAATATTGAAACAACAGTTTTCAACCCTCTTTCTCCCATTTCCCAAAATAAATACGCTTTTAACACCTCTTTCCCGCGTTCAAAGTTGTGAGTTTTCGATTCAATTTTTCGCCGTGAGGGTGATATAACTAGCATGATCTGATACAGCGAAATAAAGCTATTAGAACTAAAAGACAGATTCCAATCAGTCGATCCACAATACCTAGGGGAGTGCTGGAGGCACAGTCGTAGTGCACATGTCTCTTACTCAAGACCGTTTCGTAATCCTAACAATGGCATAGTAGCACACTTCATTTTATTATGAGAAATTGTTACTAGAATCATGAAAAGTCGACAGATTTTAAAAAAACCAACCATTAAAATTACGTTTTGACATCGTGCTCGGGTAAATATTTATTTTCAAGCATGCCAAAAATATGTGGTCTTACATTATTTAATGCTCTCTGGACAAAGTTATGTGAAATTTACTGTATTTCCAAGGTTGGCCACCGTTGCATATAGGTCAATGGTCGTCGAGCCGACGACAACAGCTGAGGAGGTTTCCAATCGTGGGGAAAACGCGAGTATTTTCCTGAACTTTTTACCAACGAGTCGGTTTTATCGACTACAATTTATACACAAAAACATACTCTGATAAATTTTAACGTGCTTTTGAAGCGTTTTTGCAGAATACTTTCGTTATTTGTGACCCACCATTTGGCTATGGCCGCATGATTTGACAGAATAAGAATAGGATGTTCGTATCTCGTTTCCTCTAAAAGCTTCTCAATATAAAACAATCTCCAAAATAATGGTAGATTCTGTCAATGTATATGACAATCTTTCGCTTTGAATTTATGTCGAAACAAGCCTTTCGTATCAGTGTAATCCCGTGTGCTTTCTAAGCAGGAAGTTCAAAGTTTGGTTTCCTATCTTTTATTGTGAAGTGTTTGTTGTGATCACCAGACATGAGAGGGAAAATACTCTTAAGTTATTGTTCATTTAGGTATAATCCTTTCAACAAAGCACCTTCGGTGAAACAGTGAATTGCACTACATGAAACACGTCTAATGTTCAAGCATCGCACCTTTTACTTGTTGCACTTTTAACGTAAACAACAATGATATCTATGTGATTTACTTTGAGATTCAAGATTGTAGAATTATTACAAGTATTAAGGGCTATTTACACGGGTAATTTCTGCTGCGATTTTTCGCATTCTGACAAATGCGATCGAATGGATTGACTTGCGGGTCATTTGTCCAAAGCTATACTGTACAATACTTTGGTGAGTTGTTTACTCGATCGCATACTTCAGAACGAGAAGAATTACAAGAAGTATCGCCCGTGTAAACAGCTCTTTACGACTACATTAGAGCTTTTTGTCTCCAAACAAAGCTTTACAAAGAAAATCGCTTTCTTGTCATTGGAAATCGGATGACTATTGATAGGTACAAACTCCTGAACAAATTATTTAAATTTAATTTTGAAATACGAGATGTATACTTTTCCACCGAGACCCGAACGCTAGCCCGAAGCCTACGGCCGTTCCGTGCTATGAGCATTCTTCTTCTTGTAATAATAGTCGCCATTGTTCTGGAGGAAACAGACGTATCTTCGTACATTTTGAACTGAAAAGTTTGCCAGTCATTGGTAAGTACCAGTAGTCGCATATCACGAGTCCTGTTTACAAAAGCGATAAAGATCTCTTACCTTTTTCTTATCCTTTTTAGCACTTCTAAGAAAACTTGATGAAGATTCCTTATGCATGAAGGTCTTACATTTTTCCAAAACATGAGTATTGGGAGAACTGGCCTATATAAATGTCGAAGAATAACCTACGTAAGTGAAACATCTTATGTAGTAACGATAAACGGAAGTCATAAAAAATCCCACAACATACCCTGTAAACGATTCCAACTTGTTTCATAAACGTTGCTATAGCACAAGACAAGGCCTCACTAAAAATAGGAAATGAAAAAATTCTCAGGTAACACTTCACACAAATACTTCTTTGTTTTCTAATATCAGGCGTTTAGTTCCAAAAACACATGTATATAGTGAAGAGAAATAATCGAATTCCTAAAAGGTAGAAGATGATCAGAATTTACCTCTACCTCTGCCTCTATACATCCAAGCAAGTGTCTTACAACCATCGAGACGATGATGAAAATATTCATTTCACACACTTGGTAAAATTTACGAGGTCGACGAATTTTAGAACAGAAAGCGTAATGGTGCTCGTACAATAACCTACAGCTCTTAGCTTCTGACAAAAGCAACCGAGTGGGAGAACATTTGCGATACTAGCATTTGTCCGGGCAATTTATACGAGTAACTGCATCAAAGTTATTTTAACACTTGGGGGCTTTCGGCCACCTGTTACTTTTTTAATGTCTTTTTTTTTCTTTTAATAAACGATAAGTTTCGTCAAATTATGCCGGTTAACCAAAAGCACTTTCTACAAAAAAATGCGCAACTTGCAAGGTCTATTTAACTCTTTCCCGGCGATACAATATTTCTATTATTTTACTCTGGATAACACCAAACGATTTTACTAGTCAAAGCGAGAGCTCCCGCCGGGAAAGAGTTAAGAAACTTTCGACAAATGAATGGTTTAAATTATTTATATGAACGATTAAAAATATTTTTAATAACTTCACTAGTTTCAGCCCATCCAATATAGCACCGGTAAGACCCAAAAGGTAGCGCCCACTCAACTGCTACTTATGCCATAATCCTTAACATTAGCTCTACTACGCAAAATCCATTTTGACGCATTCGGATTATTAAGATTACATTAGCAATTATTAAAAGCATTCTGGAAGCATTCTTGTCATTCTGAAACGGTAACGTTCAGAAAGAAATTTTCAACGCTTACCTTCTAAATATCTGTCCCATAATGCCCTCAATATCTTTTGATTCGTTAAAATTTTGTGAATAAGAGTCAACGTCCTTCCTACGAAAAGGCATCAAATACGCGACGATTAGCTGATTAACTAGAATAATTATGATCTCGTTCCAAGCTCAAGTAAAGCATATTCTGACCCCAAAGAAAGCTGTAACCGGCAAAGTTGTGACCAATACCTAACTTGTTAACTGTAATAGGTTTTGAAGCAAAAATTGTTTTTGAATTTTCACTGCTATTTTGAGTTTAGTAATGCAATCTAAGAACTTCCCAATCTCTAATACAGTCAACTCTCACAATGCGGACACCTCTCTTAGGCGAACGCAACTATCTGGTCCAGGCCGTACATAACCTATTTCCCAGCACATTAACTCAATACAAGCTGACATCTCTCTAATGCGGACAGCAGACACTTTTTGGAAGAATTTTGGTGAAAAATATCTACCAAGCAGGACACTCGAAATGCAATTTGCGCGCATCAAAAAGTCCTAAGCCGGATATTCATATATTGGATTATAGTGAAGTCAACTTCACAACAAGATGATGACAACTAAAACATTCTTTCTGCGATTATAATTCGCCTGAACGGTGCTCTACTGTTGAGAAGACCCGCTTATCACGTCAGACATGTTTGACAAGAATTTGCAATAATTTATTCACTTGTTATTAAAAATCAATACAATGTCTTTTTGCGCGATCGTTCAGACGTTTTATGACATTCACTCGTCCTTTTTGTTCCCTGTTCTCGTTCCTGGTTTAGAAGAACTGCATTTGTTATTTCATCTATTCCATCTATATTATTTTATCCGTTATGCATTTCTCCAGCCAATTTATAGCCAAGTTCATGACTTTGAAGTGTGATTAACATCATGTAAAGGGACTGTGAATGTTTAACTTTGCTTTAGTATTTGGGTCACGTCGCATGGGCTCTTTATAAGGCGGACACCTCTCTAAGACGGACACTTACAGCTGGTCTCGAGGATGTCCGCTTTAGAGAGACTGGACTGTATACCCCACAAACTCCAGTGGTATCATCAACATCAAACAGGAAGAATTCAAGACCGGTCTTATACAACGGCTTCGCTCTTGCCTCGTCCGCAGACGCTAATGATAAATCACAGGAAAATTACAGTTTTGCCATATCCTAGCAGATCTTGTGAAAATCTTGCATGGAAGAATATTTGTATCAATAACGAAGAACATGTCGACCCATCCATCGGAAGGTTCTGGGGGTTTTACAAATTGAATTTGCCGATATTTGCTATTGCTGCTCGAGGAAAATTTTAATATTTTTTGGAACATGAACGACGAGATCAAGAGAATTTTCGGCGACTATTTACATTCGTTATGCGTTCTAATGGTTATAAAAATCATTTGGTTCATTTCATTTACACATTATCAGGTTTTTCTGTTAATGATGCATGTTACATTTAAAACTTACACTAAGGCATCTAAGTGGGGCAACAACGTTTGTTCAACCACTGTTATTTCCTTGTTTCGATCCATATTGTCATCTACAAACAGAAATGTAAATGTAAAATCAATTCAAAAGCAGCGGCGAAAAAAGACCGAAGCCTCCGAGGCACGTGCCCCGAGCTATCACATTAAGGCCCGGTTTACATGGAGGAAAGGTGACCCTTCAAGCAAGGGCAATTTCACTAGTAAGGTCACCCTACCTCTGCGTGGTCATTGCGGTTTCGTCCTTATCACAGACGTTATTTTCTTTGTTTTTTTCTAAGTTCGTTGATTGAACAGTACGGTTTAAAGGTATTTCCCTGTCAATTCATTACAGCATTGTTTGCCCGATATCTTCGGAAGATTTCGCCTGGCGTACACACGAGCCAAACTGGACAATATCGTTCTGCACTTAGCCGAAATCGATTCCTAGTAAAAGTAGTGAGGCACGTGATCTATAATTGTGCTATCAGAGAGTTAACACGCATAGTAGCCTCTTACAAATTTTGGCGACTAAAGTTTTGGGACTACTCTCAATCTAATTATTTAAAATATTTTGAGCACTGTATTATAAGCCACTAAATAAGCCTAAACATTCGGTCAATAGGAAAAATACCCGAAAGTAGAAATTAATTTGCAAATTTATAGTGCTTCTGTGATGCAAACGCATCATCAGGTGATACCAACTGGAACTTCCTGACTACAATGTTCCAGTGACTTAGAAACATGAGTAGAAACAGGCTTCAGGAATGCTAACGACAAGTACTTCATTCTTATGTCCTTTTTCGCGTCTGATATTGAACACTTGTTGCCACTAAGGGTTCCGAAATTGACATCAGTCGGGCAGTTTTGGAAGTGTAGTTGATTCGGTTTACAAGCGATTTAGCCGAACTAACTAGTAATGTTACCAAACAAGTGATCTCATTTAATGAATCCGTCGAAATAAAATTGCAAATATTTGCCAGACAATCAGGGGGTTATGGTGATAACGACGGACAGTGTTTTTGTTTTTTCCTCACACCTTTTTCACACAAGTTTCTCCGAGAAACTTTATGCCAATTTGGACGACTTTAGGAGTACAGATCTATTCCTTGATAATTTCAATTTTTAGAGGGCACAATTTGTGTGTTTCGGTAGCACTTTAGCCTCGATTTCCATCAAATGTACGAAAAATTTTGAACTATAGCCACGTTATATCGAACGAAGACACAAAAATTTGTTCCTTGGCAAACTTAGTTACTATCCTGTGTTTTAGATACCACTCTCTCTCCCTCTTCTACTCTATCTCTCTCCCCTCTTTAAATAAAGTAACAAACCCTGTACGTCTTTGAGCAAACCTTCAAGCTGATGATCTCCAAAAAGACTTCCTAAACCTAGAGCTCTTTTGGCTCTGAAATCTGTCAAGAATAATGACACCTCTTTTGCTGCAGCAGTCCTAATGGGAAATGGTAGATAAAAGTTAAATAGATAACAAACAGCAAATGCAAACTAACTTAGGTGCAGATCGGTCTAATGTATTTGATTAGGCCTTCTCTCATCGTATCACCTAAACCCGAGGTCTTCTACATTGGCTGAAATTTAAGCGCATTTGTGGCTTTGCTTAGGATTCTCAGATTTTCACGAATCTTTGATGAATTTCACTTCACTATCTCCAAATCTTGTTGCATATATATTTCGCCAACAATTTGAATGAAAAATATATCCCACGTTTTCCCTTCTGTCAGTAAGACAGGAAGTGCCATGTGCGGCTCAGTTTTGATTTTGGGATATGGCCGCATTAAGGCTCGGGTCTAATCTCGAACGAGTATTTTCGATGATGTTCACGAATCCATTAAATGCAACTCTTGAGAAACATGAAAAAAATAAAGGTCGTTTTTAAAAAAAAATCTTTTGTAAGTTTATTACCGAAGAGGTTTTAACAGGTTTCTTAACACGTCTTCGTTGCTCTTTTGATTTCCCAACACCGATTCTTCTGGGAAAAAAAAAAAGGAAAGAAAAAACGGACTATCTGTTACAGATTTGATTCTCGACAAAAGCTTAGATAACAGAAGTTACTTCTAAGTTAATTGCTTAGGCAGCAAGCGCACTAGTGATCTACAAACACCTATGTATTGCATCACGTGGAAAATATAAATCGCAAACTAATGCATCACACTGATAGATTAATTACTACCATAAAGTTGAAAAAAATAGCATTACTGGGGAATGTTTACTATTCATCGAACATCAAGTTAATGTATAAGGATGCCAATCACTGAAGGCTTACCTATCTTTTTAATTCCTTCGGTCATAAATTCAAGTTCCACCCTCAAAGGCTAAATAAATTGAACTTGTAATTACATCAAAACTATTTAATGTAATTTAACATAATACATAGTTTGGAAAGGAAAGTGGTCAAAACTTCCATATTTGGAACATTTGAACGTTCACATGAACGTACCCTTGGCAGAGACCAGACCAGGTTGAGTAAGAGCTATTTTCTGAGTAAAAGCAACTCAAAGTGAAGATCATAAAACTTTCTAGCGGAAGATTGAAATTGTTAGGCGGTGGTTCTATGCTATGCCTGTCGTGAAATTTGCTGACCGTTTCCTTTCAAGAATGACATTTTTCATGGTACACGTAAGTCTGCTTTTGTCGATGGTCATGTGCTTGATTTTGTTCCCCTGTTCACCATCGTTTATCGAAGAGGATAATCGCTGTGGATAAAGGCATCTTCAAACGAATGTTTCTAAACTTAAGTTGACAAACTTACGTTTGGCGGTGAGAACGTTACAAAAATACCAGTTTAACTTGTTTGGGAAACCTACATTTGACCGGTGAATGTCAACAAAGTAAGTGCCGTTTATCAAACAAGGCACCCAAAGAGTCATGTGCTATTTACGTCAACTGTACAAGTATGCTGGAGAATGGGGTAGGACATTTCGGGTCATCCAACACATATATGTGGGCTGTATCGCTGCTCGCACTTGGGAACAATATCGCTTCATCGGTTCTTAGGTCCTGGATAAGAGTAATACATACTATATAGTAATCCACTTACGACTTTGACCACATAAGCTATCCCATCTCCTTCGGTTACGTTTCCTCCGTAGAACAATCGAAAGTAACAGGCAAACAGTTGCAGTTCAACAGTGTTTTTACTAGCCACAGTGACAAGGTGCTCTAACTGGCGTATGAAACAAGAAACTGTCACTTTTCGGGGTTTTCCAACTATGTGTTTGGAAATTTTTGTTCGTCGAATGAACGCGCCTTAATGCCTTTTGTTAGTAGTGATAATGAAATAGCATTTCGGTTTTGTTTCAAGGCATATAACAAGTTTTGGTTTTTTTTGTTTTCCTTTTGTTTTCTTTTTTTTTTTTTTTGTTTACTAACTTGTTTGCTGAACTCACCGCTCCATCTGCAAAAAACGTAGAATAAATCTCATAAATCCATCTCCGCATGTCTTTGGCTGAACCTTCTTCATATCCATCAGTCACGATCCAGAACAGCTAAACCACAAACAAAGCATGGCAAATTTTAGTCGACCATCTTTAAAATTTTATTTTGAAATAGGCCGAAAAAAACCCAAAAATACATGAAGTTAAAACAAAACAATAGAAACCAACATTTGCCGAACCAAGATCTGCGCAGTTAAACGCAAGCGCCGATCCTGACCAGTTTCCAGAGATTTATTGAAATCGGGACTGGATTTTACGGAAGCGGTAAAGGTGACCCCAAGTGAGCCTCGGAGTTGCAGTATTGGCTTGTACATCTGACAGTCACCCAACAAGCGGCATTCATAGTCAAGGAAGACAGCATGAAACGCATACATTGCTCCATTATTTGCCACAGAGGACGTTGAGATATTTGCCGGCCTAACGGTTACCACATGAGGATGGGAGAGAAACGTTTCAGCTTTAAGGCAACTGAAGACATACATGAGAAGTACCACGTGGCACATGCGACAGAAAGGACTCATTTTACTCCACATTCATAACGATATGGTTATGGACATCGACGAGATAATCTCCCGATTAACAGAAGTAGGTAATATCCAGTCGGAATAACTCGAACTCAATGGATGTGTAATTTTCGAAAGTGAAGTCGAACAGTATCCCCAGACCGATAAAAAGCTAGCGTTTTCGACGCTTTAATTGTGGCTTCGACGTTATTAATCCAGGGGCCTGTGGAGCTGTGTAATGAACGAACAAGCAAATAGAAAGTCGTATTGTCATTTTTTTCATCGGCAATAATTCTGCATTCCCGCAAAGTGTTACGTTTACGAAGCCTGCGCAGAACAGGGCAAGTTCAAACAACTACGATCCTGGCCAAAAAGACTGGCACAGCACGTTACAATGAACACACTTAAAATAAACAAACCGTTCAATATTGCGCGTTTTTGGTCAATTTTTCGCTTTTCGTGTGACACAGCCAGCATCATCTATCTGACATGCTGGAATGAAGCAACATTCATGGAAGGAGGAAGGGAAGAGGAGCGAGCGTGTTACTGATCCGTAACAAGAAATGAAAAGATTTATTTACAAACGAGAAAAGAAACTAAAGAGCTAAGGTAACAACTAAAATTGTTCAAAGCTTATCTGTGTTCTTGACACTTTTAAACTTGCGACTCTGACAACCCAGCGGTGACAAAAAAATGAAAGTTCTGCCAGTAAAGCGTTCCAACCACAACTGTTAACTCCTTATATTGCACCAACGAGACTTGAATATAGGTAACGATCTTGAGCACACAAAACAACTCAAAACAACAATACCCCGAGGGTCGAAGCGAGTCGCGCTTATATAGTCTGTCCGTAAACCATGACGTCATTTACGTAATTTCTAAAAATAACCTAATATACTAGATTTAGTAACAATCATGACAGTGTTCATGACTCAAGTAACCTAAAAGCTCTTACATCAGCGTGAGTCAGTAGAATTACAATGTCAGCATGAGTAAGCGGTATGACTGAGGAAAAACTAAGAGAAGTTCGAATATTCTAGAATGTTCTCGGTGCGTGACGACTGTCACGTAACAAGCGATATTCCCTCTTTCATCTTTGGTACGGTTAGTAGGGAGTCATTTGCAACGCTGTCCCAGTTATTAATGGCCAGACTGTAGCTTATGCAGTTTAACCGCAAAATATACGAAAAACGAATGGTACGAAAGTATGGTCCGTATTTGACAAAGAGCAATAACTTACCAAGCTTGTAGGATCCACGTTGGATATCAAATAATGCAGGAATACTGCCATGTGAGCTAAAAAATAAGGAAGTCATTATCGAAAACTATGAAAATCAATGGTGAGATTACTTATTATTTTGCTGTGAATCCTTTTCCTGGTTAAACTTATCTACAACGTAGAAGTGAAGTGGAAAAGCTGAAATGCAGTTCTTATTTGAAGAAGCAAGATAACGCGAAAAATGATGAAGGAATATGTCAAGTATGTGACCTGTAAAGTCCGAAAACTAACTACAGAAATGCACAATTATGTTAATGACAGTCGGCAGGAAATACGTCCCACATTTCATGGGAAACCGTGAAAATAATAATTTAGTATTATTTAGTTACTTACACCTCACCCAAACAGGAGTCAGTCGATATTCTTAACGCTTAAACCTGTCCGTTCCACTAATTAACCAAAAACAGTAGTAATACAAATGCCATACAAACCAGGTTTATTTTTCAGCAAAGTTAAGTCGTTAAAAGGTCCATGATCTTCACACTAAACAAGATGGACAAAACGGCTTCCGTGAGTTAATCATAAATATAGCAATAACACAAAACCACATAATATAATAATATCGAGAAATATATTGAGAAAAAATGTAAGATTAATTGTACTGGCAGTTATCTGGATTAAGTAGTTGGATTTGGACAAATGAGGGATGGATGAATGGGTAGACGGAAGTGGGATGTTTGAGTATGGCTTATTGACAGGCTGGTTCAGTGGTCGGCTGGGTGATTTGTCGCTTCGTCAGTCAATTGATCGACTAGTCGGTCTGCTAGCAAACTGACTCGTTGGTCGGCTGGCTAATTGGTTCGTTCGTTCGTACGTCCGTTGGTTCGTTGGCTAACTAGCTGGTTGGTTGTGTTTGGTTGCTGGTTTTGGTTGCTTGGTTGTTCACTCGGTTGAGCTGGCCTAGCTGATTGGTTGGTTGGTTCAGAAAATAAACTTAGTTTGTCGAGTAGTGGCTGGCTAGTTGATCAGTCGGTTTCCTAGATCGGTGGTTGGTTCAGTAAATGAACTTGGTTAGTCAGCTAGTGGGCTGGCCAGCTGAATGACTGGTGGGCGATTCAAAGATTAACTGGTTGAGTCGATGGCTGGACGGCTTATCGAATAGCGGGCTGGTTGTTCGGTTATATTCAACGAATATATGTCATTTACATTAGATGATGAAGGATATTTTTGGAGTGTCAGAATCTAATATTCTAATATTCAACCGTGACTAGTGACCTCTGGCGAAGAATCAAACTGAGCTACGAAAGTCGCTGCTGAGAGCTTGGTCACGAGTTTTAGAGTTTAATTTTTCGCAACTAATCTCAGTTAGGTCTACCCATCTATCTCTAGCTGTCTACATGCTCAACTGGCTGTTTGGTTAGTCGGGGGGCTGGCTGGCTGAGTCAGCACGTTAGAAACCATCTGTGCGTGTACGGATGTACGGAGAACAGATTTGCAAAGCACTTAAGTCGGTAAAAGAAAACTTACTTTCTCTTCCTCTGATGGGAATTCGTCGTCATCCATAGAAACTATAGGTTGCTGCGACTCTCCCATGACTGGTGTTGATAAAGAACCTAATCCAAAATCATTAACATCTTCACTTTCCTTGAAATCGGAATTGTCATTGCGATTGCGATTACCCTTCTCTTGTGCTTCGGTCACCACTTCGTAGATTTCTCGATTTCGTGTCCTTCCAGGCAACGACTTGGACTGGGAAAACGAAACGGTAACTTTACACGGGGCTACTTGTTTGGAAATAATATAGACTACAATGGTTTGATTCTGGTGGCCAGAATAATCAACACATTTCACCATAACAAGTGGCACAGTCACCCTTACCCGACTGGAATTCCTAATTCCAGGTTTCCTACGCAAATAATTATTCGTAGCAACAAAGCTTCCGTTTCTTTCTGCAGTCAATCTTTCCGGGTTTGAATGCTGTCTTGGGTGTTGGAAGCCTGGATAGGTAGACTGACAAACGAGCGATAAAATCAGCAGAGTGAATTTTTTTAGTTCACAAACTTGACGATTCTGAGGTGCAGTCTCTTAAACTTCTATACTGCTGCTCATCAGCTTTCAAAATAAAGTAAATAATAAGCAACAAACGTAAAATGAGCCACTGCTTTTCGATATCAATTGCATTTGCCGGTCAGACGAACAGCAAGTAATTAGGCCCAAGGAAATGTAAAAGCTGCCTATAACCCACGATTTCAGTTAGGTCTCTGTCCAGGATATTGTAGAGACTTACTATTTTTTCCTTAAGCGTCAAGATCAACACAACTCATTCGCCACTCAGTCGCAATTCTTCGTAATGAAAACAAATGCCTTCGATGAGCGTTCCACAAAAACGACAACTTGAATTTCACTGAGCTAAACACTCAAAGAACAAACGAACCAAACGAGACCTACGACCATATCAGGCACTTTACCATGCTACAGATACTAATGCACGCATTTTGTCATTGTACAACTTACGCGTAGCCCACAAACCAATTACTGCATTAAGGAATATGAGTAAGTTCAAAGACAAAGGATGACATTTACGACAGACTAGATTTTTGCAAGGTGAAATGCACGAATTGCCTGGGCACTTAAATATGGTAGACAGGCAGAAACCTCCAATCGGTTGAATATGACAGAGAGAAATGGCTAGAGGACTATAATTATCTTGCTGAACATCAACGACAAACAAAACACAACAATGACCAGAACTCGACTAAATGTACTCCACTTCGTACCTACCACAAACAGCGACCTACGTTAGAAAGCTGATGTACCAGCATACAAGCAACGAACACATTACAACGATTACCGGCACCGTACCGAAAACGTACACATACAAACATTAGCATGACGCGAAAGCTCACACATTACAGCCAACAAGACACATCCACACACATACCAGCGACATACACCCCGAACTATGAAGCCGATGAAAATAACCGATAACTCAACGAACCAGATGAAACAGGCGAACCCGACTAACACTTCCTACTTGGCTTTGAAAATGGACGCTGAAACCGTCACAACAGCAGTCACCGATCACAGCCTTTCCCAAGAAAATAATCTGAACGACTAACTTCTATCAAACATTCTTCCCCACTAACCATCAACTTTTACCCAAATTAATCAGGTTCCTGTTACCCCTGGCCCTTTCTGGGGTAACAAAAATTTAACAGGTTTTTTCACATTTTACTATTAGATATCAAGCTTGAACTACTCTACTATTCTTCGACTGCCTGGCGCCTTTTTTCCCCGCTCTTGTTGCCTTGTAATCTAATTCGCTTAGGTCCAGTCCCCGTTTAGTCCCGTTCGCTTGTACATTCGCACTTCTCACACTATCACCACGGTGTGATGAAACGGTTATACCAATAATTTACAGAATTTTAAACTTGATTGGCATTTTTCGATACAGTGGCCACTAACATAACATTATTTTTAGCTGGACATATACTGCAAATAGTATGTTTCTACAAACCAAGGCATAAAAACGAAAACCTCATGGATAACTCGTGATCAAGAATGCTCGAAAATACTGACATTTCACTTACTGGTGGGTTTTCCTCGTCCAAATGTTCGTCGGACGGTTGAGTGGTAACAATTTTAGGCTGAGCTGAAACCCCTGACTGCACGTTATCGTAATATCCAGGTGTTTCTGAGAAATGCCTCCTTTTCGACAGAGGTGAGTTGGGGGATAATGATGGGTCAAATACCGATTCAGTTGGGGAAATTTCGCCAGTTAGATGTAAAAAGGTATTTCTGTTTGTCTAGAAAATTTAGTAACAGACATGAGAATTTATAATCATAAACAAAATAACATAAGAACTGCAGATACTCGACGGTAACAGATCTTCTTTCGTAAAAATTTCTGTTAGACATTTTAAAAGAGGTTCTCCGACGAAAACTCCGCCTGCCATTTTTTTAAATAATCTCAAAGGTATCACCGTATAATAAGTTAACAAACAATGTTGAAATTTAATGAAATGTAGGTAACACACTGTAAGACCAGTAGACCAGTCTTTTATTTCTCTCTGACTAACGCTAGACGATTTTACTCATTGAGGGGAGACATACAGCCGGAAAAGTATTAAAGTTGTAAAACTTAGCACGACTGATTTAAATGCACGTTTGGGGACAGTGTCATCAATAACCATGCAACCAGGGCCATGCTTATTGTCAAATTCAAGCTTAATGACACATTTTCTAGAAAATTTGCAGATGGTCTCCTTTCCCGGGAACATTTGCAAAGTTTCTTTTGAATTTTCCACAGTTCCGGACTTCCTTTTGTAATTTCTAGACCGAAAGTTTCAGTCGGTCAACATAAATAACTCTTCAGTGGCAACGTGCAGAACAAAACAAGAAGTTATGCAATATCCCATTGAAAAATGGGACCGTTGGAAAATTTCAAAGCAACTTTGCAATGACGTTTTCCAAACTCGCAATAAAGTTCTCCAAATTTGCAGCGAAATTAATAAAAAATTACACCCGAGTCTAGAAAGCCAAAGTCAGGAGACTTGATGAATTTTCTTTGCTAGTCACCCAGCCCAGCAGTTGATACGCTAAATCTTAGATTAACGACAATTCACGTAACTTTTTCGACACTCTTGGAATCAATTCAGAAAGATAATATTCTTCGAAGTTTGAACTGAGGTGGTCAACGACAACATCCGAAACTGAGCCCGGTTGTTTAAAAGCTCAACAGGCTGATTACTAGAACATTTTGAGGCTAAAATTAAAAGCAGCTGGACCTTGAATAAAATATTAACTTTTTATTCTTTAGAGCTAGCCAGCTTCATAACGAAGGTCGCGATCAAACGAGGTAAATTTTAAATAAACTGTAGCTCATATTATGAGTCAAGTATGTGCTCAAACACACCAACTAAAGCATCGTAGGCATAGTTCAACACCAAAAGGCTGATCTACACTGAGTTCCCATTAACGCACAAATGTCCGTATATGACCCAAAGAAATCTTAAAGGACGCACAGATTTTTGCCTTAGTGCGTCGCAGGGACGCAGGAAAAGTTTGTGGTGAATTTACTGTACTCGTCAGGTGACTGGGTTTAGCGGGCCCTACCCAGAGATCTTTGCAACCATGACAACATCTGCTCTATTGGGCCGCGATTTTGTCGTTCGTGATGTCTACACAAAAAAATATTATTCGAAATTCTTCCCTGCTCAACATTAAGGAAACCTGAAAGTGATACAGATCTCCAGGACAATGCCCAGCCGAAGAAACGTATTTTTCATCCCAAGTGGCTAAAAGAGTTTCAATGGTTAATGTTCAATTCGACCGAAAATCGAATGCAGTGCGAAATTTGTTTGGATGCATGTGGCCACAAAGCTAAACCATCCAAAAATAAAGATCTATTTGTTATCTAGTCTCTGTGTGTTTACAACAATAACATTACATTAATAGTCAAGGGACCCCAAAAAGCAAAAAGAACTCTCAATGTTTTTGGACCCTTAACATTATAGACTAGTGAGAGCTCTGTTACACTGCACGACTGTCGCGTGCGATTACTCTTCCTGACGTACACAATTAAGTTACAAAGAGGCTACAAGCAAATACACCTTTTGCTGTTCATTAACAGAAAATATACTATCATTAATGTCAACCTCAAACTCATTAATGCAAAAATACATTAGTTTTTTTCAATTGACATTCATTAGCATAGATACGCAACCATTTGAATCAAAGGAAATTTCATAGCACCAACAGATGACCATTAACACCATTCTACTGTACATTACGGATAGTAAAATTTCAATTAGGCAATATATTTCCCTTGTGTAATTGAAATTTTACTATCCCTAATGTATAGTAGAATGATGTTAACGGTCGTCTATTGGCGCTATAGAATGCCCTTTGATGCAAATGGTTGTGTATCTACGCTAGTGAATGTCGATTGAATAAAATGAATATATTTTTGCGTTAATGAGTTTGAGGTTGGTATTAATGATAGTATATTTTCTGGTAGTGAACAGCAAAAGGTGTAGTACGCTGGAAATTTTGTTCTCAAGAAATGATTGCATACGCCAGGGTGAAATCGTACGTGACAATCATGTAGTGTACATGGACTTAAAAGCACATCAGGTGAATTAAAAAAGACGAGATAGGAGAGTTCAACAGCGCAACATAAAGCATTCAGTTATTAAAAACCCAGCGCCTCTAACTGCATAGAAAATTCTGGTTACGATTTACCGGGTTGATTAATCACCTTGACGTAGTACACTATTCACTTAGGGGAGTATTTAGGACGTGTTGCACCAGTTTTGAACGAATGCTCCGACAGGCCTTTGCAACCTTATCAGGGAACAAAATACATCAGAATGACGAATGATGGATCTTGATGTGTAAATACTAAAACATTTTAAACTTCTATTATCCTCTACACTTTTTGTTCTTGTTTAACGAGCTGGTTTAATCCCCAAATTGTAGCTTGCCTCTTTATAACAATAATAATAAAGGAAGTTTCGAATTATGAAATTCCTGAATCAGTTGACATCCAACTTAATACGCCTGTTCTAAAAATATGTCACTGACAACATTGCTTTATCAGTATCTACGAACTCCGAACATTCTAATTCCAAGAACCAAAAGGTAACTGAAGAATAAAACAAACATTTTGCACAAATATACAACTTAAATTTCAAATAATTCGTTCGATGTGACGTCAAATATCCCACGCGAAACCACGGTTTCGTTATCTTAAAAATGATCAAATACAAACAGAAACTAGGTGTTGAAGTTATGATGTAATTTAACTTTTCATCACCGAATAATATTTGGTTGGCCACTGATGAACACTCACTGTTAGTGCTTGTAGTTCCTGCTCCAGAGCTTTGGCACGTTTCTTTGATTCTGCTAACTGCAAATCAATAAATCCAAACTAATTCTACAAGTACCTGAATAAAATTTAGTAAAACAAAGTACGTGATATGCGACTAAATATGACAATAACAATGCTTCTTTGTGAACACAACAGACATACGTTTGGATCACTAAGTTTTCGCCTAAATTTTGATTGAATCCAGAGCGGCTTCTTATTGAATAAAGGAAGTGCTGGTAGGCTTGCTCGCCTGTGGTGGAGATTTGAGGACTTCATTTTTGATTCCAATCGTTATAACCGTTGGGAGAAACGATTCAGTTGTGCAGTTAACATGTAGACTTGTCACAAAAATAGACTTAAGAATCATCCAGAATCCTGACAATAACTTCCGGCATTCCGTACACAAGAGTCCAGTTTTAAGTCAATAAGGAAAACAAACCGTGTCACAGCAGCTCATCCTACTCCTCTAACAGCGAGAAAATGTATAAGTCGTATTTTAAACAACAGACATCGATAATAGCCTTAAGTCCTGGCAGGTACTCTCGCGATATTAGCATGTTTAATCAAGTATATCTTTACCCCATAATAGCTCGCGGAAAACCCAGTGCGCATTATTATTGAATTGCAGGCCATATAAAAGAAACAAAACAATTAAAAACAAATTATGAAGTACAATTTTCCAGTTTGTTCAAGTTAGTTTATCACTTGTTCACATGCCTTGTATCTGGCCTTGAAAAATTGGTAAGAGGGATATCGCTTTATTAAATTGTGCAGCAGGGACAACTTCCCGCTACCTTGAATAATTAAATACCAATATCACAGAGGGATTGAAAGCTCTCCAATGTCTTTACAACGCGCCATACCTTTGTTTTAATTGTTGTCCTTCAGTTCAACGAACCCCGGCTGGATGATTGAACTGTGGTTTTGTGCTATTACCTGAACAGGTCGTTCGTCCTGTACTATAGTCAGCTTCTACAATGTTACACCTAATTGATCATACAGTATTGCTCTGTTCTCTCTGTTTTCTTTCACACTAAAAACCATCTTTCCGCTAAAGTAAGCGGAATTATCAACTCAGGATTTTACGGCACTAGCACCTAATACATGCGGTGCTTTATTACATGTTGAACTCGCCAGCCACAGTGCATCAGCAAATAGATGTTAAAACTACCTACGTATTCGGGACATAAACTAAGTTCGATAACAGCTACAGTCCATGAACAATCGATTCACCGAGAGAACGGTTTTTAAACGAGATGGAGTTTTTATGAAGGGAGATGGGGGAGAATAAGCGGTAAACCTCGGGCATTTTTTTTGTTTGTTTGAGATATTATATCATCGTTTTTTGGTTACCAGCTCTGAATATAATTACTCACCATTTATTTTTAAAGCGACAGAATTATCTTGCTCTCGGATAAACAAAATATGATCCACGGAGGCTCAGGTACTTCCCAGAGAATTTGACTGATTTCAACTTTCAGTTTTAATTTTATTGTTACTGTTTTACCTTAGTAAAACCAAAACAATTATAATATTCCATTCAAAACGAAAACAAATCTCATATTCCGACCACATTGTGCTTTATCATTACAGTAGTGCTTTGTTGCAGCCCACGGTAAGGTAACAACGACCCATATACTTTTCAGCACGAAAACCGGTAGCCCGTTGTTAATTGGACCACGATCATTCCATTCGGTAGGTAAAGAAAGTAGAAGTCAGCTGGTTTCCACGCGCAAGACTCTCACGAATATGAACCTGGTTTTTCATAGACTATAGCCGGATTTCCTCTAGCTTTTTATAATCTCGGTTTCACTATTACGCAAAGTTGGCTTGGTTTTTGTTTTAAATATTTCCTTTCTATATCTTGCGACAGACACTCTGGTAACTTATGCTATTTTTTACTCTTACTGAGAATTCACTTTTATATTCATATACGAGATCGTTGTTGATGGCATAATAACTACGTATGTAAATACGTAAATAAAAGATTAAATCGGACCTAAGAAAATAAATTGAAAATCACGCGTCTTACTTCTTTCTCAAGTTTTGGAGTAGGGGTATCAGTGTATTGTGATTGAATATTCTATAAAAAGAAATACAGAAAAGACATATAACAAAAATAAACAATAAAACATTACAAATAAACACGCAAAGTATGCACTGGCGCACACATGATTCCTGAAATGGGGGGCTGAGTCACGAAAACTTTCAGCGCCACCGATTAGGAGGTTGCCGAAGATATCATAACGAAACACATCGCGGAAGCATACTTCAGTCTCACGCTACTTTAGTTTTCATTTGTGACAGTTCGTTCTCTTTCGGCAACACTAAAACCAACGCTTGTAAATTTTCGTAACTCGCATCTAAAAATCTCGTAACAAACCACAAAGTCAAGCTAATCAGTTTGGAGTTCTACTAAAGACCAAACAGTTAAACAGAAAATTCACAAGACATGGACCTTATTCATAAATGGAGCCTTATTTGATATCCTTTTATATGCATTTCAATTAGCCCTTATAGCCTCATCTGCGAGCAAAGATTCTTTTGAATTTCTTACAAAATAACGATGCTATGGGGGCTAATTTATATGGTTATAAAAGAATATTAAATAAGGCGCCATTTATGAATAAGGTCCATAAAAGGAATCTAGTTTAACTTTTAACTCCGGGTTGACAGAGATTCATTTTTTAACATTTTTTTCTTCATATCCATTTCTTTATATTGATAAATGAAATATACAGCGTGTAAGCCGTTCACACAGTTTTGAATGAAATAGAAAAAGTTCAAAGTAGTGATATGCGTGTGAGGAAAAGAAAACAAAGAAGAAAACGAGAAAACCAGTTATTGATTTTTCGAGCGAAGACCCTTCATTAAATTGAATGGCCGCCACGGTCAGGTCGCAGGCTTTAGCCAGATTAAACTAGTTACAAGTAGACGTCTTATTTAGTATACACTACTTAAAAGTAGACGTCTGGCTACAGCAAAATAGCTCAGTCTAACGTTGTTTTACGTTAAGAAGTGACGCTGAATTCACCGCGTGGTCATTACAATATAACATTACAAAACAGTGCGTGGTGGTCAGCTTACATCCATAATTTCGTAACCCGATGAAAACAAGGAAAAGCTCACTCCTTCACATATGCCAATTCTGAACAGTAATCAGATTTTATCCTTTGTTGTCGAAAGAAGAGTTATTCCCGTTATTTTTATTTGTTATTTTTTATAAGAGATAGGAAAAAATTTTCTGGGCTCTCATAGACTGATTGAATCACTCATGGCAGTGCCTTTTTAAAGGAATTTTCACTGGGGGGGGGGGGGGGGGGGAAAGTAAAAATTTCTCTGAAATATAGGATGTCAAATTTGCGGCAAGCGTAGCCCGTCCACCTGAGTGGTGCGAGTTGGGGGAGGTTAGAAATGTGTGGAAAACTTCCTCTCAAGGGGGCTCCTGGGGTGTGTGTGTGAATTTTTCTGATTATATGTCAGTTTGAGATGCGTTTTGGTGTATTTTCAGTTTAAAATCTGCAGAAAAAAAGTAAAAAACACATTTTGGGGAAACGTAATCAAACTGATTTAAGGAGTGCGGCATGGAGAGAGACGGGAAAAAAATCGAAAATTATTCATGAAAAAAATCACACTTCAGTGATACAAACGCACACATGAGATAGGGTTTGATTTTATCAGGCTAGTTCATCCAATAATTTTTTCTTTTTGAATGAATAGAAGAACTGATCGATCAACATTCTTCAGCAAATCAGAACATAAGGAAATTTTCCCTTTACTTGCAAACGTGGAAAAGTAAACAGCAAATACTTTTCCCAATTCCCAGGGGCAGAAGTACGATGGCTAAGGAAGCAAATCAGATCACTGGGGGGGGGGCATTTGCCCCACAGATATATAGTTAAAAAAGGCCCTGACTCATGGAGGTTAGGGACAACTCCAAACGATGAAATAATCGCGTTTCGTGCTCGGGTTCCCACTACCATTTCGATTTTTAAAAAACTTTCACGAGAATTTATTTAACTCGGCATTTTCTACTTCCTAACCTAAAAATGTCTTGCACTTACTAATCTTGAACACCTCACTTTACATTAACTGCGAACTCACTGCACATGAGCGTAGTTTATTACTACGTTGGATTTTCATTAACAATTAATCAATCCGGAAATCATGTGAGTCACGTTATGTAAATTCTTGCATATCGCACCTGTTTCTCGTTTTGTTCACTGTCAGTCACGTGAATCACGCAACGTAAATCCTCGTGTATCGTATAGGTTTGTTTTGTTTTTTTTGTTTTTGGGTTTTTTTTCCACTGAGTTAAAAGAATCTGGAGTACATCCTACATACAAACGGCTACCTAAGGGGCCTCTGCTCCCTTCTACCTAACTAAAAATACTCAGAAAAAAGTCAGTAAAAGTCTTTAGATGCATTCGTTGGATAAGTTATGTAGGACACTCCCGTCCGATGAAAATGGAATTTACTACGGTTCACCTTCCTCTCGCCTAGTAAGTTACATATAGGCCGCACATATTGAATAAATTACTTACAGATAGCAAACTTTAAGCGCAAGTAACATCGATTCATTGGATTTCTAATTTCAACACGCTCTTTCCAGCTAATGTACAATAGTACAAATCACTGCGAGTTGTACAAAGTACCACAAATGGCTTAGAAAAAGAACCTGTAACCCATGGAATGCCTTTTCAACGGCTTCGGTTTTGAGTACATTTTACTTGGCAAGCGGTTTTCGCAGCTCAGTTACGTCATTTCCTGTCTAAGTTTTTCATTTATATTATTAATGTATAATATGGTCTCTTGTTTAACTAGAAATTAATTTGGGCTCGTATGTTTTCCAAACAAGGTCAAAACTTTTTTCAAAATTTGGGAATGGGAGTATTCGATCCCCATTTAATGCTCTTCAGATGTACATAAATTGGTCGTTTATGCCTCGTTCTTGTCATTAACATTTTACAGAATGTTTCCTCTTAGAACAAGGCTCAAGATATATCATTGCATGTCAATAAATATTAAAAAATAAATTTAACATCATCGGGACTGTCTTCGTCTCTACAAAAACCCTCTGTTCATCCAAGACTTGTATTATCGTAAGCCAGGCATAATAAAACCTTGCCCAAATATATGTACATACATGAAAAGTGTACAAAAAAACTGTACTTAAACTCGTTGGTGCAGGTAGATCTTTCTCCTGGGGCCTTTAGTCTGGTATATTTCCTGCATGTGCCTTAGCATCAAGTTTTACCTTTATTTTACGTTTTTTACGGAGTTCTGGCTCCGTATTTTGACATCTGTAGTAGCAAAGGAGGGTCTGATTGCCGGAGCCAGTATGTGGTTATGCCATTGGGTAAAACCCATAAGCAAATAGAGGAGTTTACTTACTTTAATAAAAAGTTGTTCCTGTTCAAGATATCGTCGAATGGCTTTTATTTTTTCCTCGGCATTATCCCACTGAAAAAAAAGTTTAGCTTCATTAACAATTACGAAAATGTCAAGTCCCACCTCTTTCTCTTCACTTTTCTATCACTTTCCGTAAAGGACAGAGTAAACGAAACAGGCTCCGTGCATGATACTAAGAGTGGACAAAAAGCTACCCATAACAAGGGGACGCACGCAACATGACAAGCAAGAGGGCAACTTTAACACGATAACCAAGTTCACAACGAAATCTAAGATATCAAAATTTTCATAAATTTGACATTTCTCGTGGAATATCAAGAATAAACGAGTGAGGTAGATGAACGATCTTCAAGCTCGATACTCAGAAAATGATTTCTGAGCCCCAGACGGGGATCGAACCCGCAACCTTCTGATGACCGGTTAGACGGTCTAACCATTGAGCTACCGAGACTCAGATGGTGAGCTAAGGTGCAAATTCGATATATATGTGCGACCTAAGCGGAAGCCACTATATATTAATAATGATTGAAGAAGTTCTTCAATCATTATTAAGAACTTCTTCAATCATTATTAATATATAGTGGCTTCCGCTTAGGTCGCACATATATATCGAATTTGCACCTTAGCTCACCATCTGAATCTCGGTAGCTCAATGGTTAGACCGTCTAACCGGTCATCAGAAGGTTGCGGGTTCGATCCCCGTCTGGGGCTCAGAAATCATTTTCTGAGTATCAAGCTTGAAGATCGTTCATCTACCTCAATATGTCCAAGCTCTCACATTTTCTCAAACAATAAACGAGTGAAAAGCATTAATACTGTGGTAACATTTCCATCATGACGTGACAATACTGAAGGAGGAAAATCTCGAGTGTCTAGATATTTTAAGACCCAACCAGGACCTGTTACAAAAACTGCAACGTTGGGCCATCCTAGACACTCGAGATTTTCCTCCTTCAGAATTATCAACTTAACAGCTAGCGGTCGAGTGTAAATGCCATAATGTTCTATCGAATATTACGACGTGGTGTCTTCTTCCTCCAAGCCCATCTGCCACACATACTAGGGGGATTTGGCACAAAAGTAGAACCCACGAGATTGTTTCTTTGGCGTTTTGCTTACAACCTCCAGAACAGTCCGGTACAGTGTCGAATTAGCTGGGGTTTTTCTTTATAACTGCCTAAGGCTGACCTTTAAGCACCAATCCTGAACAAACTCAGCCAACTCAAAAATCACTGGATATGATGATCTGTCACACTTATTTATGGTATCTACAACGCCACTCCCACCCAAATTTCCGGAATGGATCAACTTCTCAAAACATTTCAAGAAATCGATGTCTGTCGAGTGTTAATGCCTTTAAGACACTGTATAAACAAGAAAGTTTGGGCAATTTTGGAGCTGACAACCTTTGTTAAGAAATATCAGAACAAGTAAATTGAGTGAAAAAGTCAAATAAGCAATGTCGGTGATCTCTTCAAAACGCAGAATTTAACAAAACGTTAGTCTATTATCCCTGTTTAACCCTATTGCATCTTCCTAGAAAAGTAAACAGGAAAATCAACTTTTAAAATCCTAACCCTAAAAACGGACTACCACAGTAAACGTTTAGCATAATACAAATAATCATTGTTCGACTCGTCTAATCATTATAAAGAAAACTGCTATAAATCTTAAGGAATTCTCCAATGAACGCGATAGCTAGACAGCGTAAATAGTATCTGTCATCGCGCATGGCACAATCAAGAAGTCACGAAAGCAGAGGGAAGCCTAATCCTAATATCGTCAATAAATGGGATGGTGGTGAAGCAACCTAAGCGACCCTAACGCAGTGGCGTATCTATACCCGGGCCTGTACCCCGACCCGAGTGAAATATTGCTGATGTGGAGTGATACGGAGTAGCCAGAGGAGACACAGTAGTAGCAGCAGTTAGTACACAAGTGTCATTGGGCTCAAGCACTGCATAATATCTCGAGGGGTTGCCGCATGCCTTTAGCTATCAATGTAATAACTAAAAAACTGCCAGGAAATGTTGGGACCTGTGCTCATGTTATGCCCACGTTAGATTTACTTTCTAGCTACACCACTGCCCTTAACGTACGGGGTCCTTGTGGTTCGGTGACAACCGAATTTACAAGACTGTTAAACATTGCGGGAATATCTCCACCCCATGATCAGATGACATAATCAAAACAAATAAAGATACAGAAACTCCATTCTTCGGTTATTTTGAAAGGGTAGTGGAATACAGTTTTATTGGGGTAATTAGATTTCTTGATGGTTTATTGGTTCAATAAAATTGGATAGACAGATCATTCAAATGTTTGCTTTTTCCCCCACCCAAACATTTTCTTCGTTAAATGATATTCACAAGAAGGTTTATGACAAGTATATATAAACCATGCTACGTTTTCAACAATTTACATATTTAAAAAATAACGTCAGCTGTATTTAATGACACATTGTAAGTTGCAGCCGATTAGTGAAAACCAAACGCGAAGTAATATACCATGAAAGGGCTACAGGCTTCTCAAAATATTCATGGTAGTGATGCCTCTTGGGAGGTTTCTGGATAACGTCTATTTTGGTAGCATAGTCAGTTTATGTTTGTGAACGTTCGCCAGACAACATGAGTTTGATCCCGTCACCGTAAATTCAATAGAACGTACCGAAACACACATATTATATGCATGTTACTGTCCGGAGCTAAGAACAAGTCCTACAGTATCAGTGGACGACAGAATCATTCCCAACAACAATTCTAATTGTTCAAACTTCATTACGTAATTTAAGTGATTTTCAGAAGCAAAAGTAAATATAAGTTTTTTGTTTTCCACTTCTGAGCTTCAGAACCAATGTTGCTTAGGTAGGGGGCTGGTTTGAGTGTTGGCATTTCAGGAGACCCCACAGGGTACAAACGGACGACATGCAGAAACAAGAACATACACATGACGGTCCTCTGTGTTTAGTTCGGGCCACATTCTCTTTGGCAATAAGATGATTTGGTTATTGCCAGATCAGAGCGCCTTTGTTCACACTCATGACAATTTTGAAAACAAGTGAAATTAAAGTTAGCCGAGTTAATTCCCTTACAAAATACGTCACAAGATCAGGCAACCAAAGGGAACGCAGACGCCGTTCGTCAGACTGAACAGAATGTCTTCTGGAATGAACAACGTATCACCAATTCCACTTAACGACTTCAGTGCTCTAGGCTCCGCTGGCAATCGAACGCAACACACAATTTTTGAAAGCAAGTGTCGTTTATTCCAACTGACATCAAAAACTAAAAATACACAAATCCCTAACCAATATAATTCGATGTAAGTTCTGTAATTCAAGGCTTCCTGCAATATCAAGTGAACAGTATTTATCAATATTTACCAACCTTTGTACTAGGCTTCGCAATCCTTTTACAATTTTCTTCAACAAAATACTCTCCTCAGGAGAATCATCATTATTAGCCGAGTCATGTTCATGCTATATCATTGTGTAACGTGTGAAGCAATGGTCTCGAATTACTGGGTGAGGAACGGTGATTGTGAACTTGTCAACAAACTTCCGGTGAGTTTCCTAATTGCGCAGGATCGAATATCGCATACTGGCAAATATGATTAAAAGAATTAGCGCTATTTAAACTAAATGAATAGTTCAACTCTGGCCTCAACCTATTTTTTATCTTTCCAGTTTTTCCAGGAAAATAAAATTAAATCAAAAAACAAAAAGTGAGTTTACACAACACGAGGACATACTAAGCCATGAAATAAATACGTTCAAAAGACTTAAAATTAAAGAGCAGGTACTTTACGTGAGCTAAATACTGGCTAACAGCAACCCACATCAGATAAAAATTTCCCAGCAGCGTTACTTTTTCAGCAATGCGGTTCGTTCTCGCTCATACGGAAAGATAAACAACAGACACAAAGATGTTCGTGTCCGATAATCGGATTAACTAAATGAATAACCAAGAGCTTATAAGATCTTACGTCCGGTCCGCAAAAATGAGGTGTTCCAATAAAAGCGGCAGTACATATAAAACCGGGTTTATTAGAAGGCACATGTGTAATTTCTATTTATTAGCATTATCAGTAATAGGAAAAAAATTGTGAGTCTTTGCTCTAACCACGTTCCTGACCCAGTATACAAGAGCAGCGAATATTGAATACTTTTGAACGTCGTTTCAGTTCCGACATCTTTTTTACATTTTTTCTAATTGAGGAGGTGGACATTTTTTTTCAGCTTTAGTACGCCGCGATTTAAGTGAGCTTTTAAAAGATTACATGAGGATAGCAAAAAGAAAAATATTGTTCACGACATGTTCGCTCGTCAAGTTAAACGTCATTAACTCTTGGCCAGTCTGATAAAGCTCAGTGATGGCTCCTCCAGGTGGTCCAGTAATGAGTAATCTTTTATTGTCTTTAGCCGATGTATTTAGCTCAGGTGGGGTCGGAGTACGGGAATAAAAATAAATTTACACAGATTGTTGTTATTTGTGTTCGTTCTGTTAATATTTGAATAGTTTTATTAATCTCTTTACAGTTCAACCGATCAACAAGGGATAAGACTATTTCCTAACTTAATCCTTCTCCATAAAATTTTTGAACATAACACAGTTACCGACACGAATAATTTAAATCTGCTTCGTAACGAGTTTTAATGACGTTATGTCAACAATGTCAGTACGAATGGTGAAACAGAAGGAAGCTCGCCAAGCTATAGGTAGGAAAGAGTCGCATGACAATAGCGCACGTGCAACATGGCAACAACAAGGAGACGAGCTTGGAATCTAACCGCCTAACAGCCCACCTCAGAACAGCATAGGTAAGGACATAACGCTTTTAACGAAAATCGTTTTAGGTGATTAGGTACATTTCAGTCACAAGGTTTGTCAGTCAGTTACATCATACAGGATACAGGTAGCTAATTTTTATCTAATACAGTAATCAGAAGGTTAAGGATATCATTCCTGTCTGAAACTTAGAACCTTTCTCTCAATATTACATATGTCCAAAACCTTGCTCGATAACATAAGTTACCATATTCTTTAAAAGTTACAAGACTTTAGCCAATGATCAATGTTAACAGGGCAAAAGCAATTGATTCCTAATGTGTAAGTTCGGAGAGTTCTTAATTCTTTCAAGGACAAACGCCTTTAAATATGAAGAACTTTTTAATTTTGAAAATTTTGCGACAAGCTACAGGAGCTTCAACAAGAACAGCAAAAGATTAAGTCTTTTTTTCTCTTCCATACAAAGAACATAAAGTTAATATTATCATAATTAAACAACTGCTTGCCACCGTAGTATCACCTCATGTTTTGAATAATCAGAAGTCGAATATTGAATTTACTCTGCGTAAAAACGTATTCTTAAGCTGGGACACACAAGTCAGCTTGAGCACTCCGACTCGGGAGATATATAAAGTTTATCGCTCACGAACATCTCAAACATTACAAATACAGCGTATGCTGTCGGTTACTCTGAACTTGAATGAAACCCTAGTATGACAGAAAAAAACAGAAGCTAAAAACAATATCTGAAAGAAAACAACATATACCTTCCGCACACATATCAAAGACAAACATTACCATCGGAATGCCATTTATGCCAAAGTGACTGTCACCCAATGATTGAAAGAACAAAAACAACAAACTCATAGGTGACGAGAAGAGAGAAACATGTTGCCATGCCGAGGTACGACAGGAATATTATACTTTGTTATACCTTTAGTTGTTGCGTTTGAAATAAGAGAACTGCATGTACTAACAGCGCTTCCACTGTTACACATTATCTAAAAGTATCAGGTAAAGTTCACCCTTTGGGTACAGCATGCGGTTCCACATCCTTGCCAAAATATTTAGAATTTGCACGCATTAAAACCTTAAAGAAATGGTTCATGATTCGGCGTTCTCCATTGAGTTATGGATGCACGCGGGATGTTGGAATAGCACGAAAAACGCCTAAGAGTTGTTGGAGGCGATAGCCGAGAGCAACTCTATATTTTTAAGTGCTCTTCCAACTTTCCAAGTGCATCCGTAACTCAATGGAGCACGCCAAATCATGAACCATTTCTTTTATAACATGGAATCAGACAAAGAATAACGGAAAACAAGCTTTATTTCACTGACTAAAAATTGTTTTCTCCTTACGTAAAACAAAAATATGATACCGGTTTCATTGGCCTGGTTGAACATCGGGCGATCCTCAAGGGTTTTAACTTTTTTCCCCCTCATAAATTGCTCACAAAGCGAGTGTGTTCCTATGTACCAAGTTGAGGTTTTTCAAGAAAAAAAAAACATAGCAGATAGTTTGAAGGAAATGTACTAGATTATTATTTCAATGTTATTCTTTTTATGCGTGATGATTTCATATATTATGGCTTTAAATTGAGGTATGTCACAGGGAGTGCTTCGGGGTCGTGTTTTCTGTTTAAATTTTGTTGTCCCAACCGTTTGTGTTTACGCAAAATATTCCATGGCCTCCTCCTTCATTGAAATGTAGTCACAGACCAGTTTGGTGTTCTTTAGGTTCAAAATCTGTTACCTACTCCCAGCTGTCGATGTTTTCCTTCGCTATTTAAGAACTAAATCACTTTTTGACAGTTTAAAAATAATTTTCTCAAGAATTTTTTTCATCTTTCGAAATGTTTTCCCGCGCTTTTCCCCTGCTCTACCGAGATATGATGCACGTATGCCATTGTATTACATCCGTTATAGAAACCTTTGATAGCATGACAGCAATTAAATATTGCATACCGACTTTCTAGCAGGTATGTAGACTTGGAGTAAATCCGCTGCTCCAGCTGGAGAAAAGGTACTATAGTATAGCGGTGGACAGTATTTGGTAGCTGATAGGTCTAAGTCAGAGTAGATCCGATAAGTGGACCTTGACAGAGATTTGAGGGCGCGAGCGAGTCTTCGCTTGCTCAAATCTCCCTCACTAGTACTTAGTAACAAGCTGATCAAACATCAAACTTCATTCTCGCAAACAAACATCAACCAGCTCCTTGGACGAACGTACATGATTCACGCGTAGCTGGTGTGCTTTGCCAAATGGATCAGATTGCGCACGAATTTTAGCCCAGGCTGGAATCAAGCCGTTGCTACCTTGACTACAACAGAGTTTTAAGCCTTGATGAAATGAGATGGTAAGCCCGGATAACTCGATTAACGTTGAAATTTCATCCTGGACAGTTAAAATTTTCTTCACGTCAAAGCGAGGTCACTTTTCGCAACTTTGGACCGAGAGGTTGCGTGGGGAACTGTATAGTGTGACATCAATTAATCACGTGAGTTCGTTATTATGACGTTGAACTACTCAAGGCAGGGTGTTGTTGATACAAGTGGAGCTTGCAATCACAAGTATGAAGAGAAATTTGTGTAATAAAGTGATTCAATTATGGGTGTGAACATGTGGGTCATTTCTTCTGCTTTTCTCTCTCGACTCGACTGATATTTTATCTCTGTTAGTAAATTTTATCTCTGTTATATATATATATATATTTTCTAAACAGCAACTGCGATTTCCAATAGAATTTCTGATTCATTTTCATTAACAGGAAGCAAGCGCTCCGAGCGAAGCGCTGAAAAGTTACGAAACGCAGCTGCCGTCTTGAGCCACCGGATCAACATCGTGCAAAAACGTCACTTTAAATGAAGGGACTTGTAAACGATTTCTAAAAGATCAGGCATAAAAACGACACGCTTAAAGGTTTCTTGCGAGCATCGACATCTACTTCGCTTAACTCTCCAAATCCATTTTCCAAAGAGAGAGAACTAAAACATCTTTCCCTGTTGCTTTCGACGTTAACTCTGAAAAATTTCAACATGACTTGACGTTCGCTAAACAGACCAGAAATCCAAACGGCTTCGTGATGATGAAACGAACTTCTCTCGAAAGAACCGCGGAGAATAATGCTGTTCATACAGTACGTACGACACCAATCAAATGCTGAACCTCGCTTATTCTTAGTTAATGATTAGGCTACCGCGCATGAAAACCGTGAAGAGCAACGAAACAACACGAATTTCGCAATTCATTAGTTCAAACTTTTGACTTGAATCACGAGCATCGTAAGAAGTCGAGAATCAATTAAACATACGATATTGTGCGGGAAAGCTCACAATACGCTAAGATTGATATTAGATGAAAGAAAAATTTTAACCTAGTTTACACGTCGTATTTATTGCCGCTTGTGATTTCTAAGGCATGCTCGGCAAGATAACCTTACTCGGTTGCCATCCACTGTAGTAAGGAAGAAAACATTTAAAGGTTGATGCATTGATAAGGGATATTTCGAAACGTTCCCGACTGGATCTTCATGAATTCTGGATTCATTGATAAATCTTTTCAAAATTAAGACTACCGAAGCCGTAGATGACGTGCATTTCTGTTGATAGTTTCCTATATCTCAAGGAACGTCTTTCGTGCTGTGAGTATAAACAAGGAAGCTATAAGGTGCAACAGAGTAAAAAACAAATGGTCCACGGCTGAGCTGGTCGCATTTTAGGGAGATTAATCAGTTGTTCCACGACATATGGAGTTTCAAGCAAGGACAGTGGAAAATATCGCCTCTAGTCAACCCTTACCTTTTTCTTAACAGAAAGATAGCAACTTAAATCAAATAATTCGCTGAGATAGTTTCATATAGGACTAAAAATCTAAAACCACAAATATATACAACGCGCCAAAAGAATGTAAAATCTGTCAAGAGAGAAATCTTTCGCATTTCACACAATTTTTTCTTGCGCTCCCAAACCTAGTCCAATATTTAATCATTCTACACTGCAATGAACACTGGACTGAACTCGACTGATACCCGTTAACAAGTGGACTGTCATCTTAGTGCATGTGTAAACTCGCGAGACCACTGAGGACGAATTGGAGCAAATCATAAGCCGATGCTTTGCTGTTGAGACTGTCTTCGGGTCACTGCATTGCCATACTACAGGATGACAATCGTAAGGCACGAAATGGCACTTGTGAACGAGCCTTTACGGTTGTATGGCCGTGCAATTTTTTTAAAACTTACAGAACTTTTAGTCCCCGATGTCAATCGCCAGCTCAATCATGGTCTTCTACTGCCCATGAAACGCTAAAACTTGTATTTCACCACCTCGAAACCTTAACTCAGCCAAAAAGAGGTTCCGTAAAAAAGTCAAGAACAGGTACTTCACAAGGACACTGATGAAGTTTATAACTTACAATTCAACTTCGTTGGAAGATAAAATACAAATAAAAATGTTCGACAATGTTCGTTATGTTTTGCTTAACTCTTTGTGTCAATAAACAACTGCAGTGAGCCGTAGAAACTACCACCTCCAAACAGCAAAATTTTCCGAGTTTCTGAGGGTAAATAACGCCTAGTGGCAAACACATTCCACTAAATCGAATGGTGCGAAATTGTATGGTTACAGGCAAAGCCGAAATTGTTTTGCGAGAATTTCGGGAAAAGAAGTTCTGGCAGTTTTTTAACCAGGAAAACAAATGCGTTTTGCTAGTCGCCTACTCGACTACTGTAAACGTTAGAGTTGTTTCAGTTATGATTGATCGATTTGCATTTTAATATTCGAATATAACGTAAAATAACGATTAAACGACTTATCTTATAATCATGCCCATTTCTCCTAAATCAAATGGTTGCGAAGACCAATAGGTTAGGTTTCACACACAATGAGCGATATATAACACTTACAATAGGAGATGTCGGGGAAGCTGTTCCGCTCACTGAATTTCCTCTCGTACTACCAAGTGGACTCCTGGGACCCCCTAAAAGTCGTGAAAGTAATGGTCAATTATATATAAGCCTTAAACAACCGCAGTAAATGATTTGTAATCTTTGGAAAAACAGGTCAATTCGTGTAGAAACCAGTGAAAACCTAACTTGAATCGTGGATTTCCTGATTTAAATTAATCCTATTACTGTGCACCACTCAGAAATCAGTCAAAATATTGATATAAGACGAGGAGGAGAGGCGAACGAAGGAGGGAGGAGAGGAAAAAAACAAGGACGAGGAGGAGTAAGAGGAAAAGGGGAAAAAGAAGATAGAAAAGGAGATTTAGCAAAAGTTCGAGAAGGTGAAGAAACACAAAAAAGTGGAGAAGCAAGAGAAGCAGGAAATTGAGAAGGAAAAGGAGTAAAATCGCCAGGCGTTAGCCACAATAAAATAACCTGGAGCTTGAGTGAACAGTGGATAGCCGATTTGAATAGTGAAGAGTTATTGAAACCGGGCGTGATGATAACTACATCAAACGACATGCGTCAAAGTAGTATAATATTCAAGCTTTCAAAAATTTACAAAATTCGAGAACACACGAGATGCTGGTGTTAGCTCACCACCATTACCTGAATTTGCTTGTCCTGTACTTGGCGGTTTACCAAGTAGTGTAAGAGCCACATAAGAACCCCCTAAATGTAAACATATCATTATAAACAATGCCAATGACAAAAACTAGAAATTTTCAACAAATTAAAATCATGTGCATTTCAGATTTTCAACCTACTAACGGCCAGTTTCTGCACACCAAAATTACGACGATTAAATTGAACAGGTGTCAAAATGTTGGCTGTTGGCTTCTTTCACTGATTTCGATTAACCTATTGGCTAATGCAGTTCCTTCTCCCTTTTTTAGGGTAGTAACTGTTTCTTTCTGGTTCAAACTTTTTTCTGTAACTTCAAAAACTCGTCGATGATTGACGAGGAAAACACAAACTGGAAATGAGCACCGTTTCGTGTCCTTATATGTGAAAAACACACGCTTACTTTTCTCGTCAAGTTTTTGTGGCACAGAAAAATTAATTATCAAACTTTCTTCGTAAATTGGCATATAAAAAGGTTTGTTTTTAAAGTCATCTAAAAAATTCACAGGACTCAATTTATCGGATCAAAAACACTCAACTTTCGCCTCGTGTTTTAAACCACAACTGGTCGTATTCTATTTCTTAAACGTTCGTGGTTGTCGTGTCTCCTGCCCTCTAGGGAATAATTTTCTCAATTTTTATCGTTAATAACTTTCTCAAGTTTATGGTTCGACACATCTTAAACACTAGCTTAACTTATGTTGTGTAATATTTAATTAAAATTCCTCTAGTATCTCTGGACATCATACTTAGTATGATGTCCAGAGGTCAGACATATGTCAGTGACTAATTTATAATGCTAACCCGCAAAATAGGAACTGACAGTAAGTCTAGCTAGCCAAAATTATGTCCTTATAGTCACCTTTTATCAGATTCACGACTTCCTTGTGGTTCGAATTTGTCACCAGTGTCCCATTTACCTTTAAATAAAAAGAATAGTTCAAGGGTTGTTTTTGCCGTTGTTTTTAACTGTGTCTGTTAAAGTATTAGAATATCACACTAAAATAAAACATATTGTTCGCAGGCTCAGGTTATCTATTAACCTTATCTGGGTAACACAATCCTAAATAGAAAAATTTCTCGCCAAAAGTTTCGACGTTTGTGCGACATGTTCGTCCTTGTATAAATAAAAATATACTGCATTTTTTGTGTTTACATGCTGACATATTAACACGTGAGATTTATTATTTATTTATTCATTTATTTATTTATTTTCTTATTTATCTATTTATTTATCTATTTATTTGTTCACTTATTCACGTTTTTTTACTGTATCGCAGCATTTCGCGGATTGGATCGCAGTACTGTATTCAAGTAGGGAGACCCAAGGCCAACGAATGGCCAAGAGACTAGCCATTCGATATTCACCGTACGCAGCCCGTCAGATTAAGAATTCGAAAGCTTGAGGTGGGCGTTAAAAATGAAAATCGCCTTCGCCTGTCCTGTGCCTCCTCAGAGTTCTAACTCCTAAAAAAGTACTGCACGACAGCCTATGAGTTCGGCTTCGACGTTTGTTCGCACATATATTCTGTTCGCAACGAACAGAATATATAAATGGTCGGTCTGAGAAATAACCGATATAAGGATTCCCTAAAAATTACCGATATTACTGGTCTACCGACTTCTGTAAAGTCACGTGAAATGAAATCTACAGAACCATAAAAAATTCTCAAAACAGACACCTTCACCTTTTACAAGTGGCTAGTTTCTATCTTCAATTCCAAGTTAACTGACTGGTACCACTATTTACACGTACATTAAGGAAGTATTTATTTACATGAAACGTGCATTGACATGACGAAATCCCACGACAACCAGAGCATTAACAAACGCTGGTTTGATATGGATTTCAAATGAATGTTTTACAAATATACAAAATACCATATGCGTACTTCTTTCTTAATATTGCACCTTGTTGTTTCCTTTTCTTAATGTGAAAACTCCAGAAGCCACTGTTGGCTTCACATTGAATGGCCTTCGGCCTTCCAGTTAATAGAAGGTTCTGTGGTGCTAACAAAGTCGTCTTCCGCCAGCCCTTTATTCTTTCTAAGTTGTGAGTCACCTGTTCATAAAATTCTGGATTCCTAACAGCTGTTACATTCCGTTAGAGTGCGGATAGGTCAACCTGACAAGACTCGCGAACGACTGAGGATTACGTATCTTAATCAAGTTTACAGGTATGAAAAGTTAATTAAAGTTATTTACCTTAAAAACCAGAAAAACAACAAAAAAATACCTTGACTATTTTATCACCAACACGAACTCCAGCACGGTCTGCAGCACCTCCTACACAAGAAAAATAAAAGAAAATTACAGTTTAGATGAACAAGCTTGTTCTTGGGATTGACAAATGCATCCCCCGTTCGCACTTCTGAATGAAGAATGTCAGGGAACCCAAAATCCTGTTCGGGCCCAAAAATAAACAGCTCTGCTTCAGGGTTGCGGCTCTTGGCACGCCATATCAACAGTTCAGCAGGCAAAGACAGGAAGAAAGACAGAAAATAGCACTAATAAAATCGTGGACAAATAATTCAGGTTGGCAAGCGTGCATCTGAAATAGTGTTTGTATCATGTGGTGAAGCTCAATGATCCATTTTATGAGCATTTTGTTTTGTTTTTTGTAATATATTGTAATATTTTTTGTAATAAAGTAGAACGAAAACATGGTTTCGGATATTTAATTTTCTTTGTTTGCATGAAAAAAATTTGATGAAAGTACAGTAAAAGCTGTTGCTGATTAGACAATCTAATTTCACAGCTGATGCAGTTCAGTGACGGGTTATCACCACTCGAGAAATCGCCATCCTAAAATATTTACACTTTAGTTTTAAATGAATTTACTATCACTAACCCTAACGGACTAACCCAACAGAAAATTTATGTATAGCATGATAGTAGGATACTGCTAAAATCGAGCCATGAGCAATCTAAACCATTTTAATGATGGTACTGATTACAATGATTATATGGAAACCAAGCTTAACAACATTCAAAAAGTGGCATCTGTGTCAGACGTTTGGGCACAAGGTAGAAGTAAAAAACATGGGAAATGGTTGCCTTTGTTTGTTGCAAGATATGGGCTGTAACAATGCTGCACTGGCCTCATATTGTGGTACTATGGTACAGCACGCATGAAGTAGAAATGGTCAATATCTGCTAACAAGCATTCAGTGTTCCTGCATGGTAAAATTTGGTCACCCCTTATAGAGAAAACAGATCACCTTGCAGTCATAGAATCTAATCTGGGGTGGGGGGAGGAATTCATAGAGTTCACTTTCTGTTTTCATTGATAGCACTGAGTATCCAGAAGCAGGTACCAAGTAATAAGTGTCAAGTTGTTATTGGCAAAATGTTAACAAAAAACCAACTAAACAAGCAACCAAAGGAGTTTAACCAACAGCATAATACTGAAGCTGAGCTGTCAAGCAGAAAGACTGGCGGCTTCAAAACATGCTCCAGTTTCCCATCTGCTGTCTTCTACCATGAGTTCAAACAATACTAGCCAACAATGTGCTCCTGACAACTGGCCATGTGACTTTTTCCACAAAGAACAGTAATCCCAACAGATGTTTTATTCTGATATTATTAGAGATAAACAGGAGGTAATAAGAAAAATACCTTAAACAGCTAAAAGAGAAGGGAAAAAATACTAGAAAAGAAATTGAATGCCTCGTGCATTGTTTACCTTCCTGCCAGAAAATTCAACACCCATAAGACCAATCACCCTGAAACATATTGTAACTAAAGCATTTACTTGTACCGGTACATGTACCAACTAACCTCATTTTGAAGGATGACAAACTTCAAGGTAGAAATTGTAACAGAAAGCATGGCAAGCAGCCACATGAATAGATATTTGGATAAATTATTTCAAGAGTTTGTTCATATTTTGAGTATTTATGTACAGAAAAGTGTTTTACAACTGTTGATGAGCATTTAAGATACAGTATACAAGTCAAAGTAATCCAACTAACTTGGATTGAGAGTTTTTCAAAATATTCAGTGCTAGTTATTCATTCTGCAGTTTGCTTGATTCCTTTTTCTAGATACCAGTAAGTTGATCTCCCTTGGTACTCAAAATCTTCATTTGAGCATCTAGTGATGCGTATCAGTATCTAGTTCTCACTAGTTGCTCACTTTTTCTTTCAATGATACTAGCTAGAATGGTTAGGTTTGACTTGACCAGTATGCGATTAGGAAAATACAAAATACAAATTTGCAAGGTAATGAGTCAAATAACCAACCAAGTCAGAAACTCAAAGTACAAAGACTTGACATATTTTCCCTCTTTCTTAGAGAAGCTTGCCACAAATGTATTAAACTAACCTGATTTGACTGATTGCACATAAACAGGATTATCACCAGTAACTGTCAATCCATAGCCTTTATCATCTCGCTGCATAATAACACATCTCTGAATGAGATGTTGGCCTTGACAATAAAACAAAAAGAAACAACATTTAAATAGCATGAAAGCCAAGAATGGAGCTGGGTGTACAGTGCACAGGTTATAAAGGTATTGGCTTTTACTAAATGTTCAGCTTCAACCTTTGATTATCACATAACACTGTATGTCAGTTAAGAACACACAGCAACATTCAAAGTATTGGGGAGGTTGACCCAAGTTTTCATCCTCATCCTTTCCTTCACATTCAAAACTTTTATGGATTTGTCGACTTACAGTAATTACTGGTATAGTACATGTACTATGAAATAGGAGCAAGGCTGGCCTATCCCTAATAATGTTTTTTCTTTTCAGTATGTAAACAGTTAATTTTTCATGTTTACTTTAATACTGACTTGAAAATTAGTGGTACTACACATACAGTCAGTGTAGGCAAAGCAGAAACCGTACAATGCCAAATGGGATGTTGGTTCAATTTAAATTCCAATCATGGTGTGTTTACAGTAAGCAGTTGTCATACAAAATGCACAATTACAAGTTTACACCTGAACTTATGCCTAGAAATTTGCATAAAAATTGCTTAATACTGCAAAGTTTCAACAGAAGGAGAAGCAATTTAAGACATGTTTAGCTCTTGTTTCTTTTCTAAGTGAAACCACTAAATGCCAAGCTTTGTTTATCCCCAGATCCAGACTAAGAAATCTCCTGTTGTTTGACATTATGATGACCTTTTCCAGATTATTAAACATGTTCAATGCCAGAGAGTGTTTGGCAGACAATTTAAAAGAAAGTCTCATTTTCTGGAATCTGATACACTTTTGATGAAATTCCATCCATTACAGTACTTAATTTTATTGTGGAGAAAAAAAAAAAGGGTGACAAAAAGGCCAGCAAATATAATCATGCCTGATGCTAGCAATTCAAGTGCATAATGAATTAAGTAGCCATCTCTCAAACACCTTGTGTTAATTTCATAACAAGAGAGTAACTATGCAGCAAACCTACTGTACTGTAATGTACACCCTAGTTCAGCAACTCATTTGAAGGTTTAATTGCTGAACTGGTACTCTGATCAAGTTTTCATGTTTCAAGTACTCTGAAAAGTTTCCATGTTTAACACAACCAACTTCCTAATCACATCATATTAACTTGAAACAGCTTATTTGAAGAGCCTGGGCTACAGACAATTGGACTAGCACAGATATTTATTACAATGTTATTTCTAAGGCTCCTAAATTATGAAAATCAATTGCAAATGAACAGTATGAAATAAGAGCAAGATTTTCCATAAAATAATATGACAACTTCTACTTGTGTGAGCAAGGGAATTTAATTTTAACTGATGATGCATTTTTCATCCAGTCCCAAAAACATTACATTTTCTCAAAGTTTCAAGATATATTCAAAACTCATTAATAATTCACAAGGAAAATACAAAGGAAAATCATAATCATGTCATGTCTTTAAATGTGATAAAAACATGCTTGCTTTTCTCCTTAAATTTTTGTAGCTTAAGAAAATGTTAATTTTCACACTTTCTTCATGAATTAACATACAAGGGGGTTCATTTTTTAAGTCATTTGAGAAGCTCACAGTATGTGCTTTATTGGACCTAAAACATTGCAGCTATTGCCTTGTGCTGTGAATCTGACAAAGCACTCTTGCTCATTTCTTAAATATTACACCACACTTATCTAGGTGTCTCACAAAATTTTTGAGGTGTTTAATCATACCTGTATATAACCCAGAGATCACCCCTATGACAAATGAAATCATCTGGCTTTAGCCAGAGTAAAACTATTTAAGTGTTCCCTTGCCTTTTACTGGGTTTAGAAGATAGCATTTAACCCTTTAATTACCAAGGCTCACTCCTGTGTTGGCTGGCATCAGCCAGAGTATAATACCAGAGTGTACCCTTGCCCCTCAATAGGTTAACCCCTTTCTGTCCAAACAGGTCTACTCTGGCCAATGCTAGACAATTTGACACACAAAAGTGACACCTCTGGACATGAAAGTTAACTTGAAACAATATCATAAGAGCCAATTTTGGGTTAGCTGTTGGAAAATGCTGTATAACAGGTAATTTTGCACACCTTTACATGACTCAAAACTATTTGAGCTTTGACACAACTGGTGAAGTGCTTTTCCAAAATATGTTTGATACTACTGTATATACATGTAGCTGCCACCCTCAGGACCATACATGTAGTTTAGTCTGCAATAACAAGGTGTGGTCAAAGATGTGTGATTTAGCAATGTAAAATGTGTATACACTGCATGTCCACAAAGTGCAATAGCATCTTCATGCAATGATTCTATCACAATTTGTGTATTATAAGAGAATTAATTATGGACAGGCTTGACTATAGTAACTGATCAAAAGTGGTGACATTGCTAAAGATGTGTGTATAATCACTTTTATAGAGACTGGACAGATGAATTGAAGTTGCACAGCGGTCAACCATCAACACCCACTTCAGCAGACTAAAAATACATGTTTTAGAAATAATTCTATTGTTAAAATTTAGAAGCTGACATAATCACAAATTATGATAAGTCAAGTGAAATACTGTAATCAAGAGGTGTGCTTTTACTGAGAAAAATACAATAAAAACTGTTCTCTTGGGACTGAATATACCTCCATAATGCTGTAATACATGTAAGAGTCCATAACAGCAAGAGCTGTTTCAGTTAAAACTTACAGTATTACAGTTTTTGCCAGGGGGCTGGATCTTGCCAATAATAGTGAAGTGTCCATAATAATAGGGCGAGGCAAGGTGAGAGTTGACTGCAGTTATCCATGACAGTTGATAAGTCATGTTCAGGATAGCAGCTTTTATATACTGTACCACTACATGTACATTATATTTTGGGCGAAATAATTTTGTGGCTATACATTGTGGCTATCACCTGGTGTTGTATATCTGATAAAGCACTCCTGCTCATCTTTTAAACATTATGTGATCCACTGTCTCACACAATTCTTGAGGTGTTTATCCCTACCTGTATATAACCCAGTTATATACAGGGGTATAGTTTTTTTGATGATAACTCTTCAGACAAGCACCTCAAAATACCACACACCCTACTAGAAATGCAACTTCAGTGTAATAACAAAACAAAGAGATCCCAGTGCATGTTAAAGATTTATTTGAGAAGGAACATGCAAAAGGGTAAACTTAGTTAGATGCTAAACATAAGTAGTTGCAGTACATCTGTGGAAATCAAATTGACTGATGAACACCCCTTATCTAACAATAAATCTGATAGGTACTGCATTATCCAACTGATAAGAGGACCTAAATGAACCTGTTATAAGCATGGTGAACAATTTAGTCATTGTCAAACTGTCTTAAACAAAAACACAGCACCTGTCATATATGATTTCCTTATTTGATCAAATTTTGCCAGTAAGGTAATAATTGTTGCCTGCTGGTAATTCCTAGTTTAAAGACTAAAATTGTCAACAAGCACCATGTGCTCTGCAAAGTCTTTTTGCAGTGATCACTGATTACCCCTCACACTGTCATTACTCATTAAGGTGTTATCATGTCATTGCATGCTATTGCACACATAAAATCCACGAGGCATGTGAATGGTCACACCCCTTCTATTTTGACTAGATAAAGCCTGGTTAATTTACAGTACAGTCACTTTGAATGTGAAAGGAACAAATAAATCTACATGTATGTCATCATATACAGGAATTGATCTCACAATTTTGCTAGAATAAAATGAATGAAGCTATAGTCATTCCTTTATGGTAACTACAGTATCAACACTCTTTTCTTTAGTTTATTAGGGTGAATTTTCAGCAAATGAAAAGATGATGGAAGTCTGAAATACAGTATAGGGAGATCGAGTCTAAATTTGGTCAATGATCTACTTGTAAACAGCCTTCCTGGACTAGATGCTAAAGAATTTGGTTTTTATAGAACCACTGATATGTGAAGATCAAAAAAGTGGGGGGAGTTGAAAAATAATATCATAAAATATTGACTGTCTATGTGAAGGAAAGAGAACTAAAATTTTCCCAAAATTATAAGACATTTTTATATAACCAGCAACCTGGTCTCTTTAAGTTGTTGGTTGTTCCAGTGTCCTTGACTTAGCTGAACTGCCATGTTATATACCAAAGGTACAAGTAGTGTGCTTTTTCCTTTCTTTTCCCTTTCTTGGGAGAAATACAGCCTAAGTGTTCATATACAAGTATAGCATAATTAATCAACATTACAGACTTACTATCAGCTAAGATCTTTGGTCCTGTGACCACCAAAGCTGTACAGATTACTGGTACCAAAAATCCACAAGCCACAAATATGCATAAGATTAATAGTTTCATTCTGTGGGTCTTCAACATATTAACTCTCCAAGTAGCTCATGATCATACTGCAACCTCTCATGAACAACTCACAACACAAACTACAGTCCACCAAAACATTCATTAATGTTATCAAAACCATTCATTTTCTTGACAACTACAAAATAGTAATTTTGATGCAAAATCTCCATTTACCAGTATTCCACTTCAACTGGCAATAGAGTGCACTGAAACCGTCATCAAACAATCCACCAACAAACTTCCTTTACCAACAAAAGACATCATGCAACTACTGACACTCTATCTCACATCCACTTACTTTCAGTATAATGGCAAACATTACCAACAGCTACACAGGACTGCTATGGGCTTACCACTTTCTGTTGTGGTTGCTGGAATTGTGATGCAATCCATGGAGGGACAAGCCCTTGCCACCTACTGACTAACATTACCTTTTTGGTTTGGCTATTTTGACGACACTATTACTGCTCTACATGACAACAACATTGACCAATTTCACAACCACTTCAACTCACATAACCGCAACATACAATTTACCAAGGAGATCAAACATAAAGGGATACTTCCTTTCCTAGGGTGCTTGGTACAATGTGACAATGACTAATTACAGACTACCATTTACAGAAAACCATGCTGACAGATTACTCAATAAATTGTCTTAAAACCTAACTTCACACAAAGTTACTACAATCAAGACAATGACTAGACATGCACAACTTATTTGTGATTCATCAGATGGTTTATGCAATGAGAATGAGTACCTTTGACACATGTTCCATAAGAACAAATACATCTCTGATTTCATCAAGCTCAACACCCATAAAGACCATGAAATAAACAAAACCAACAATGACTACTATAACTGCAATGATACCTTTACATCAGAGGTACATCTGAGATCATCTCATGTACTTGTGACATTCGTGTTGCACACAGACCAATAACAACTTCATGAAATCTACTCACAAACATTAAAGACAAAGACCACCCACATGACAGGCAAGGTGCAATCTACAAGACCAAATGTGCCAACTGCCAGGTGACATACACTTGTATTGGTGAAACTGGCAGAAATGTGAACACTAGACTTAATGAACACAAATGAGCCACTATGAATGTCAAAAGAACCACATTGCCAAACACCAATTACAAACCAAACACAACATTGACTGCGACTCAGCTACATGCAAAATGTACAGCACAAACTACAAATAATGGTTTAGATTGGAAAATTGGTTTACCAATTTGAAACAAGAACCACTAAACCAATCACAACAGTTACAGTACCAGCACCTTACAAAAGACTAATTTAAAACTTAAAACAAACAGCTAAACAATACACTCACTGTAACAATGCCAATGATGTACACTCACAAAGAATGAAAACTCTGACAACCACCCACATGCATGATGTAATGAACAAGTTACCTGTACATAAATAGACTACTTCTAATCTACTATCACCAACATATAATAACTAAGAAAACTACATTCTTATGTTTATTTCTCTTCAACAACAGCACTTTCAAAATTAATTGGCATTTACAAAGTAACACAAATTGCTTGCTACTGCACTTTCAAGTTTTCCACCAGTTAAAGAATCTTCTTCAAACAGCTTAGTACCAATGACAGGACATATACCTGTATAGTACTTGAAAACCAGTCCTTTTCAACATAATGATGGTTGTGCAGCAACTGATTAAGGCATGATTAATATTAAAAGCAGCAATAACACTTTTCATTTTCAAATACTACTACTTTTATGATTTTTGAAAATACTGAACAGCTCAATGTGAACATGTAATACATAATTATGTTCAAATTTTGTTCTCAAGCTTTTATCTCAGAAAACTTCTGAGCTCCCCAACAGGAATTCCCATTGGGGAGCTCAGAAGTTTTCTGAGATAGAAGCCTGAGAACAAAATTTTCATCATACATACATCCAAGCTTACAAACATCTACACTTAGTAAGATGAAATTTACTTATACACAATATGTTCAAATTGTTTAAAAGTAACATATTGTTATATTACGACATATTAATCTTTATTTATTTTATGATTGTTATTCAATTTCTCAGCAAATTAGCATGTATTTTGCTGGACGTCTAACCACCCTCATTTTTAGTATCTGAGAGTAAATTAAGTCTTGAAATGGCTAATTTAATATGCACTGCATATTTTCAAATTTCCTCAACTACTTTTTCAGTGTCAGCATGTGAAACTGATATAACCCAGGTTACATTACACAGGTCACATTACACAGGACATTACATGGGTCATTACACATTACCTGCATTACACAGGTAATATTACACAGGTCATATTACACAGGTCACATCCATTTTAATCCATTACTGGAAAAATAAAAGGAATTAAATGCTGTCATCCAGAAAATTCTATCAAAAGAGGCTGCCCAGAATGTCATCTCCAAAGGCACAAGACTCACCCATTTATATGGATTACTAAAGACATACATGAGCTGGAACTATCAATGCACCCCATACTCTCTGTAACTGGGGTTTACAATTATAGGTTAGCAAAGTGGCTTGATGAAAAGCTTAAAGCACTCTCCACTAACAAATTTACTGTTTCAGATATCTTTAAGTTTGCCAACTGTATTCATAGTATGGAGATAGAACCAAGCAATATTCTGGTCTCATATGATGTTATATCACTACTTAGTGCCCTGGTGGATAAAGTAATTATGATTCTAGTGGAAAAAGCATTTAAGAACAACTGCTTTAACAATACCTATGATGCCAAGATTACAAAAGATGACCTTAAAAGCCTTTTAGAGATAACAGCAAAGAATCAGTTCTTTCAATTCAATGCAAAATTGTTCAAGCAAATCAACGGGGTGGCCATGGGATCACTTCTTGGGCCTCTCATGGCAAATACCTTCATGTATTACATCAAAGAAAAGCTCCAGATCAGTCACCAACGGCTGGCATTTTGCAAGAGATATGTAGACAACACCCTTACCACAATGCCCAACACTAATGCTGTAATTACCTTCCTATCTGTACTCAATGAAGTCCATTCCTTGTTAATGTTTACAATGGAAATAGCCAACAACAGTAAGATTCTTTTTTCTTGGTGTGCTTATCATAAAAACAGAGTGCGCATTGCAAAAAGAAGTCTATAAGAAACACATTGACACTGGTCTTTTGCTCCACTACCAGAGCCATGTTGATAGAAAGTACAAGCATGGTTTGTTGGTAACCAGGCTTAACTGTACATTCAGACTTTCTTCATCTTGGAGGTTATTTGATGAAGAATGTAATTGGCTAAAGAAAGATTTTACAAAACTGTTATATCCCACTAATCTCTTTGATTCTACTGTTAACCATCTCATCCAGAATCAAGTAAACAAGATGAAAGATGAACAAACAAGAGCACCAGAAGCAGATAATGTAGGGGAAGCCTTGTTCAAGTTTATTTTGCCTTTCAAGGATCAAAGTCAACCAATTTTGTACAAAATCAGTTTCAACATTTGGGCAGAAAGATTGGAGAAAACCTTACTCCAGTTTTCATAAGCAGGAAAAAAAAGGATGTTATCAAGATTAAAGAAGATAAGCCTCCTATTGTGAACTAACAAAATGTTGTATATGAATTTTAATGTGACCTGTGTAATGCAGGTTATATCACTTTCACATGCCGACACTTATACTAGCGTAATGAGGAGGGGTCATTAGCAAGCACATCTTGGATAACCACCATGAAACAATCAACAATATTCACCAACAGTTTAAGATTCTGCAATGCTGCAAGGACAAAGTCGAATGTCTCATTTATGAGATGTTCTTTATACAAGAGTTAAGACCAACACTAAACAAACAATCTGACTCTCTCTGTGCAAAAGTTTTTATTCCCTAGTGTTTTAGCCTTTACTTATTTATAACAGGGCTGCAAATAATTTTTTTAGCTTAACAGGACATATGTCTGGTCACTTTCAGTTTTGGTCGGATATTAACTGAATTTGTTCAGACAAAAAATCAACAACACAAAATTTGGTCGGACATTAATATTAATTTCAATTAAAGGATTTAACAAGAGTTGACAGCATGTGCATCAACAGAAAACCTGTACAATATATGAGGTTGACAAAGATATTGTTACAGATATTTACAGAATATTAAAAACAAACTTTTGCATTTTTTCAATAAACATATTTTTAGTTTTTCTGAATACATTCCCAAGTCCGTAATTAAACAATTCATGCATCTGGCAAAACTGAGATCACATTCACTGTTAAGGCTTTACTATTTACTGTACTGTATGTTGAACAACGTCAATGCAATGTCACTGGATATTCAGTTAAGTGTTATTAGCACTATTGTTGATATTTATACATAAAATGTGATGTCCACAGGACAAAAAGACTGCCTTAAGTTGCATTTAATTGCACTTAAATGTGGCTTAATTAAAGATCACAGAATTAAGGGTATATGGGATATTCACAGGAAATTTTAAAGGGATATAGTATAGCCGGACCCCTACCCCCCTAACAAGGCCCCACAAATAAAAGTAAACAAATTCAATTTTTTTTTTCTCAGCCATCGAAACACTTTCAAGCGAAATGTCCAAAAAAGCTTCAAGATTATTGGTTAGACGTAGACAAAGGGTTTATTGCGAACACATATTTCTTGTATATTGTCTGTTGGTAACAGTTGAAAGTTTGTATTTTTGCTGGTTGCACCAGTTTTGTTTGTCATATGGCTTTCGAAGCTTGGCAAGTGTATATTTCTTAGGATTAGAAGCAACGTTATTTGACCAGATTTTATTTCAAATGACAATAAATTTCTATTTCGAATTTTGTGTTTCGGACAATATATATTTTTGGACGGACCAATGTCCGATCAAAATTTATTTTTGTCGGACATTAGTCAAATTTATTTGGACATTGTCCGATGTCCGACAGTAATTTGCAGCCCTGTTATAACGATTTATGCAAAGTTACAGTATTAATATAAGTACTTGAACTGGTTTTATTCTTTTATCTTTTACTTTATCTTGAGAGTGATGTCAAAATTTAGAGATTTTTTAGTCATTTCTTTTATACTGAGATCTCTAATTAAAAACTAAAACAAGAATAGTCATACACAACCTACAGCAGGTACATTATTTTGAGGCACTTTTTAGTCTATATTACTATGAACCCTATTCTATATTTTACAGTTGAAAATATTTCAGTTTACAAATTAATATACTTAAATTTATTAACTTACATTTTAACTCTTAAGGATCATGACCTTAATGCTAATTAGAAAAACACCAAGTCAGGCTGCATTTAAACAAAAAAAAGCAGCTTTTGCAATCATATCTTAATTTTCTCTTGTACTGTTTAATTTGATTGAAACCAATGATATCTTGCATGTATTTCATCTACTCAATGTAACCTAACATTTCAGAGATTAAAGATGGGATAGCCATGTCCCACACTTTGAATATGGTATGTAAGAAACACAAAAGAGCACAATAAACTAAAGCTCAATAGCACTGTTTAAAATGGTAAATGCCTCCTGTAATGTCTGGAGAGATCTGGGATTCATGCTTAAATTTCTTTCGTGTCTTTATGACAAACAGTCATGTATAACTTTTCTTGCAACAATCAAAATCTCAAATCTAAGGAACAACCTAATGGACTGGGCTCTGGTTGTTACAATTTATCACAACAACAGCACATAATTTTTAAGCCTCCCTCAGTTTATGAAGGATACATGAATTAATGGCTGCTACTTATTAATTTCTCATTTTGTTATACAGTAATACTTAAAGGCAAACTGGTAAATCAATACAGCTTTATGACACCAGTAAACCAGCAGGAAAATATGCACCACACTGTACCAGTAACAGTTACATATAAAAATAAACTGCTTATCTCATCTACCACACACACCTGAAAATTGAATTTACATAAAGAAAAGTATGAAACCACCAAAAAACTGTCAAATACTTAAACAAGAGACAACGCACAATAAAACAGTTCTATTATCTAGGATCATATCAGCCCCAACAATCATACAAGCCTGATTAACCACTTCATAGTTAAAATCCTATTTTAGTTGCATAAATTCCACCTTCAATGCAATTACTAGGAGGACTGTTACTCCCCGTCATCGAAAAATATACGGCAAAAGACTTCACTCAGAAAAAGAATTGAAAGAGGAAGATGTGAAGTTCTCTTATAAAGCCACTACTAGACTACAAAACGACGTTTTGTTATGAGAAGAGGTGCACCAATTTTTAAGTTACAGTATATTATATGCTATTGTCTAGAGAATTGGAAATCGTCGTAAACAAAAAAAACAATATTCATAACTTGAAACAAAAATTGGCGACTATAACGTGCTGTAAATAAACAGCGCTTGTTTAAAGAGGCTGGACGGTGCAAATATAATTGTCTGGCGAGACTAAAGCCGACGACTTAGAACACGGAAAAACGCACATCGCACAGAAATACAGAAAACAAAATGCGTGCAAGCTTGAACAGCCGACCGAAGTAAACTACACTGTAGGTTCCGCCATGCGTCACAATTGCAACATCTTGGGCGCTACGTCAAGTGCTTTTATAAATTTATGAGCCTTTCGTCAAATTTTTTGACGAATTAAAAACAACCGGACGTCTCTGGATGTCAAGTCAATCGCTTAGTCCATTTTACATCAAGTGGTCGCGACATGAAACCATCTGTGGATTCGCGAAAGACGAAACGACAGACGAGTGTCGTAAATGTCGATAATCGTTCCATATCAGACTGGAAAAAATCGTCTTACAACGAGATGCGTTTTTTTGGGAAAACTCGGAAACAGTAAAAATTAGCTACGAGAGCTGGGTAGCCTTTGATTTGTATACAACATCTCCTGCGTGGTTAAAATCGCTGGAGGAGGCATTCTCGAACGATTTTCAATGAATACGACGAGTAAAACTACGTGACAAACGCAAATCATATGATGTGACAAGTTTACCGTGTGGTTAGCCTCACATATTAAAGGTTGCTAACCACTAGGATATAAAGTAACTCACCTGGAATTTCAGCAGGCGTTTGCATTTTGGCTTGGTGGAATTCTCTTGAACAGTCGGTAATACGACAACACTCTAGAACAAAAAGGTAAAGAATGATCATCTCAGATGGATAAATTGATGCTTACGCCAACTTAAAGTTACTACCATGATCTAACGTCGAGTGATAACAATAACAAAGCAGGGGAAAAAAACATCACACAACTTAATGTATTACACATCGTTTTAAAGCAAATACATGTACATCAGTGTCTTGAGGTCCAGGTGAAGACCGGCAATAATAGCTGCAATTTGCAACTTGCTCGACGTTTTGTTTTTATTAAATATCGGCAAAGGAAGTAAGAATTCTCATGAGGAACTGATATTAATCACAGATTTACTCACGTTTGCTGGTGAACTCTAACTAGGTCATCGGAAGAAGTTCTCCTGAAAACAGATTCATTAGAGACCGCTGTTGACGTTTGTAAGATGACGGCTGTCCTGTTTAGTTCGATTCTCTGTGTATTCGATCTTGTTCAAATCACCGAGAATCGAGCTAACCTAACAGATAACCATGGTTGAGAAAAACCACTGATTCATAAGCGGCTGTCTTACGTAAACGTTTAGTGAGTCCGACGAGATCTAATCTCAGGCTAAGTTCCAGTCGTTTCCACCAGCTTGTCAAAACTATAACTTATGTATGGTATTCTATTGTCAGGAATGCATTAGGTACGAGTTTTTCGTTACCTTGGGAAAAGAATCCCTTTGAAATGGATCCACTTGAACGAAAACTTTGCTCAGAAATTAAATCCTGAATCAATCAAGTTTCCATCAGGTCAGGAAATCAACATGGCGCAAACTCTTTGCAACCCTTAGGAACAAGGCTCCCCAAAAACGTAGCCACGTGATCAAAACAGAGTAGCAGTTGACCAGCTAAAGCTCCACGTCTAGGAACTTGTTACCGGAAGTGCTAATCGCTGTGTTAACTTAAAGAGGGAATGGCTGGATTCAAAGGATTTACGACAAGTATTTTATGGAAAATGTTGAAAAAAGTACCCAAAAAAAGGTTCGTTCCCGGTCTGGAGCTAAGAAATTGTTTTTCTGAGGTTAGAACTTGACGGACGTTTATCAATCATCCAAGGTATTTCCACGCTCCCACATTTCTAACAAATATCTCAAGTAAGCGATAGATATCTGTGTCCAATGATCATAGCGATGGACCATTACACGGCACTCATTGTCCCTCTTTCGGGAAGATATATGTCTCTACCTGACTAGTAAAATCGTAGAAGCCAAGGTAAAGTAATGCAAGATTGATCCTGGCTGGAAAGAGGTGAGAGTAAATGTACAAAAGTGCATTAGTTGTCATTTGCACACGATTACATGCAACAAAATATTAATATATTAGAGATGTTTACCTTGCACGAAATATTATTAAAATATTAGAAATAATCTGTTCCAGTCAAATCTTCGAAAAGGACTTTAAATTTGAAGAAGGGAATTTTCGGGCGTCGGAATCTCGCATATTAAGACCCAACCGGGACCGGTTCCGAAAAATGCAACTCTTGGAACCTCCTGCTGAGAACCGAACCCACGACCATGTCAATCTAGGGCAGCACTCTGGCAACTGTGCTATGAAAGCAGCGAACAAAGAGTTGCATTTTCGCGACTAGTCCTGGTCAAATCTTAAAATATACAATTCTGACAACAGACGAGTCCATTTCCAGGATTCACCTGGAACAGATTATTTCTAATATCTTCATAATACAGGGTCGTAGCAAGGGACAGGCCGGGGGGCGGGCTCCCAAAAAATTTCACAAGACAAGGTTTTTTCTTTGGAAAACAAACAGCTGAACACTATATTTCGGTTAAAGATAATTTATTTTCAATAGTTCGTTTACAACAGTTGCTCGTTTTCGCGGAATATTTATGGCTTCTTTCCAGCCCCTCAAGTGCCTTTTAGTTTGGGTTCTGTGCAAAGTGCCCACTCTCCAAAAAAAATTTTCTCCTGCTACGGCCGTGTAATATTTCGAAATGCCAGTATTGCAGTATCTCCTTCCTAAATTTCGGCCCTTACTTGACCCTTTTGGCTTTGGTTATCACATAAACAGGTATATACCGCTCCAACATACAGTAACTGTTATTGCCAAAGTTGTGGGTTATTGAAGTCCGACGTTCTCGTATAACGTTTTGGTCACCGAACGATCTTACACACGCCAGACGATTTTACTCGCCAAGAGGACACGTCTCAAAGAAAAAGGCCATAATCTATCTCAACTAACACTTTTCTAGCTAAACTAAGCTTTTATCATCTTACTCTGGTCAATGCCAAAGTCAATTTTATTTGAATAACAGAGATGTCTTGATAGGACAGCGTTAAAAGAACGTTCAGGTGTGGACACAAACTCACCACAAGCATCTATTGTTGTCACGATGTATCTTGTCCATCTCTTGCTTAAATGGACACCTACACCTAAATCTTGTCTGGCAACTTACAAAACTGAGGAGAAGTGCTTAGGATTCTAATCATGTTTCAATTACCGACATATCTGTACTCATCTCAATTATTCACGGAAATGAAGGTGCACTTTCACAAAAAAATCAAATTCTTTACTGTTGCCAAATTTTAAAGAATTTTTTTTGGAAACAGATTATACTTCACGCATGACAAAAAATGTTTGTTAGAATTTGAAGTATTACGACAGTAACTAAGCAACAGACCTAAAAAGAGCAAAATATGGTTTTTAGGTAAAAATTGTCGTAAAATAAAAAGGCTATAATAGAATATATGTTTTGAACCTCTCAACGGAGCACCTCTTAAACTTTCGACCTGAGCAAAATGTAAATGATGGTGTAACAGTAGAATGCTGCACAGGCACTGCAAAACGATGTGCAAAATGCCGATTGGTCAATGAGTTTCCGAAACTTAAATAAGAAAAAACTAACGTTTCGAGCGAAGACCTTTCGCCAGAGGGTGAAACAAAAGAATTTCCTCAACAATCAACATCCTTTCTGTGGTCGGAAGGGTAATTCGAGATTGTGTCATCATACTGTTCTTATTACATTTAATCTTAAAATGTTGGATAATGTGATTAAATGTTCAATGTGCTGGAATTTTTGGTAGTGTTGTAGTCGAATAATTGAGAAAATCAAGTTATTTATATTGAATTGCTTCCTACCTCCACAATCATAACCAAATACTGAAGATACGTTCTGCTATGAAAGTCTTCCTTACACTTACTATATTACTGAGTTGCGATTAGACATTTAATTCTTGTCTATCATATGGAAATATTCTGTACAATTACTTGGCATGCAAGTTTAAGAACACCAAGGGAAGTCTTGATCATGTTTCCGCAATTAAACTATTTAGAAACAAAACGATTTATCGAAATCTTTTAAATTTTTACTTTAATACAACGGAGGCATTTAAAACTTGGCAAAATCTTTTCAAAGCACCCAGCGAAACACAACATCAAAATCAGAAGGTAAGTAGATTTTATTCACAAAATGTTGAAATTTAAGGCAATCAAAGTAAAATCCGTGTATTAAAAGTCTCCATACACGTGTGTGTAGGGGGTTCGTAAAAATTCTGCTTTGCACAGTGAGGCTCCAAATGTCCAAGAAATCTTTTTGGCACCACTTATCGTTTCACTATTGGAATTTTCAGAACAGGTTGGCTCTATTGAATCTAGAGACTTAGCATTCTCGCACAAATAACTGTTCAATAAGCATTCATATCTTTCCATGTTATATGTTGATAATTTACATTCAGTATACAAAACTAAACGTAATATGGAGAGAAAATTAATGTGTTTAAACCTCTTGCAGCTGCTGTGTAACTTCAACATGGAAATGTGATTTCTGAGTCGTTAAATATTCAATCTATTTAGAGAAGTACTTACGTTTTTCCCCTCCTCATTTCGCGCATCCACACTCCTTCGACTCTAGGTCTGTATGAAGTTCTCAGTATTCCCCGTAACAGATCTCACACTCAGTTAATAACTTTCAGTTAATAGCTTTCAGTTAACAACTTTCAGTGAATTCCGATCTGTAAAACACCCAATGTTAGTTATGCCGCTAAAGTACATCTAACATTGTTCAAATTAAACAAAGAGTTCTTTCAAGTCGAACCAGGCATAAACATAAAATACTTCTTTATGTATAGAGAGTTCAAGAGGCAATTAAAAGGCGACTCAAAATAAATAATAGACAAACGAAAAAACGGGGAAGTGCATAATAATGAACAAAAAAAATCACTCGATTTTCTGATGGGAAAGACTGTGTTGCTCATTAATAAGAAAATATTCTTCCATTACACTTAAATACAATGTACGCACATGTACGAAACTATGAAACTGTGAAACGGTGTCATAGTCTCGGCAATAAAATTTGTTCTAGAAAGAGAGTTCGAGAGAGGTGGAAGAGTTAGAGAGATGATCTCAGCCCAGATAACAATGACGCGTTTTCCGCCATTGAAGTATCACAAAAAAGGAAGAGGGGGAAATCTTCCTTTTACTTAGGGACATGGGTTCAAAATTTTCCAGCTGAACAATGGGAGAAAATGATGTTTTGGTTAGTTTGGTAATACCCAGGCAGTCAAAAAGAACTGCTCACCAGCAGGGCAGATAGTGATATTACGTAACATTATCACAGAATACCAAAACACCAAAAATAAGACTTGAAACTATAAGTGAGGAAAAATTTAACAGTTTGTGGACCCTCCTCTGGCTTCGATGACAGCTTCGCATCTGCTGGACATGTGGTCGATCAAATTAACTAAGTGTTCGCGTGGAAATCCTTCCCAGACAGCATTGACAGTTGTACATAGTCCTTTCACATTTGTCAGTCGCTGTTTCTTCAAGATGTCACTGACACTTCTTCGACTGTTGCCCACTCGAACAGCGATTTCTCTTGGTGAGTAGCCTTCCTCTGCTCATGCAAGCACCTTCCCGCGAATTTCAAGGCTTATCCTTGGTTTTGAACCCATAGTCTTCGCAGTTCGCACCTGGCCTGAGATTCTCGCTGTACCAATCACTCGAAGTGATGTTCTGATAAATTCGGAAAAGACCGCACCTTCCCTTGAAAACTGCTTAAAATGGCAACAAATCCTGACGAAAATTGTGGGTTATGCTTTAAAACCTACTGAAATAAAGTATTCTGGCATGCAGGTTAACTAAAGTCTTTGGTACAGGTTGTAAGCGATTGTAACCGTTCACTGTGCAAAAAGTCGAGCTTCAGCAGTTCTTCTTGATTGCCTGTGTAGTAACTATGAGCTAGGGATTCTACTCAAAGGTCATGGTTGTTTCTCTGAACCTTTGAAGGGGTTTAGTCCTCTAATTAATGACAAATGTTGATAACCAGTGAGTGTAGAGGATGTGACCTTTCTGTGACAATCAGATTGGATCACTCCAGAAAGTAATCAACTGAAGTGCAATCTGCTTATCTACATTCAGACGAAATTTTGAAATCATGCCTTTTCTTGAAGTCAATTCTCACATTTGGAACTTGTTTATGGTGTTTACTAGGGATAATCGAAGGATTATCTCTAGTAAACATCATAAACAAATTCCAAATGCGAGTCTTTACCAGTGTGGTCTCTACCAGCTTTTATCCCTAATGCTTTACATGAGCAAGTTTGCAAGCGTTAAAACTTCATTCTTCAAGTCAAGAAAGAAAACAAAAGTAAACAAACCGCAGACTATATATTCTATCATATATGTAAACATGCATAATTTCTGAGTGCCAGGTGGAAGCCCGATGCCTTGGACATTTTCGCCTGCCAATTCGAACGTGAAGGTGGATACCCTGGGTACTAGAGGTTGAGTCTAATTTAAAAAAATTTAAACGGAGTGATACATAGGTTTACCGTCGCCGAGAGGTGATTTAATCCTAATCCTAACCTTAACTCTAATCCTAACCCTAATCCTTTTCCGAATTTCCGCCAGAAAAATGATATTCATCTATTTAGGAACACTTTCAATATTGATGCAATACATCTTTTCGCGGGTGAGTCTTTAGTACAGGAAATAATTCCGGATCGGTAACTTAAGTCCGGCTTGGACTTCAGTATCTTTCTCACTCTGCGAAAATATCCCTTTTGGGTCTTCTCCTTCTTCACACTATGCTTTATATCATCCGCCTCAAGCATTCCAAGAAACTCGTCTCCCTCATTTTACTGTTCAACGATATCATTATCTTGTCCCCAGGGAAGGTGATTTCTTCACTTGGTATCACTTTTCCCCTTTTCATAACCAACCTTGCACATTTTGATACTGCAAATTTCATTTGCATGTCTTCGTTTGTGATCCTAGCTGATTGAATCAAAGAATTCAGTTGGTTTTCATACTATTCCCATACAACTTCAGATCGTCAATAAAGAGCAAGTGACTGATCACTCCATGACAGTGATAGCACAAATAGCAGTGGTGTGACCCAATTTCCTTGGAAGAAACTTTTAATACATGCCTCACCGAATGCTTCGTTTCCAGTCGTTAGCATTGTCCTCCACTAGCTACTGCTGTTTCGGAATAAGTCGACCACATTCTGGGCCACATCGAACATCGTCATACATTGAATTATCCAAGAGTGTGGTATCATATCGAAAGCATTTTTGTTGTCCACCCAAGCAATTCCGAGTCCTATTTTCCTTCTCTTAAAGTCCTTAATAAAAGGTATATAAGTTAATAGTTCATCCTTAGTTCTCCCAGGATTTCTTTGGCCCCTTTTTGTTCTTCCGGTAGTAAACGCGTTCCTTCGAGATGTTCATAAATCTACTCGGTTAACACTCCTGTGAGTAATAGCGTCATTAAAATTGGTCAGGAGGTTGTTGGTCTAAAGTTGATTACTGTGGCTCCCTGACCTTTATCTTAAATTACTAACTCAGTTCACCTCTTCGCTATTCAATCGCTACCAAGTTCTGCCGTAGGCGCTCATTCAGCTGCTCTGCAATCTTTTCCTTCAGGGATGTAGAATTCTTAAGCTAGTATCCTCTTCGTATGGTAAGGGATCGAGGTCTACAATTCGACATTCTTGCTCCACTTTATCAACGACAACCAAATCTGGACACCTAGCCTCCATCACCTGGTCCATTTGAATATTGAAGTCCCATAGAATCTTACATTCTGCATTTTCCATTACAGACCCTGGTTTGTGTACATACCATTCCTCCTTATAACATGAATTTTGCAAATCCCACACACTTCCCACTGTATTCCTTTGCCTAATGGATCATGCCTCTTATATTTCCCCGACGCTAGTTTTGAGAATTCATTCAGTAGGGGGTTCGTCTCATCTACCTTCCTATGCATGCACACATTCTGCACTTACCTTGCCCCTGCGTTTTATTAATTCGCGGTTTAATTACAAATTTTCTTATACTTTGTTCCTACACTGCTATAACAAGAGCTTCTATTTTACTTTTAATCTCTGTGGCTCTTAGCCATTGCGATTTGTCCTGTCCTCCATCCTGTTCCGTCTCTCATGAACTGCCCGTGAAGCATGTTATCCTGCCTATCCTGTTAGCTTACGTTCATTTTTTCTCCGGAGCTCAAATTCAGGCAGATGTTTGTGTTTCAGCACTTAGCAATCTTTCCTTGTCCCAGAAGCCAATAAAGGCAAGATTAACTGTCTTCTACATTTAATAAGCCTCGTCCTCCTTTCCGGGGACATCCAACCTGTCAAACTTACTCCTTGGGTCTAATCCATTGTGTATCGTCAATACTTTTCTAATCCTTCTATCTAGTTCTTGTAATTATTCTTTAATCCAATCAAGTAAGCGGGAGAAGATCTCAGTAAGGATATCGTACGGATGTTGATCATTTTTATAGCAATCTCTCTGCTCAGTTTCGTTTCCAACAATTTTCCCACCCTACGCTTATACAGCTTTCAGGTCTTTAAGAAAAAATGTTTTCCTATCAAAGCTAATTCGCGATCAAAGCTTTCAGCACAGTAAGCTTCGATTGCGAAACATTTTTTAGCAAAGTGCCGTGAACTAAAGTTTGTCAGAACTTGGTCGCACCCACTCAGCGAATCAGCGTCCAGAATTATACTGTCTATCTCATAGTGTTTTAATCGGTGCAAGAGGCGTGGGCTTTGAAGTGCAGTGAAATTGTGGAGTAAGGAAATTAGCATTCACAGTGAGTTTACATAACTCATTAGCATGCTCTATATCTCAATATAGAGCATATTAATAAGTTACGCGTAACCCACTATGAATGCAAATCAATTGCATCTACAAGATAACAACTACATTAGCTAGTCACCAAAAATTTAACTCAAATAGTGAAAATGTATTTCAAAACTCACATTCTAAATCTTCACTCTCACACAAAATGATTTTTTTCTCTCGACTGTTTTCTCTCAGTTGAAATGAAAGGTAAAACTAGCAATGCGATGATTAACGTTAAGTGAACAAGACGATTGACAAGTTTGTTTCCCATACTCGTCGTTTTCTATTTTAATCTTCTTACCCTCCTCCGGTGTCGGTGGTTGAACGGCGTCTGATACGGCCTTCACCCTAGTGCTGCTTGGCGTTTTGTATGAGTGCACAGTGATGCTTCGATAGCCATTTCTTGACACTACTATATGTTCGTCAAAAGTTCCGCTTTTCGTCGACTTCAAACCCGTATTGCTCAACTATAAGGATGACGTGTTGAATCATAAGGTTGACGAGGGAAAATTAGGACAACATATTGTTCGAAATAGTAAAGTCATTTTGATTCATAACAGACAATACTAAAAATCCTTGAACAAAACATGCATAAAAAGGCAAATATCTTCGTGGATGTGACCATGTTTTAAGACGGTTAGACGATGAAAACTCTTGTCCTGTGGGGTACAGTGTCCCAAGCATAGCTAGAAATCATAGGCTACGCTCTCGGAACACTATGTCCCACAAAACACTCACGTTCGTTGTCTAACCTTTACTTAACCATTTTACGCCCAGTGTCCGTTAGACGGAACACCTAAGAACAAAAGAACCAATGAGAGAAAAACAAAAAAAGGGAACAAAAACAAAAGAAAAAAATATTCAGGCGTAACTTGTTGACAATTTAAAATATACAGGTTTAGATTCCATATAACATTAAATCGACCTTCCAACAGACTGGACGAACATCTTGCGTAATTGAAATTGAATTGTCCCTGATGAAAAGTAGAATGGTGTTAATCATCTGTTGGCGCCATTGAATGCCCTTTCATGCAAATGGCAGAGTATCGTTGCTAAAGATTGTAAGACTACCTCTTCACTATACTGAATAGTTTTCCGCAGTGACGCAATAACAATACCGGGTATGCCTTGCTTACACAAAGTACGCTATTTCTGGAGCGATTTTGTTCCTTTCCGCTCCTGCAACTGGTACGTTCCCGAGCGGATAGGGATTAGTTATACAGTACCCCACCAGTGAAATTGCCTGTCCACACTGGCTACATACCAACATCTAAAACTGTAAACCCATCCCTAACCCTAACCCTATACCTACCCTGATCCTAACCCTAACCTTGACACTATGTAAATGACCACCTGTCTACGCAGCTACCAAGTAGCCACGAAGCCATTTTACAGTACAGTTCTCACGGTGCCGGGTATTCTGTAATTGCGCCGCGGATGTGTTTTGGCGGCGCTTTGAACCTTCGGTTGTATTCAACATGGAGTCACACGATCGTTTGTGTGCCATCAATGTTGGATTATTGCAAACAAGTTTGGGTCACATGGTACAACCACAACAGTTGATGGTATTTTTGGACACGTTGGCTTGTTCGACAAGAAAAGGGCTGTTGCAGGTTCAAATCTTTTCTTTCCAGGTCCGGAGTTTTTACATCATATCGGAAACATTTAAAACCAGCACAGAACCACCCTGTTTACATCCATACCGGAGAGCTTTTTGTATCGGCACAAAAACCTATCCAGTATGGTTTAAACGCAACGTTAAAAAATATTAAATGAACGGTACAAAAGAGGAAATGAGTGTCGTATCAATAAAATCAATGTGCTTTCGCGTTAATGAGTTCGAAGTTGGCGTTAATTACAGTATATTTTCTAGTCATGAACAGAAAAAGAGGTAATACTCTTCATCTAGTTCTCCCTATGTGTGCAATCCGAAGTTACAGACTGCGGACCAAAAGTTGAAGGGACGGTTTTGGTTTATAAGTAAGGGAAAGTTGGCCATGAAAAGACAGTCCTGGCACCATTGAGAATTCGAAATGTTGGAGCAACATTGAGAGGACAACTTTCATCTCAATCATAGCAAACTTATATCCAATACACATTCGAGGACCATTGGAGAATGGCAGAAAAGCGAAGCGATGAGATGGATTTTCATCTCGATCTAAAAATTAAACAAAGGTTTAGTTATAATTACTGTATAAAATAAAATATTTTGGAATAAAATTTATGGAAAAAATACGACTTTTTTTTTTAAATGCGGTGAGATTAAATGGAGGCAAAATTGATTCCCCAGGGTTTATATATATGACCATTGTATGTGCACAAACAATGTTATGATCACATAACTTGGCAGGTCATCAAAAGTTATATTTAGACGTCGAGCTTGATCATCTCATTTGCAGATTTTTATTGTGTGCTTCAAAAAGTCATTAATAATTCATAAGGAAAATCATAACCATATCATGCCTTTAAATGTGATAAAAAACACGTTTATTTTTCTCCTGAAATTTTTGTGGTTTTGAAAAAAATAAATTTTCAAACTTTCTCCACGAATTAGAGTATTAAGGTTTCGTGCTTGAAGTCATTTAAAAAACTCGAGGTAAGTGCTATATCACATCTAAAATGCTCAGCAATCGCCTCGTGTTTTAAACCCGATAAAACACTCATGCATGTTTTTTGTGTCTGCTGACATTTTGGCCAGAAGACGAAATGCCACCACAAACAAAGCTAGTGCTTATAAAGGCCACAGATTCAATAAGGAAGGAAAGTCAGTATTTTGTTTCTCAATGGAAGCATACGATCACTAAATACTAGTACTCATTGATTAAAATCGATCCCAAACAAGGCTTTTTATTCAGTTTATGTCCTTGAATAAGCATTTCAAACTTCTCAACAGCTGAACGGGAGAACATACGAGTCAAATTCACTATCTCAATCTCATCTGACAGAATAGTAAATATCAAGGTTGGTTCTGAAAAACAAAGGACCTAAATATCACATCACATCACATTACTCGAAGTGTACAGACAAACAAGCCAAAATTAAAGGTGGGAGATGTGTGGTACTAATGTTAAGTGTGTTTGGACGCATTCAGTTCCTTGGACATTCACGGATTACAATGGAAGGATAGGATTAACATAAATCCTCATAAGGCTTCACAGGTTTAAAAGGCAACGAAGTATGAGGTATATGTTGTAAAGTTCTATTGTTTGATGACGCGTTGTTGCGACGTCTTCATGACTATATCGAAAAACTAAAGTCCAGTAATTTTTCAGTTACCAAATGAAGCAGTCTTTGCAAAAGTCCTTCCTAAGTTGCATGATTCGTGTTCGACGTGCAACGTATTGGAGATTTGACTCTGTAATGAAAAGGGTTTTTGTTGCTTGCAATTTATGGCGAGTTTTTCTTACGGTGACGTATCAAACAACAGCCAATGAAATAATGTCTTTGAGTCACGTGATTTTCCCGCAATTAAAAAAAACTCCAAGCACTTTCCTCATTTAATTTTCACGACAGAATTTGTAATTATTTATAAATTATATCCCTACAAGTTAAACAAGCTGATCACTCGCAGCCTCTTTGTTCTTGGTCCCACTGGCCTCTTCAACAGGATAAAGTAGAATAACGGCGAACATATACTTCAATTTAAACGTTACGGTACAGTGATTAGAATCTGGACTGTCTTCCCACAAAGAGCGCTTAGCAAATCAAGTTTTTTGTGAACGCCTTAAAACTACATTCGAATTGTGACAACTTTGAAAAAATCTTATTCCTGAATAACCGGAGACTCTTTGATAGACAGCAGCTCTGATTGATAAGATCGTCATGCCTTGGCTACTAAAATTTTGCCAAGACGGTTTATGAAAAAGTAAATACATCGGTAGCCGGCTTGCTGCCCGAAATTCCGCTTTGCGAAATTTTGGGCTGCAAGCAGGCTAATACATCAGAACATTGAAAGAAAATCTATTGATGACGTCACTCCCTGTGACTTTGATAAGGAACAAACAATCAAAAGAATTTGTTGAAATTCTTAGATTTAGGCCCTTTAGGCATTAAACCTTCGTATAAAAATAACGTTTTTACACTAAATTAAGGCTCAAATAATACAGTTTAAGCTCCATTGACTATATTTCAGCTTTGGTGTACCATCTAATTAAAGCAATATTTAAATTTTTATTCAATGTCTTTTCCATATGCTACATGAAACTTGCATTAAACCATGCGCCATAAAAAACAATAATACAGGGGTTGGGGGAGCTTATGTCTCCCAATTATTTGATGAGGATTTGTTTGTGCGATATATAAGTTGGAAATGTGGGAGCGTGAAGACATCTTGAATGAATGATAGATGAACGATCGTCAAGCTCTTACCTCAGAAAAAGGATTTCTGGGCCCCAGACGGGGATCAAACTCGCAATTTTCTGAGGCTCCGAAATCGTTTTTCTGAGGTAAGAGCTTGACGATCGTTCATCTATAATTCCTTCAAGATGTCTTCACGGTCCCACATTTCCAGTATGTATATGGCATTAATAGTATGATTAACATATCGTGGATGTCGCTTAGGTTGCACAAATGTCGAACTTGCACCTTAACCCGCTGTCTGAATCTTGGTAGCTCAATAGCTAGAGTGTCTCACTGGTCATCAGAAAATAGACGGTTCGATCCCCGTCTGGGGCTCAGAAATCGTTTGTCTGAGGTAAGAGCTTGACGATCGTTCATCTATCATTCATTCAAGGGTTTCTTTGGTTTGGCGTTCTCTCTTGTACTTTGGGGGGATTACAGGCATAAAGTTGCACTTCATGGCACGGTTTTGTGAACCTCAGGCGTATCGAGCCGAGTTGATGAAATATGCCACCAAGGGTCGGCATGGCACAGATTTCTACTAGGACCAAAAAACGTAAGAAAGTCGACCAAACAACCATAATCCAAAGCTACTTTGTACGATGAGGAATCGTATGGCTTGTATATTCAATACATTTTAACGTAAAGCGAGAAAAAACCGCAGAATTTCGTTAGGGCTATGAAATTATTATTGGTTAAGCCGAGCTTGGTTTCATTTTATATCGGTGGAAACGCTACGACCAGATATCTGATGAAACACTCCTCATGTAGAATATATTAGATCAAAACATCGAAAATTGTATTAAAAGAGGCGTATACCTGAGTTCAACGCACTTTGAGATGTTTTTGTAAAAAGTTCACAAATTCACCAATCATTGATAAAGATAACACAAAAAAAACGAGACGCGTTTTGGCGGTACGATCGGATACTTGAATAAATTGTCAAATTTTAACTCAATTTTCTGCAAAAATATTGCTTCGTTTGAGAAGATATAGCGAACATTCGTGAGAGTATTCATTTAGGGTTAGAGATAGTGAGCTAAATAAAGATTTAACTTCTCAAACGAAGCAATTCGTGGAAAATATTTACTTTACGTGCAGCTTGCAGCTAGGGCTTACAGTCCAGCAAGTAATTCTCTATTGACATGTTCCAGGTCTAAATACCGTAAGTAACTTTGCCTTGACATCTGAATTCTAGTAGTTTTGTTCAAATGCTAAAACTTTAACTTCTTTGCGAAAAGATGTCGCTGTGCTAAGTTTTTTAAACTCCCTAATAAAGACTAAGACAAAACTAGTTCAAAATTACACAACGTGTTATTTAAAGAATATGAGTAGGGTTTCCCACACTTTGTGATAAGCAAGCAAACACGTAAGGTAAGAAAGAAGGTAAAGACGCACGTTCGCGCGCCCGCGATCGGGCGTGCAAGCACTAGAGTAAAATTAATCAAATGTGTCGATAGCGTTCCCAAGCTGTTTGCACTAGTACGCGTTTGTTGATCAAATACTCAACTAAGAGAGACCAAGAAACTCTGCATAAAGATCAGTTTTCCACTGGCTATTTTTATCGCGCTATCTGCTTTTTTCTATCCCTTCAAGGTTGTAAGCATGTATGCACTGGTTTGTAACGGGAGGTAATCACCCATTTGAAGAGAACGTGTATACTCACAACTTTCAAGCGATCGAAAAAAGTATATCACGCGATGAAAATAGCAAGTAGAAACAACATTTTACAGTCGAGAGATGATATCAAAAGAGCATGACAATAATTAACTAACCTGGCGAGAGAAAACGATCAGGATCAAAAGTCTCTGGTGATTTCCAATATTCAGGGGAACGATGAAGAAGGAACGGAGACAGTACAACTGTAGAACCAGGAGGGATTTTGTGTCCTAAGACATTATCTTCCTTAACTACTGTTCTTTGAAAAAGTGGTCCTGGTGGACGCAAACGCATCGACTCATTGATTACCGCCGTTAAATATTCCATTGACTCTAGTGTGTCCCATGTCAATTCTCTGTCTTCCACTTTTTTGGCAATCTCACGACGAAGCTTCTCTTGTGTCTTTGGATATTGTGCCAGAAAATGCAAAGTCCAAGACATGGCTGTGCTCGTCGTGTCATGTCCAGCTACCATGAAAGTAAACACTTGGGACCTTAGTTGTTCAATATCTATCTGATCTCCCTGTTCTTTAGCATACATTTCAATGCAAATGTCGATTAAGGTCTTCGGTATGTCACAAACTTCTGGCTGATTTTTCACTGTATTTAACTTTTCCTTTATCACCTGAAGGAAAGTCCAATTTTCGAATTTAACACCCTAAAACTT